>JARVLU010001462.1:7179388-7202672 GCA_031762415.1 Simpsonichthys santanae
AAATGTGTTTTAATGTGTTTCCAAGCAGTTAGCTAACAAAATACCCTAAAAAAAACGAAAAAAAGATAAAATGCTGCCAAAAAAAGTCCGCGAGGGTTGATGACATCACTGGGGGGCGACGGCCGTATACGCGAAACGCCGTAAACTGGGGACAACCTGGTTGTGGGGAGGGTTTTATAAGCTATATCTGTAAATAATAAATAATATTACCTCAACCTGTAATTTGAATACAGAACGGAAATACCTTTTGGTGGCTCGGAGACTCCAGAGGGTGGTGCTTGACTTTGTGCTCCCTTTCAATCATCTCCCTCATTTTCATGTTCACCTGCAGAAAACATGAAAAGAAACAAAAAATTAAAATCCTCCAGTAAAAAAAAAAAAGGTCTTGGAAAATTATTTTTCAACTGGACATGTTTGATAGTTCTCTCGAGTCATGCCCCCCTCCTAAAACAATATACAGGTAGTCCTCGACTTACGAATGGGTTCCGGACTTAAGGACGGTTCGTAACTCGATTCCGCCGTAAGTCGATGGTGCCGTAAGTCGAGGACTACCTGTATATATAGGTTTATCATAAAGACTTCTTGAGAATTACTGTTACAGTAAATCACTGAACAGTTATTTTACACATTTAGCCCAAAATCACAAGTTCTACTTTAGCTTTGTTTGTGTTTAAGAGCTCAAAGCAACAAGACGTATGGTAAAAAGTAATATCAATATGTTATGTCTGAACCTTGTTGATCCAGAAGATCATAGCGTCCTCGAGGTCAAAGGGCAGCTCCTTAGAGGCACTGAAGGTGGAGAAGCGCTTGACGGAAGCCACCACTTTCTCGATGCTGATCATCTCGACCGTGTAAGCCATCATGAGGGCATCGATCATGGACATGTGAGCGCTCTGGGTGACGGAGAAACAGAATAATTTAATTTGATTGGTTTTCTTTTCCTGGTTACTAATCCAATTAAAATAAAACAAGCAGCTCTAATGCAACCTAGTGCACATGTGACACTATAGACATTTTTGTAGCAAAGAAAATCTATTTAAGGTTTAAAATTAAAGTAAAATAACATTGTATGGGTTAGATGTTCTTTAGTTTTAGACTTGTATTCTGTCTCTGAACTGATCTAAATTCAAGGTTGGCCACTTTACACCAAAGTCTCAAAAACAGATGTGCATGCAGTAGTCACAAAGGTGTCTGGATAAATAGTAAAATTACAGGATGAGAGTTTACAGAGTCTAAATCATCCATTACAGTTCATTATAGGTGTATAATGTAATGTGGTATGATGTGGCCTTAAATAACCACAATAGTTTAATCAAAAATCAAATCTCTCTCAGCTTACAATATGTCCAGTGTTAAACCAGCTCTCCACTTATTATGCAACCAAAAAGCTCAGCATGGAGCATTCCAAGTCGAAGGCTTGACATCTAACCTTTGCCAGTCAAAACACCAGTAGCTCTCAAACCCAGTAGGAGAAAACCTAAATACTGATATAGTCTTTAAATCTTAATATCACATTATTTTGGGGTGAGCTTATCGCGCTGCCAATAATGCAACTCAAAACTATTTCAGAAAAAAATACAATAAACAAAGCATTATTTTAATCAATGATTTGCGTAACATGCTGCCTAGCCTAATCCAATTGGTGATGTAAGTGCACGGAGAATAGACTTGTTCACAAAGTAAATAAGAGCTATTTGAAGCATTCTGCACAACGTGACTCATATGGCCACACACAGAAAATATACTCCCTAAATCAACTTCAACATTAGAGCCAAATGAAAAAAAATTATATAATAAGAGAGATTAGAACATAGAAAGCTGAAGACTGCTCAAGTTCTGCTTGTCATTCAGTCATAAGGTTTCTATTACGCAGAGGTGTTTTGTTTTCCTAAGGAGTGAATGCAGATGAGCCATGCCACATTTATTTTAGCTGGGCTGGTCTCTGCTCACATTCAACATTCTTCCATTTATTTTGAATTAATGCAAGGTTAATGAGAACCAAATTGTTGCATGAACCGTACGTGTGCATGTGCCAGTGCACTTGCAAACCTGGTTACAAATTATTCCTTCACTCATCATTAACTCATGAATCATTCATCAAAATTAGTTTTTTTTTTTTTTTTTTTTTTTTTTTAACCAATAGCTAAAGAGCACAAGAGAATTTCTAAATTTCATGTTTCAAATCTAAAAAACACATACATTAAAAACTCTGGAGTTTATGGTATATAAATATGCAATATTGTGATTATTTTAAAAGAAAAAACAGCATATTCTATATTCAACACCTGAATAAGTAGCACTTAAGAAAATATGAAAGTGTGATTCAGTGAAACATCATGATGCACTGCTCCATCCTTTGTTCTTCAGCATGCACTCCAACAGGGAGCAGTTTGCCCCAAGCAGTAGTTGTGCACACTACCATCCTCTGTGCACAACATTAATATAAAACAGTTCAAGCTGACCCAAGAGAGATGCTAGCTTCAAGGTCCAACAAGCCTCAGCTGTTGCCCCAAAACAAGCCAGACAAGGTGCAGACGTACTATCTGCAAGTACAGGATGACATTCATTCACAGAGACTCTCAAATAGTATGAAAATACCAGGTTGCTATGGAAACATGTCAAATCAGCAAACCGGGAGGAGACTTTCAACAGTCTATCATAGCTAAGCTCATAATTTTTCATCCCCTCACTGGGCTTTGTGTCTGGCTGCTTACACATAGGCCAGTGTGGATTATTTTGTCAGACTGCTAGCAGGAAAAGCTGAAGCACATCATCTACCAGCCAGACTGCGTGTCGAGGCCTGCTCCACAGTATTGTCGGTTACCATGGCAGCAAGAGGAGAGGAATACGGCCAGCAAGTGAGCTGGTTTGTGTTCATCCTGTCCTGTGTGAAGTGCTCTTGGTGAGAGTTTGAGACACAGGAGCTCATTGCTACACTGTGTAACAGTTAAATAAAGATTAATAAAATACACAGTGAAGGCCTGCAGATTTAGTTTACTGTGAAGTGCTGAAGCGTAAAGAAACAAACAAAAGTTGTCAGTATTTTAAGTCCGAGTAGTATGGAACAATATGCACAATTTGCATAATTTAGAAAATAAATTTACACCTAAAAGTCAAGTTCACTTTTTTTATTTAGCCTTCTTTGATGCTCCTAATTTTTCATCCTTTTAATTAATAATGCATTTGTACAAAACAAAAACAATTCACTGGTCATATTTGAAATGTGTTAAGTATTTGGAATTAGGAATTGTCCATTTATAGTATGATAACAAAACAGGAGCAAGTTAACATCACAGATAAGTGAGCGTATCACACAAAGCTCTGCCTGTGTAGATGTACAGATGCTAACACCTGGAAGCATGCTACAGCGGACAGACAACATATACACTGCCAAATTATTTAGGGTTCAGTTTGCACTAGAATTTCTTTGCCAAGAGGCGTAAATAGACTTAACAGCTACTGTCTGAAGAAAACCAATATCATATAAACTAGAAGCTGAGGGTGAATGGCTGAAAAAAAAAAATACAAAGTGTGAAATATTTTGATTATAAAATGCATTAGGATGATGTAGTTACAAAAATGCATTCAAGAGGTGCTGGCTTTCACAACACTCTGAAATCTGAAATGCAAAAATGATTCTTTCTGGTTATAAAACAAAAATGGAAAAATTATATCTGGTTCACAGTTAATTCAATTACACACTTTATGTAATAGATGAACATTGACAAGCTAAGTGTGCAACGCAAAGATGACTGTGTTAAGTCTATTGTGACCCCTGTACAATTAGCATGACAGTCAAATTCCTAATTTGACTAGAAATGATAAGAGTGCAGCCAAATCTCATGGGAGTCTGTCCCAACAAGTAGTTAACTATGTCCATAACTCTCTTATGCAAAGTTTATGTCCAGAGTTGCAAAAAACCTCTGAGATTGTTATGCCCATTTATAAGCTCCTTTATAAAGCTGATAGGATTTCCAAAATATCTCAAAAGTTGGTGAGAATGGTTTATTGGCACGACTGGAAGGAAATAAAAGGACAGTCTGTACTGCACTGAACTTTAACTGGTTTTACTAAGATAAGCATCAAACATGAGAAAAGAAAGTGGTGAATACAATTAGTTTAAGCAGTTGTAGCTTTTGGCTTTATTTGCTTGAGCAGTCTGTACTAAAGGTAACATTTCAAAAATGCAGCAGTTAAATCACTGCCTAAAAGTGAAATTGTCAAAGAGAACCCACAGTGGTTCTTCTCAAATTTGCTTATCATACTAACTTTCAACACATTAAGACTCACCATTTTGATGGGCATGCAGGCCAGGTCCCCATCTGTGACAGGTGTATCATCACTCTCCATGACATAAATGCCCTTTCTGGAAAGAGCCTGGATGACTGACAGGTGGGATTGAAGAGAGGCAGCCTGCTCCGTCTTGAGGATGAGTGCACAAACACGGCAGTAAAGCTCACAGGACAGAAGCAGATGAATGACAGGTGGCTTGATGTGTTCTTGGTCATACTGGTCTGTGTAGAACGGGTCCCTTAAATCTTCTGGAATATGGTCTGCGATGGAGAAATTTAGTGATTGGGTGAACTGTGTGACACTTAAAAGAAGCATTTCAGCAATGGCTAACATATACAGACAAACTAAAGAAATACTGTACGGGCTAGGTATCATTACTTTAAAAACAATGAATGAATGAGGAAGAAAAGAAAGTCAACTGTGATGCCGGTCAGCTTCAGGCTACAAAATGGAAAAGCAAATAACCTTCCATGCTGTTTGTCTTTCGCCAGATTCAGTTCACTTTGAGCAAACACAACCATTTGTAATTGTTTGTCACAGCACAATGGTTCAAGAAAAGACTGGGCCAAAAATCCAAGTCTGCAGAGAGAAAATGCTTCTCAGGTAACAGTGCCAACTTTAGTTTTGGAGCCACACAAAAAATAAATAAATAGTGACGAATAGAGGCAATCCTATGCCGTGTATGAGGTCATTCTCAAACCCAAACACCAGAGCCATATAAGGACACAAATTAAAGCAGCTGACTGGAGGCATACCCAAACCAAGTTTACACAGCAAGATAAAAAAAAAGTAAAGACATAAAACAATGCACCAAGTACCTCCAACAAACTGTGCTGCTTTAAATGAAGTGGTGATAAAAACAACCCTGATCTGTTAAATCTGTTGGGAAGACTGCCAGTACTCAAGAAGTATTAAAGCATTGGCTGAAGGGATGAGAGTTGAAGAAAGACTGTTCTTTTCTGAACTGAATGTTCTTGATTCATAAAATCTGCAGACAGAAAAAACTTATTCTGGCTATCATTTTAGTTGATAACATAAAAAAAAAAAACTAAATTATAAACATAAGGAAGCAACACATCAGGCTTTGACAAATATTTAAAAACTATGATGAAATGAAATTTTAATAAAAATTGAAACCTAAAAAGATCCAGCTAAATTTAACACACACAGCTGTGAGTCCCATAAAAGTAGATGTGTACCAGTAATCATTTTTATGTTTTCAAAAATATAATTGAGAATGCTATTCCAATTTTGTTTTCATGGTCTTCATCATTAGGGGGGGGTGTTTAAAAGCTATTTACAGAATGATTAATCTTGTGACTCATATCTCTTTGTTAATGCATAGAGGATTTATTGTAAGAATTAATGGCATTATTATAAATGTGCATGGAAATTCTAAGAATAAGTAAAGTGTTATGTGTTGTTCTCATTGTATGTTCTCATACAATGGCAAAATTGGTTCTCTACATTTAACCCATCACACCTGAGATGCACCCAGGTGGGGCATTGGGCAGCTATGTAGGTTTCCAGGGGAGCAATTAGGGATTGGGTGTCTTGTTCAGAGATACCACGACATGTGGGAATGGCAGGGAATCGAGCCTGGGACTTTTGGGTCCTGAGTCTGCTGCTGTGCCTCTGCCCCATCTCAGGACCCATTTAATAAGCCAAGTCACCATCTTACTATAATTATGTTGATGCTCTCAAGTCCCATCTAATATACACTGCAACAAAGGCCTCATTCCCTTGTTCTGTATGGTTTCAATACATAATGTGACAACAATGAGAATTTTGTTGTGAAACAGGATTAATCTCTTTTCACCAAAACTCAGCAATTAGTGTCATTCCTGCAGAGTCTGGGAGCAAAAGCACTAGAATAGTTGGTGCTACTGTGTTTGAAAACAAAGGGGTCTTGGTGAGGTGTGTCTTCACGTTTGACTTCAGTCTACAGACACTAATGTTTCATGGCAGCTGCCCCCACCTTCCTGCAACCTAGAGCAGACTGAAAAATTTACTAACTGGGGTGGGGTGGAGCATGGTGATAGAGCCTGGCAACAAGACCCAGGATGTTCTACATCGCAGTCATCCAACCATGACCAGTGCCATGCCATGATCAGCACGAGCAGGACAGAACAGGGGCCTGTAATGTGCCTGCAACGATGACAGGTTCTCGCTCTCTCCTGTGTTGGTGTCTGGCTGTCTGTTGCTAAGGCTGGGAGCAGCTGTGGCACATGCAGAGGGCCACCGTGCAAAACAGAATGTACACAAAGACAGACTTGTACTATCACTGAACTCAAACATGGGAAATACACAGACAAGTGCATATCAAATGCGACTGAATCCCCAACAATTCACACGTGACATCATCCCTGTACTGTACATACTACTATTCATGTCTGCACAAGCCAAGCAAAATACAGACGCAGCATTAGCATTGTAGCAGACACCATATGAGCTATAGGAAGAAATAATAAGAGCCTAATTAATAAGTACCCGTACCCATGGGAGGACGATAATTGTAGCTGCACCTGAGAGTTGCCACCCTCTGGGCTTTGAAACTGTGCTTCATATTGCAATGTAACTGTATCCAAATCAAAGCTGAAGTGCATCTTTTTTCTGTGGAAAGATGCTCCTATTATCCATCTCTCAGCCTGCATCTTTGGTCAGGGCCTATGATAAACAACATGACCAAGTAAATGCATCTAAGCCTTGGTATAAAAGCTCAGCGTGTTTAGAAAAGAAACAAGAGCTGTCATAAACCTTAGAGCCAAGATGGATTTAGAACAAACATCTGGGCTACAACAAAAGCACATAACTTTCTATCAATAACGCATTTCATAATATGTTTAATCTTTTTTTTATTTTTTTTTTATTTTAATTTGTTGCATACGTTTCAGTAACTTTAAGAAATCAATGTATTAAACAAAAATATCTAGGTACAGGGTACAAACAAATGCACTTTATACCCTACTCTTTATGCTCTGTAACAATGGAAGATGATTTGACAAGA
This sequence comes from Simpsonichthys santanae, assembly GCA_031762415.1. NCBI lineage: Eukaryota > Metazoa > Chordata > Actinopteri > Cyprinodontiformes > Rivulidae > Simpsonichthys > Simpsonichthys santanae. The sequence continues at coordinate 7,186,689 of JARVLU010001462.1, forward strand.
GAATAAGCTGTTGTAACAGAGATGCAAAATATTAAACTCTGGGACTTGTGCATCAGCTAGCAAAACAAAACTACATTACTATAACATGAAGACATCATGTTAATACACGTTAACTTGAAATCCTTCTTTAATAATTATAGCATTTACAACAACCAAAGATAAATTATCAGCCACACTATCAAGCAATTTCAGTTCATATAAAGGACACATCCAGTGTTTCAACAAGGATTTAATCTTTACCATTTTACAAAGACTTTAACACCTGAATAAATAAATAAAGCACCACCCATAAAATACTAACTTTTAAAAGCAAAAATCTGCTACAATTTTCACGCATCATTTGTTCAACAAAATCAAACTAATTTATGAGTTCCTAAAATAAATTGTTGTATTAGTCAGTTTTCATAATGGGTACGTTATACATGTATTCATATTTTGTCTAATATTGAAGGTTGGCTAAATGTTACATATTTCTCATTATAAACTAAATTTTGCAACAAAATTAGCAAGTTTTTAAAAGGAACGTCACAAAATGTGTAAATTCTGTTATTACGGACATGGCAAATGCCAAAGAATAAATACATAAAAGCAAAACAAATGCCCTTCTATTTTGAAATTAAAGACATTTCACTTCCAATAGATAGTTTTCTCGATTAAAGCTCCAAGCTTTAAACTCACCACCCACTGGAAGAAACTTTTTGTCATCACCACTGGGTTGAACATGTCCAAACAAAGACAGAAAGGACAGAAAAGGAGCAGAAACGCATCAAAAACGCTCTCCACGTGTGGATATCCTAACTGGGCTTTTGTCAAGTCAGACACAAAATATATTTATTATTTATTAGCCTTTATTTAACCAGACAAATCCCACTGAGATCACAAATCTCTTTTGCAAGGGAGGCCTGGACCTGAAGGCAGTCTGCACGTTTTTGATCTGAGGGCGGAAAACCCGAGTACCCAGAGAAAACCCATGCAAGCACAAGAAGAACGTGCAGACTCTACACAGAAAGACCCAGGTCCCAGGACCTCCTTGATGTGAGGCAGCAGTACTAACCACTGAGCCACTGTGCTGCCATATGTTGCTGGCGTATCTGAGAAACGCAGAAGGATTTTCTCCAAACACAACATACTGGTGCATTTCAAATCTAACAGTCTGGTCCATCCAAGGACAGAACCTCTCCTCAGACACGTGGCTCGACAAAGGAGAGCCAGCTCTTCAGGACAAGACAGCTGTGCATCTACACCTTATGGGTAAGGGACACTACAGTATTTTGTGTTTATATTTTGGACAGAGAAGACACCGACGGTTTAAGAGGGGGTTAAGGACAACATTTATGTCAAACGAGAAGAAACAACTAGGATGAGAACTCAAATGTAATTTTTCTATAACTTACAAAGGAGCATTATGGCTGAAAGTCGGTCAGTTTCCCGTCAATTTAGACATTCATGTGACCAAAACATTTCTTGTGAGCCAGGCAAACAAAAACCATGACCAGTCTCCATTGTGAGGGGAGTGAGATAAATCTCGAGTTTAGTTTGCTTAACAGCATCTCATTCAAACTTGGACCTCCACAGTCTCCAGGTTTGAATGGAGAACGCTTCCCGGGTGAGAAGCTAAAAATCTTCAGCTACAGAAGAGAAGTCCAAATTGTTTTGTTTTTTGGATTAACTGTCACAAGTTGCACCTTTTCATCAGTCCTAATTTGGCCAGATGCAACTTGTAAATGACAAGTCTTAAATAATTCTTAAACTTATCATGCACCACATTTCTATGAAATAAAATTAGAATTGGAAAGCCTGGTCATAAAACAACTAAATTATCCTGGTTAAAAAAGTGGAATACGACAAAAGATTTGTGGTAAGGCAGTAAAATATTTTGTAACAGATGGATTGTTCTAAAGCAGGGGAGTCAAATTCACTTACAAAAGGGGACCAAAATTAAAAACTTTTTCAAACTAAGGGCTGGTTTCAGAATTTACATTAACTCCGGCATCTTTTCTTGGTTGCAGGTTCCTCAACTTGAGTTTGATTGGTCTCATTTGACGTTCCCTGCTGCACTTTTGACATCATAATCAAAGATTACTGAACAAATTAAAGTGAAAAAAGTATTTTACATTTAAAATATCACCTTGGGGGCCAGAAACATTATCAACAAGGGCCACATTTGGCCCCCCGGCCTTGAGTTTGACACATATGTTCTAAAGTTTTGACACCTGAAATCTAGTCAGCTATAGAAAAGATAGGGAAAATGGCAAAATGGCATACTGCTGATACAAGCTAACAGGGAGAGTGGAATTCTGGCACTGCAGATCAGTATTTTTCACACACTGAGCAGTGTAACAAATATAGCCTAATCCTCAGTGCATATCACTCGGCCTGATTTGGGTTCAATCTCACTGGGCACCGTACAAGAATTGAAGGATCTGGTGAGTCAGTGAGGGAGGTTTTGGTCGCCAAATGTCATGGGGAGGTGAGAGTTAAAGTTCATATAACAAACACACACACGTACGTTTGTTTGTTTCTCTTGGGCTTGTCAGTGTTTTTCTGCTGAAGCGTCACACACTTTGCTGACTATCAGTGAATTGAGACTGTTAGTTTCAACAACAATAGACTTATTGGGATGACGAGGTAAATATGTTGCAAGTTCTCAAGAACAATCCCAGGTTGTGTTTAACTGTGGTCTGAAATTAGCAACCGTCTAAATATGTGATGCAAAAACAAAGCAACAGAGCTGTGTGCAAATGTACAATGTAAACAACAAAAACAACTGCTGATAAAGCAGACTGAATTAAAATTAAACAACTTACCAATTCCATATGCTTTAGCAAATAACCATCGCAAGTTGGCAGCTATTTTTGCTCTAGCGGAGTCATACATTTCCAAAGGTACAACATCCATCGTGCCTTCTGCAGCCCCGGCCAGTTCTGCCTTTTTCCTAGTACCGTCCCCACCAGCACACGTGTCAGCATCCATCCTTGAAAACATAACATATTGTTAAAATGTACATTAGACAGAACATGTTGCAGAGTAAAAACATGGATAAATGACACATACGTTGTAAAAACCCTTTAAATTCACTTGTAAGGGGCAAAGGCTCATTGAATCTAATGTTCGTATAATTATTAAAGGAAAATAAAACAATATACACACAACATTAATCACGGATTTGGTGCTCCATGGTGTTTACATTTAGTGGTTAAGACAATAATGATACAAATGAATAATTATAAAGGGCTATCTGAAGAGTGAAGTTAATGAATGAAAAAAGTTCTGATCTGAATGAAGTCTAGACATTATAATTGCACTGAGAAATAACACTGTGCATTATAAACTTATAAACTGAACTACTCTACAAATACAATTAAATATATGATGATGGTCTACTCCAGTAGTCCTCAGTCCTGGTCTGGTGGAGGTATGTTTTAGTTGTTTCTCTGCTCTCCAGCAGGTCTTCAAATTCTGCAGAAATCTGTTAATCACTTGTTCATTCACATCAGATGTTGAAGCAGAAAATTATCTACAATAAAACATGCAGGATGGTCATAGCCCTCAAGGATCAGGATTGAGGACCACTAGTCAACATCATCTTCTTTCAACTGTTCCCTCTTCAGGGGTTGTCACAGTGATCCATCCTCCTCCATCATCACTCCAACTACCTCCATGTCCTCTCTAACTGCATCTATATATTTTCTTTTTGACCCATCTCTTTGTATTTTTCCTGGCAGCTGCATTTCTGACATTCTTCTTCCCATATATTCACACTGTCCCTCGTCTGGACATGTCCAAACCTTCTCAGTCTGGCCTCTACCTTTATCTCCCAGTTATTCAACCTGTGCTGTACCTCTGATTACCGGTATCTCCTTCCTAATCTTATCTCTGTCACTCCCAAGGAGAAACTCAATATCTTCAGTTCTGCCAATTTCAGTTTTGTCTCCTGTCTTTTTATCAGTGTCACTGTCACCAAACCATACAACATATCTTAAATATAAAAGTAAAACACAAAGAAACTACTGGTAGTTAAATATGAACCCAAATATCAAGCAAAATAATCAAACCAAAAAAAGCAACCTTAGTTTAAGTGACAAATAAAACCAGCTCCAAACAAATACATTTTCTATTAATGTGACTTATTTTTAAGCTTTAGTCTACCCTTAACACTATGTTTAAGGTTCGTTGGAATTTGTGTTGCTTTTTTTGTAAAATAAGAAACTTTAGAACAGCTTAATGCTGAATTAATTATAATTATGTGTTCTGAAATAAGACAATTGGAATTTTCTATTTAAGCTCGATTTTCCTGTTTATTTTTGTGAGCCATAGCCTGGTGTTACTGATTTAACTTAATAATAGGTGCAATCCCAAACAGTAATTTATGGCGACAGGGAAAACATGGCTGTCTGTACCTGTTTAAATAAGCTACAATACTGCGATGCCAAAGTCTGTTTAAGTTTTTAAACCCAAGAGCAGATTGGTCTAACCCTAGACTAATTTATTTTATAACCTGTAGCATTATTTTGGCGTTATCGCCTCCAGTATGCTTCTCCTAAAGGCCTACGTGTAACAGTGGATTATTGGATAAGATGGGTAAATGCTACGAATTAGCTAGCTGGGTAAATATCTTGAATAAGCTGTGACCGTGTTTCAAAAAGCCCATAAACGAGGCGATAAACGTTAGCTAACAGGAACATTTCCCTTACTTAATAATACAGCTATCCATATGCAAATGAATAACAGCTAACTAAGGCTAGCCAACCGTTAGCTTGTTCAGCACCACTCACTGGACCCATGAGTGACGTTGGCCCGATGGAAAGACATTACCTTCAAAAAGGTGTTGAGTAATCCCAAGTCACCCCTTCGTCCCGTCCGTGTACACGGTTAACCAACGACCTGCGTGGTTACGAAGTGGTCCGCTGTGTTGAAGATCCAGCAGCAGCCGCAGAGACGCATCGTAGCCAGCTAATGTTAGCCAGGGAGGCGAATCCGTACCGCGGTCTCCTCCCAGCAACAGAACCCGATTCACCGCCTGTTACAACCGCTTCACGGCAGACGAGAACTGTCGTGTTTGAGATATCTATCTCTGTATTAACTGCTTCATATTAGATAAAAGACACGCACGGCTTGGACTAAGCTACGCGGACCAGCAGTGTGCGCTCACGCTCTCTCTGCCCGTACAAACGGGATCATTCCATCCTTTCTCAATGCGACCACTGCGCATGCGTGATTACCTTCCAAACTGTTAATAGCAAATGACTGAATGACATTGACATTTCAGCTTTCTGACTGTTGAGACAGTTCAGTAAATATAAATATATATTTATGTAGAACTCTGTTATGGAAATTTTAAATTCATTTTTCATATAATTTTCATAACTACTGTATATGTTTAGGCTCAGCAGGTTCAATGCCAACGACAACAATTGATTATCCTGAAACTGCTGATGATCCATGCTGCTGATCTCATGCTGCTGATTATTTCAAGTTGATGTATTCATTCATGCCCATCCGCTCACCACAGACTCATGTTAGGGCTGCTTTTGTTGCGCTGTTGTTATTTTTGCATTATTAGAGTTTAGCTTAGTTTAGCACATTAGTGTATATATTAGATCCTTATTTACTGTTTATGTTTACACTTTATATTTTTGCTATTGTTGGATGTAACTGGGACCATATATACATAATTTCATTCCACATCGTGTGCCACAAGTGATGGTAATGACAATAAACCTACTTGAATTTGAACAAGACTGCTAAATGTCCATTAACACTCACATAAATAAGATAAACTTTGTTTCAAAATATTATATGAAAATAAATAATACTGTACTTTATAATTGGTGCTTGTATTAGCAGTCTGTGGTCATTGGTCACATTGCACAATACTGACATCTAGTGCTGCAACGGGCTGAAAAACATTTGGATGTACAGTACTGTACTGTGCTGTATTCAGAAAATACAGAACAAAAAATGCTTTGCTTTAAGTGGTCTGGTTGGTAATTATATCCACTGATGGGCAAAGAAAATTTGACTATAGCACACTGGTTTTGAAAAATTAGCAAGACTTTCATTACTACTTAAACTAATTTGCTCAAGCATAGAATTTGATTTCACAGAAGACATGCTTAGCACAGAATGTTAAGTCCAAGGCCCGACAACAAAAGAAGTTTAATTTACTCATCAAGCCCATCTCAGTCATGACAGACAACACACTAGAAGACAGTCACATGCCAGAAAAACAGAGAAAATGGGTGAAGAAATGGGTGAAGAATTTGTCTGACACCCAGCCGAAGACAGAGATCCTTGCCAGGGGACTGAACTTTGCTGTTGTGCCAAAACAAATCCCTCTGGTGGAGATGATCACAGCCACAAAATCAGCCATCCGCAACAAGAAAATGTCAGTTTGAAGCAGAACAACTTAGAAATAAAGTTTCAGCCTGCCTCAGCAACAAGCCGCCACCATCCAATATGAGCAGAGAGGAGAGGGACACACATCACTTTCAGCAAGGACAAAAACATCATCATCCTCACAGCAGACAAAGGAAGGTGCACAGTGATGTTGAACCAGAAAGACTATACAGTAATAAGAAATTCATGACACTCCTTAGTGACTTAACCACTTATGAACCGCTGAAAGAGATCCAGGAACTTGTTACAAGATGAAGTTGATAGAGTGCCTGAAACATTTGGAGCAAGACAAGGGTATTGACAGTATTCTGTACCACAGACTCCAGTGGAGGCCACAACTAGTCCGTATGGTTTACCCAAAATTCACAAACAAGGTGTACCTTTAAGACCATTTGGTTTCCAAATATCTGGTGTCTGTACTCATCCCTTTAGTTGGCAGCTCAGAACATTGCATACAAAACACCATGGACTTTGTAGATAAGGTGAGGGATGTCATCATGGAGACTGATGAAACAATGGTCTCTTTTTATGTCACATAACTCTTTATGTGCATTCCTGTCGATGAGGCAGTAGAGGCGGTCTGTTTAAGGTTCAAATCAAATACTCTTTGCACCAGGACCATGCTTTCCACAAAGCAGCTGTGCCAACTCTTGAAACTGTGACTGCAGTCAACCTACTTCACATATGGGAGGCAACATGAATGTGCTATGAGAGTCTCCTGTTTTTCCTATTGCTGCCAACCTGTATACATGGAGGAAGTAGAAAAGAGAGCCTTGGCATCCTTTTCAGGGACACCACTGAGTCATTGGTTCAGGTATGTTGATGACACCTGGGTTAAAGTCCAACATTTTACTGATCACATCAACTCTGAGGATAAATATATCAAGTTCATACGAGAAGATGTAAAAGATGGCAGGGTTGGCTTTCTTGGACCGTGGGGTCTCAGTCTCTGATGGAGGATTTTTGGATGGAATATGATGTTTACCGCAAACCCACACAGACCAGTACTTACGGTTTGACTCCCATCACCCTCTGGAGCACAAATTAGGAGTCATCAGGACTCGGTTCCACAGAGCAGACCCCACTAACTCAGGAGCCAGACAAAAGGAGAAATCCCACACAAGACAGGCTCTAGAGAAATGTGGACATCCTAACTGGGCCTTCCTGAAAACAGTGAAGAAACAAAAAACAGGTCTCCAGCTAGCCATCAGGTGAAAAAGAGGAACTCAGACCAGTGTCATTCAGTGTGTTGCGGGAGTTTCAGAGAAACTGAAACGTTTATTTTCTGAACATGACAGAAAAATAATGTATTTTGGGGATACATTACTTTGCCGTAATGTATTTTGGGGTTTAAAAGCCACTGGGACGTCATGTTTAGAAAATAAACGTCTCACTTTCGCTGAAACTCCAGCAACATACAGAATGACTACTGGTCGGCTGGATCTTTGATCAGAGTACTGGTAATACTGGCACAAACAGAGTAATACTGTGTATGCTGTTCAGTGTCTCTGATCAGTCTTACATTGGGGAAACTAAACAGCCACTGTCCAAAAGAATGAACCAGCAATGAAGAGCAACATCATCAGGCCAGGACTCTGGGGTTTACACTCATCTGCAGGCTATGGTCAGTCTTTCAGGGATGAAGATGTTCACATCCTTGTAATGTGCAGCTTTCATAATGTTATTTGTGTCATCATAAGGGTCTTCTATGGTCGCTATTTTAAGTACAGTGAAGAAATTTAAGAAAATGTATCGTTTTTATTGACCAAAAATACTGATTATTTACAGATTGTTTTGTAAACAAAAATGATTGAAAGTCTGTCCATGACTTTTTGACCTTGATATTTGCTAATCAGTGTGGAAATTTGGTTCACCTGACGAGGACCTTACATTACTCTATATACTACTCCTGGTTCAGAAAACAATTCATAGACCTGAGCTGAACGTGCTTCAGATAGCAGCTCATGAAGTATCCAGAAAGGTCAGGGTACATCAAAGTGCTCCAAAAAGATCAAAATCTTGTTAGCAGGAGCATCTCCTAGCTATGTTCCTGTTGCTGGTCCAGACACTCAGTTAAGAAAATGAGGCAAATGCTGCTGCAGCTATATCATGTCAGTTTCTTCTAATGACGTGTTCACAACTGAGAAATCTAGATCGTTTTCTTCATTTCTGGGGCTAAAAGTGCTCTTAAAGAACTGCTGAGAAACCATGTACTGCTGCAGATGCAAAACAAAACAAAAAAAACAACAAAAAAAATGGCAGACAGGCCGGTAGCACTGACCTCACATCTGATGAAGAACCGTGGAAGGTTGGTCCTCAACTATCTTCTGCCCCTGGTTAGGCTAACGTCATCTGGGTGGATGATGCCATCATCTACCTTCTGCACCGAGCTCTGACCCACCAGAAGCCTGGAAGCACTGTGAGGATCTTGTTATTCAATTTCTCCAGTGCTTTTGATACCATCCAGTCTGGACTTCTGAGGGACAAGCTGGATGTGTCAGGAGTGGACCACCATCTGTCCCAGTGGATACTGGACCACCTCACTGGTTGCACACAGTATGTGAGGACACGGGATCTCTGAGAGTATGGGGGTCCCACAGGGAACAGTGCTGGTACTGTTCCTGTTCACCCTCTACACTGCAGACTTCTTCTACAGGCTGCCATCAGCAAAAGTTATCTGATGACTCTGCCATAGTTGGCCACATCACAGGTGAACGACTCAAGGAGTACGCATTGGAGACAGAACATTGCAGATTGGTGCCAGCGGAACCACCTCCTCACTGAGGAGAAAACCAAAGAGCTGGTGGTGGCTTTCTGCAGGTGAACACTCCCACGCTGACACCAGTGAACATCCAGGGAGCTGACATTGGGAGAGTGGACTAAAGTACCTGGGTGTTCAACTGAATAACAGACTAGACTGGAGTCACAACACTGACGCCATTTATCAAAGCAGACTCTACCTGCTAAGCAGACTGAGGTATTTTGAAGTTCAGGGGTGCTCCTGAAGACCTTAGACTCTGTGGTGACATCAGCCATCTTCTATGGTGTAGATTGCTTGAGCAGCAGCTTATCTACAACTAGAGGTTAGATAAGCTCATAAGGAAGGCCAGCTCTGTCCTAGGATGTCCTCGACCCGGTGCAGGTTGTGGGAGACACAAGAACTCTAAAAACACTGTTGGACAATGTCTCCCACCCCATGCATGAAGCCGTTACATAACTGGAGAGCTCCTTCAGTGACAAGACTGCTGCTTCCTAGGTGCACAAAGGAGCGCGATCGCAGGTCCTTCCTCCCAGCAACTGATGCTGGTACACCTGAATTTTTCCCAGAGGGACAACAAAGGTTACTCCTCCTCCTTATGACATTTCTACACGGCTTCCCAATGAAACCCACACATAAACCGAGTCCAAACAAAATCCACTGAATGCAGCCACGTAAAAGAACTTTAATGTGAAGATGATTTAGATGCCAATACCCACGAGATTGTAAAAAAAAATTTAAAATTAAAATAAAACAGATGTTAGGTAAATTGCATAGGTTGTTGATCGGGGACAGTGTCGCACTGATAGTGGAGTGAAATAACAGAAGACTCCAACATCATTATTTTCAGTATCCAAAGGCAATTAAGTTCACTTTAATCATTTTGGTTTTGGCTAAGTATTTCTGAAAAATGTCTATTTGTTGTAGATTTTTTTTTTCCCTTTAAGTGCACAGTCTCCCAATGACTGATTCACAACAACACGATGAAGGTTCGTTTAAGAGCCAAGAGGCTTCCAGAGACGTGTAAAACTCCATCTGTGATCAAACGTGTTGCACCACTTGAAATCACACTAAGCCACCAATTTTAGACTAAGCACATTTAAAATAGTTTGTAAAAACAACAATTGGAAGCTTCTTTTTTCACATTTGACAATTAGCTTTGAGGTTTGCTAAAAAATATAAGATAGGTTACTAGTTTGGCTTTAATATAAATGAAGAAATAAAACACAGTTCAAACAAACACTTCTCCCCAAAAAATGTTAAATATTTTCACATATTGCATGTATGAAAGCAGGTTTTGAGTTGTTCTTATTCAATAACAATACTCTATCTAGAGACTAGTTAAAGCCAGATGGGGTTAGGCAGGGGTTTGCCATGACGACAATCTAAGCCTCCCTGAGCAGAAAGTCACATCAGTACGGTTTTCAATATAGAATAAAAACACTCAAAAGCTTGGCAAGGAAAACAAATAAATAAATAAAAACCACCACGCTCTATATTGATTTTTAAAGTCTTGTTACGACTATTGGATCCAAACATCCCCAACAGAGCGGGAGACTTTTAGTATTCAATGCAAAGGCTAATATTGTAGAACACGTCAACCCTTTCAGATCAAAAATCCTAATACTCAGATCAGATATACGTCTTTATGTCAAAAAAAAAGTCATTATTATTGCACAGAAATTATTTTTTTTCCCTCCCTTGGATATAATTAGTGACAAGGCATGTATACAGGAACATTTTGATTTGGTTGACAGCATAAAATGTTCATTTGCTTTACATCTACACAGGTTATATCCAAACTTAAAGGTGAGTGAGGATGCTTGTACCTCATCTGCATGAGCTGAACATACATCGTTATCGTTCAAATTAAAAGGTCAATATAAAGGCAAACCCCTTTTGTTCAAGCTCTGCTCCATTTAAAATCCCATTTCAAACTAAACCCTTCTTCTGTGCTGCAGTGAGCAGTATTCAAAAAGGTGAACAAGTGCTAAATGAGCACATGATGACATTCAAGTTAACACTGACAATAAACACGCAGGCCTACAGTAACATCTTGTAAAATCAGGACAAACATACAGCTCAGAGTACAATTTTCTTCTAAAAAGGCAAAGTTAAATACGATTTTAAGAAGACAAATGCTCTTCTTTAAAGTGAGAGGCAGGTGACTCACGGTGACCTCACAGGTGTGGACGAAGAGAGGCAGCTCCACCGCTACTCAGCTCGAATAATAACCCGCAGTTTTGAAGCAAAGACGGCAAGGACAGAAAACAACGCGTGAAAGTGATGGAAGTCTGCCACACATTCACCATGAATGACATGTAACCATTTGAAGGGATATACAGAATTGTAATTAATGTTTAAATATTTTAAATCATACAAAAACATTTATTTCAGAAGTGTAAACATTAAACTGATGTTTGATGTCATTTCTGCGTGTGGAGAAATGATATAAAATAAATCGTGTCCGTCAAACCTATAAATTGTTATCGATAAACTGTAAAACATTAAATCTGAATTTACATTACTGTAATATTTGTTTTATATAAGCGCATTTACTATATATGTTAGTTATAAATAGTGTAACAACTCAATTCATAATCCTTTGATTTGTCTTTACAAGGCAAAAAAAAAAAAAAACAACAAAAAGAACCACTCATACTCTCGTCACATTCATACCTAAATTTCCAGTCTGACTGAACATGCGCACGCACACACACACACACACACACTGCAGCAATCACGCAGGAGTCACCAGAAGGCTTTTATGTGCGATTGAGAGTCTGGAAGATTCTGGATATTTGGAGCATTACAGGGCCGGTTTCAGGGTCGTTCATCCACTGGGTGCTGTTGAGTGGATTCTCCAGCATGTCTTCAAACGCTGCACACACACACACACAAAAAAAAACATTTACAGTACACACCACACTCATGAGACATTTATACAACTCTCCTCTCACCCAAAACAGACGAGGCAGAGTCACCCACCATGTGTCTGGGTATGAGAGAGCTGTCAGGATAAAATATTCAGAGACGACATATAAGACAAAAGCGTGTGAAAAATTAGTTATGATTTTCATTACCATATTTTCCGAACTTTAAGTCGCAATTTTTGGCCAGTCCTAAAACTTATAGTTTGAAGCGACTTGTGGTTTTTTTTCCCCCTATTCATGACTAAATTTATGACCGATGTGTTAAATGTTCATTCATAGTGACAAGAACCAAAAAGAGTAAACATTACCATTTGAAGCCACGAGAGGGCCCGCTAGGCTTTTTGACAATTACCGTATTTGCCACCGTAAATGTCGCATCAGTCCAAAAATGTCTAATAAAGTGGAAAAATCCATAAATATGTTGCTTCACCGTAAAAGTCTTATCTATTATGCATCACCGCTGACACGTCACGTTTGTTACGCATCACCGCTGACCACCCGGAAATGTGGGCCGGTGTTGTGCTAAAAATCGATTGGCTGCCAAGTGGCGGCCATGGGACAGTGCACGGGAGGACTTTAACAAGAATTTAACAAGATTAACATTTAAAAACAATTATTTGTTTGCTCAAAATTATAGCAAAGGTGTGTCGCAGTCCAGCTTTTACTTTGACGGTCAAATCGGCTGCATTTCAAAAGCCGATACGTGGAAGTATGAGCATGCACGGGAGGACTCACTGTGCATCTTTTCAACATTTAACAAGATAACTATCTAAAAACAATTGTTTGTTTGCTCGACTTTATAGTAAAGGTGTGTGTCAGTTGAACTTTTACTTAATGCACTTCAATGGTCAAATTAGCTGCATTTAGCCGGGGCAGCGCAACAAAATGAAGCTGATTTAACGGTTGCTCCAGGCGAGCTGGACAAAGGTGGTAGGCTACGGAAAGCCGATTGTATCATTAAATAGTCATTTTTACATGACACAACGGCATGCCATACTAAAGTGCCATCTAGTGGCTGAAAATGGTAGTGTTCAATTTTTTTTTCATATCTCAGCCAAAAGTTGGTTTATAAATATGGGGGGAAAAAAATCCATAAATACATTGCTTTGGCATACAAGTCGCAAGGCATACAAATTACGCAAAAAATTGTGACTTATAGGGCAAAAAATACAGTATATGTTGTTCCTCTTCTGCTAACTCAGCGACAACGAGGATGGTAACTTGCTTGTCGGACTCGTTGGCTTGTTATGTTAATTTGGCCAGTTCAGGATCCCAGGTATGTTCTGTGTGTTATTATTTCAGATTAAATGTCTGTTCTTGACCTTTGTGAAATGCACTTGTAATAAATGTGACTTATACTCCGAAGCAACATATATATGCTTTTTTTCCTCTTCAGGAGGCATTTTTTGATTGATGCGACCTACACTCTGGAGCGACATATAGTCCAGAAAATATGGTAAATATTTTGTTTGTTTTCTTATTGAACTGTTTGAGCACATCTGATTTAAAAGTAAAACAAATCACTCTGACATTTTATGACAGTACAAACATTTCCTAAATAGATGTAGAAGCTATTTTACCATTTTCTGTACACACTGTTTCCACTGATTAGTTACTTAGAAATCAACCTTTTCTACACACTACAGTTATTTAAATTATTTTTATGTAATCCCTACAAGGAGCAAAATTTAAAAGGGTCATTCAATATATAAAAAGGTTTCATAGAAATTGAGCAGTGATCAGTTTGCATCTTACTCTATTTTAGAAGTTTAATAACTAAAGATGAAACAAGTTATGTAAAAAGCAAACATGAGCAACTAGATGAGTCATCAAAGCTAAAAGATGATTATTTAAATTTCATTATTAAACAAATGTATCCAGACAATTAAGAGGTAGTGATCATTCTCACCTCCTCTTTAAAGCAAAGTGTCCTTTAGCAAGACACCAAGCTTCAAAGTTTCCTATATGAGCTTTCGTTTGAAAGGGATTTGCCTGGTTAAATAAAGGTTAACAAATTAAAAATAATAATTGAGCAGCACCCAAAGATGTTAAATCAGTTTGGTTAGGTTGTGCTCTTTACCTGAAGCTGCTTAGTTTTCTTCAGCTGGTGACTGTTGTGTTAGCTAAAGTTAAAGATTTGGAACAGTCTAATTAAACTTTATGAGGTTGAGTATTCGTCACATTTATAATTACCAACAACCCTGATGTTTGACTGTAGTAGATGAGATTATACCTAATAAAGTCTTGGGATTGGTTAAACCCAGCTGGACCACTGGGTTTTCTAGGATGGCTTGAAACAGAGGGCTGTTGGTGTCGATGCCTTTATCCAGATCTTCTGGAGATGGTTTTTGGTCTCCCAGCAGCCACTCGCACTGCAGAATGTAAAAACAATAGGTTTTTAATGGAATCACTTGAGTAGCGAGTGTTGAACAGTTTGACACAAAATATCTATAGATTCCTAAAAAAAAAATAAAAAGGGTAAAAAAAAAATACATCTTTTTCTTTTCAATTGGATTCAGATGGTTTATTTAGAGTTTTATTTAGTCATTAGAACCAAAGTCATTCCAAGGCACTACACAAGAAAAGTTACCAAGTTCATTTAAAATCCTATGAGGTACTTGGGGATGTGTTCTCAATGAACAAGTACATTTCTAAGTGAAAACTTTAACATAGACATCTTTATTTTGAAAAGGTATTAATATAATACATTTGAAACTGCATGCTTAAATTCAGATTCAACAGCAGAACAGGTTGAGTGTTTACAATTTTATTTATTTAACTTTTATTTATATAGGTAGTCTTATTTAGAGTTGCATTCAGGCCTAAAAAATTTGACTCAGCCCGAGCCCATAGGCATTGTGTCTGAGCCTGACATGACTAATTAACTGTAATCAGAGGCCCGAAGCAAACCCGACATGTTATTTTAATTAAGCTTTTACTGCTTTTGTAAGCAAATCAGTTTGACATGATAGTTTTAAAAATGTATTTCAAAGAAAGGATGATATAAGATTTATTTATTAACAAGTCACCAAATGGATATTAACATACAAAATGAATATCCTAAAAAAAAATCATCTCTAATGACAGACTATTTATACAGATGAACAAAAATATTTTTAGAGCAAAATTATATGGAAAATTATAGAACAAGGTTATTTTAATTGAACGCGCTGCTCGCTTCGGCTTTTGTAGCTTCAGGTGCTGCAACTTCTGCCACTGCAGATGACAGCAGGGTGTGCACCTGAGCGTGCACCTGACGCACATCAGCAGGCTTTGAAGAGTGAATTCTCCCATTTTTAGCTTTTGTTTAATACTTTACAGCTCCATTACGTCGCTTGTTGTGGATCAATTGCAAATCCTCAGATGTGTGATAAGAGCAAAACAGGGTGGGCGGGGCCACATGTGTAATTGTTGCGCAATGCGCCAGCACCACTCTTTTTTCACAGTCTGATTAAGTGTTGCACTCTATTTTATTCCTCATCCTCAACATATAAACTTACTGCCTCCTCTACAAGTAGATTAACACCATTTTATATTGTGCTCTCTCATTTAGTTTTCTTTGTGCTGTTTGATTTGTAAAACCACAGCACAGAAGCCCGAGCCTGCCCATCAAGCATATAATTTTGGCCCGACCTGGCCCAAATTTCGGGGTCTGGGTCAGGCTCCGGCCAAAAATTGCAACTCTAGTCTCACTGAGTCGTCCTGCTCAGAGGCCTTGTGGTGTCTCTGAGCAGGATACCTCATCCTCATTTGCTCCCCAGGCGCTTTCCATAGCTGCCCACTGCTCCATCTGGTGGTGGATGGGTTAAAAGCAGAGAGCCAATTTCTTTGTTGTGTGGGAACATACAATGATGACAATAAATAACACATTATTATTATTATTATTATTATTAT
>JARVLU010001462.1:7219156-7229242 GCA_031762415.1 Simpsonichthys santanae
GGGGGATGAGTTGATTTGCAGCAATTAACCATTTTGGAGCCTGAAGCCATTGGATTTGCACACAGAGGAAGAGATTGATCGTTTCGGCCATGAGATTCACAACTGCATTTGTTCACTGCTGCATAACAAATACGCAATCAAGGAGTTCTGGGGTGGGGATCCAACCGGAGGCCGTTACGGATATGTTCAGTTTGAGCTGAAGCGTAAAGAAATATGAGTCTTTTTAGGTGCACGATGGACCATTTAGCTGTGGAAGTGGCTTCGACTGCCATCAGACTCCTCTCGGCTCGTATAGTTTTGTATTTTTTTGTCACTCGAGCACAACGAGCACAGGCGAATCATAGTTCATGCACAAGGAGAAGATTTTTGTGCGTCAACTGTCAGAGCACAATGACAGTTTCTATAAATATGAAATATTAAGTTCTGATTTGAAGTAAATGTTACTCAAACAATAAGCCAACTGATAGTATATTATTTTAGAAGTGAATTAGGACATGCTATAGTAAAACATTTTAATCCGAGGGATTGTATGGACCTGACTGAAAGAAGTGCAAATTAAAGAGCAATCCTGTGCAAATCCAATCACCTCCTGTGCATCCCAACGATATTTATTTATTCTTTACAATAAGAACAATATTAACAGACTTTCCCTTTAACTGCTGGCTTAAGAAAGCTCATTACCACACAAAGACTGCTATTATAAATTATATATTTTAAAGTTTCTGCAGTTTGCAAATTTTATGCTGAATAAAAAATTAGATTAACATTTGTCTGTTTGTAGAGTTAAACTGGTTTACAACACAAAGCTGTGAGACAAAATCTTTCAAACGTGGATGCTACTACAAAAACTACAATTTCTAAAACACGGCAATTCAGTTTGACTCTCAAATTAAATGTGGAATACTGTAACGATGTCCCGAACGGCTCGTAAGTTGCATTTGTTAAAAATGGCCTCAGATATGTTTAATGAAGTCAAAAATGATCTTTTAATATGTTCGATATTTTATATGATCTATATTGGCAGCATGGTAGAGCAGTTGCCTCTCAGAGAGCAGGTTGCCCTGGTTCAAATCCCGGCCGGGGGCCTTTCTGGGTGGAGTTTGCATGTTCTCTCCGTGCATGTGTGGGTTTTCTCCCACAGACCAAAAACATGCATGTTAGTCTAAATGGTCCTTAGGTGTGAGTGAGAGAATGAATGGTTGTTTGTCTCTATGTGGTCCTGTGATGGACTGGAGTCCTGTCCAGGGTGTCCCCCGCCCCTCGCACAGTGATTGCTGTACATGTGCACCACTGTCCCCTGTGACTCGAAAAGGAAGAAGCGGGTAAAGATAATGGATGAATGGATATGTTTGATATTACAAATGTATTTAGTTTGGTAAGTTTGACTTTTCCTTCATCTGCTAATTTAAATCTTAAAGAACATTTGTGCAATTTCTTTTATGCTCCCTCAGCATTTCATGGATATCAAATAGTTTGGGATGGATCCATAGATGACCAGCATTGCAACACAAAAAGCAACTACTGTAGTTTACTCCATACTCTTTAACAGAACGACTGGGAAAATGGTTGGCCAAAAAACAGAATCTGTAAATATTAAAGTGCCAAAACTACCGGTAGACTAAATTAATTGTTAGCCAAATCCAACAAAATAAATAAATAAATAAATACTCACTATAAACTGCTTCGATGGTGAATGGAACGTCCAGTTTGCCGCTGGACTCCAAAGCCCCGAGGAAAGCAGCGGCATCATCAGTGCTCTGGAAACACTCATTGGACTGCTGGAAACACTGACGGTTGTCCATCTCTAAGTGGACAATGGAGCTGCACAGAGAACAGAACAAACACACAAGTTTTTAGTCATATCTCAAAACTTATTCCACAAAGTCATAGTCTCAGAAAAGAGAAAGCAAAACAGGCCGAATGTAAACTCAGACAATAATTGAAAATAATGTGAAAGCTGAGAGGTTGCAGATAAAAATCTATAAAAAATGCATAATTTTAGTGAAATATTTTAGCTTTTCTCACCCTTTGATCTCCAAATGATCGAGCTCCCTTCTTTGCCTCCTGCTGCCACCAGCCGCATCAAGCAGACTCCTCTTCACCACGTTCTGCACCTTGCTAGGAATATCCGACCACGAGTCCACCGAGCGCTTGACATTGTACTTCTTCAGCTCGTGTTCATTCCCGTAATACGGGTAGACCATCATTTTCCCTTTTGCATCCTCCCTGAAGATCACGTTGGTCCTGAGGACGCGACTCAGTTCACGCAGGAACCCAAAGGAGTTGTTGAGGAGTTGCTCTGGCGTGATGTGGACCACCAGGACCAACTGACCTACAGCGAGCTTCTCGGGCATGTTGTTGGCACAGTCCAAGCCGTCCCACTCACACTCCGCATTGTTGCAGCCCTGGTCGCAGTGGTTGTCAGCATAATGGTCCTTACAGTACTGGTCATACAGCGGACTGGGGAAAAACAGATTTATTTTAAGTTATACATTGAATTTGTTTTGGTTAAATGCTTATAAGGAGTTTATTTTTTCTGGAACATTCAAAACTAAACATTTAGAAGCCTGATTTCACAAACCGTAAAGCTCTCATTTAAAAACTAAATGATTTTCCAGTATTTTTAATTTTCTGAAAGTATTGTCTTGGGGATTTATCTGCAGAATGCTCAATAATATTGATCCATTACAAGACATTTAACTGGATGTTGCATTTAAATAAAACAAAAGAGGAGCTTACTTGCACTGTCCTTCCAAGTTCTGGCAGTCAAACCCGTCATAGAGACATCCAGCATTGTCGCACTGTGAATCACACTTGCCGTCGTTAAAGTATCTCCAGCACTGCAGGGCAGCCGAGCAGTTCTTCCACGGGTCGTCGAAGTTCAGGGAACAGTCTCCGTTGTCCCAGCCACACGCGTGGTTGTTGCAGAGCACATCGCAGAACTTGTTGTGCTTGTGCTTCTCGCACTGCGGGATCTCGCAGGCGACCTCCACGTCTGTCGGTGGCGGGATGGTTTGACCGAAGCC
Organism: Simpsonichthys santanae; assembly: GCA_031762415.1. Classification (NCBI taxonomy): domain Eukaryota; kingdom Metazoa; phylum Chordata; class Actinopteri; order Cyprinodontiformes; family Rivulidae; genus Simpsonichthys; species Simpsonichthys santanae. The sequence goes on from JARVLU010001462.1 coordinate 7,222,183, forward strand.
CCCACGGAAGCTGTAATCCAGGATGTGGCAGAGGAGGCCGTTAAAGTTGGTGGGGCAGATGCAGTGGTAGAACGGCGACTCGGAAGTGTATTCGCACGTGCCGCCGTTGTAACAGGGGTTGGAGTTGCATGGGCTGTTGGTGGGATATTGACACTCGGGTCCAGTGAATGATGCCAGACACACACACTTTGGACTGTTGTGGCCAGAGATGCAAGTGCCCCCATTGCGACAGTGAAGACTTCCGCAGGCCTTAGAGTCATATTCACACGTGGAGCCGGTAAAACCCTTTCAAGAAAAACATGGATGAGTGATCTGCTTTTACTTTAGTGAACTTATATCTTAAAAATAAAGGCACTTATTGCAAATCAATTATTCCAATACATGAAACGGGCATCCTGAAGTACATATAAATTATGTCTGTTGCAAAATCTAATGTAAATCCTGTAGGCGTAAATGAGAAAGTGATGTTACGGAAAAGTAAAATACTGATTGAGTTAGGGTTAAATATTGTGAACATGCTCCTTAAAGAGACAAAGGAATAATAGCTGCATTTTTAAATCTACTCAATATGTGCATGTTAGAGTTTGAGGTCAAAATGAATCCTCTGACTACTTGGTGTATTTGGTACTCACAGGGGGGCATTTGCAGATGAAGCCATGAGGTGTGTTACTGGCCACAGAACAAGTTCCTCCATTACGACAAGGTTTACTCTTGCAGCCGTCAAACACTGTGTCACAGTGCTGGCCTGCAGAGAACAGACACACACACCAAGGTTTTCTATTAGTTTACAGCTGGAAATACGTTATCTTAAACTTCGTGCAATAAATATAACTGTACCTGTGTATCCGATGCGACACTCGCAGCGGTAATTGTTAGTGAGCTGGATGCAGCTGTGTGTGCCCCGTGGGTCACAGGGGTTAGAGAGACATTCGTTGATGTCCCCCTCGCAGCGCTCCCCCACGTACCCTGCAGGGCAGAGGCAGTGGTAGCCTCCCACTCCATCCACGCACTTGCCTTTGTTAAAACACTTTGGCTCTTTGGTGACGGGGTCAGTGAACGGGTTGCAGTCGTCTATGTTGATCTCGCAGTGCACACCTGGCAACGCATGAGTAAAGGTGGTTTTTAATTTGCTTAATTGGTTTACTTTCTCATTTTCTCCTAAATACAAAGAAGAATATTGATACTTGTAAAAGAAAAGCATATTTGTGTATGGAAAGGAATCAATATATGCTACAGTATGCTACATTTAATATTTAGTTAAATGTTTTACTTACTGTTTTTATTATCTGTTCTTACTGTTTTTATCATCTGTTCTTAATGTTTTTATCATCTGTTCTTAATGTTTTTATCATCTGTTCTTACTGTTTTTATCATCTGTTCTTACTGTTTTTATCATCTGTTCTTAATGTTTTTATCAGCTGTTCTTATTGTTTTTATCATCTGTTCTTACTGTTTTTATCATCTGTTCTTACTGTTTTTATCATCTGTTCTTACAGTTTTTATCAGCTGTTCTTAATGTTTTTATCAGCTGTTCTTACAGTTTTTATCATCTGTTCTTACAGTTTTTATCAGCTGTTCTTAATGTTTTTATCAGCTGTTCTTACTGTTCTTATCAGCTGTTTTTAATGTTTTTATCAGCTGTTCTAACTGTTTTTATCAGCTGTTCTTATTGTTTTTATCAGCTGTTCTTACTGTTCTTATCAGCTGTTTGTAGTGTTTTTATCAGGTGTTTGTAGTGTTTTATCAGATGTTCTTACTGTTTTATCAGCTGTTCTTACATTTTTATCAGCTGTTCTTATTACATTTTTATCAGCTGTTCTTACAGTTTTATCAGTTGTTCTTACTGTTTTATCAGCTGTTCTTACCATTTTTTATCAGCTGTTCTTTATCAGCTGTTCTTACAGTTTTTATTGGCTGTTCTTAATGTTTTATCGGCTGTTCTTAATGTTTTATCAGCTGTTCTTACTGTTTTATCAGCTGTTCTTACAGATTTTATCAGCTGTTCTTACAGTTTTTATCAGCTGTTCTTAATGTTTTATCAGCTGTTCTTACTGTTTTATCAACTGTTCTTACTGTTTTTATCAGCTGTTCTTACAGATTTTATCAACTGTTCTTACTGTTTTTATCAGCTGTTCTTACAGTTTTTATCAACTGTTCTTAATGTTTTATCAGCTGTTCTTACTGTTTTATCAGCTATTCTTACTGTTTTTGTTTTATTTTAAGCCTTTATCTGTATTTATGTAAATTACTGTGATTTTATCTATGAAAAGTGCTATATAAATAAAGTTTACTTACTTATATTGAGCATGCATCAGGGTATTGAGCATGCATCAGGGTTACTTACTTACAACTACTGCAAAGGTCACAGATAATCAAATTGTAAGTGTTTTGAACATACCCTGATGCATGCTCAATTTTTTTTTTTTGCTTTGTTTTGTTTTGTTTTTTGAATGTCCAGAGGACCAGACTTAGCTTTTTTAGATGTTTTGTATGTGACACCAATGTATTAAATTGCCCTTCTTCATCCCTGATCTGGATCTTTCTTTTATTTTGTTTTTTTGCCAAAAGGCAGTGATCGCTTCCTCCTTCATTGGTGCCATGACCTAAATGGGGAGAAATGAAGGAATTTGTCATGACAGAATTAAACTCAGGTCCATCGTGGCTGCGGTAGGGTCTGGAGATTTCCTGGTGAGCTGGTCTGATGTGTGGGCTGCAGGACCAGTGCTCCCTGTTTTTTTTTTTTTTTTTTTTTTTTTTATATTTTTAGAACTTTTTTAATTAACATATAAACACAGAACACCGTGGCGGCTGAAGCTTTTTTTTTCCTGATTTGTCAATTAATTCAGTAGGCGTGTCAGCAAATGACCAATCGATGACATCAATTTGTGGAGCTGACTGCAGTCGCTCAGGGTGGACGCCCGAGCGGACGTACGCGTGGACGGACATATGCGAGAGTATACCGGGAGCTTAAAATGTAAAATATGAAACATGAGAAGCTCAAATTGTACCAAGGTCTAAAGGAGAAAAGTGAAAATGTGTAAAAAGTTAAGACTCAGTGATGCTGGTGGTTTTTGGGGACTACAAAACTGGGAGAGTGGCTCTGGCAGATCACAGGAACAACCTCAGATAAGACTACAGTCCCAGGAACAAACAAGAGAGTCTGCACGGTCAAGCTGTTCGAAGAGCCAAGACTGAAGTGATAAATTCCAGACTTTTTTCCACCCTCTAGTTGGATTTATCTCTATTTTAATGCTTTAGAAAAATCAGATGATGTTTGTTGTTTCATGAGTCATTATTTATTTTCTATTCATTATTTAGAATTAGAATTGTAGAAATACCAATATTGTATGAAGTCAACCAACACTAAATGTGTACAGATATTTATTCACCTGTGCGGTAATACATGTTTCCAAAAGCTGATTAAAAAAAGTCAACAGTTTAATCCACAGACATTGACCTTCACTTAGCTTGACTGAGTTTTTTAATAAAGAGTGTGCAATCCAGACTAATTGAATGCTGCAAAGTAACATTGCATAGCAAGAACAAAAAATCTTATCACTTAAGTTGCACTTAAGTGGTTGGGATTGGTAAATACAACGCAGCATATTTTCTGTGAGTGCTCAGTGTGAGTAATCTCTTTTTAATTACGCTGCAATGAAAGTGGTTTGTTGGCCATTTGTTGAACATTTTCTGAAACTCACTGAAGACAATCTTTATGAATTAAAAAAAAAAAAAAACTGCTCAAATCTTGTATATGCATATTAAAATTAGTTTTGATTTTAAGTAGCCTTTTGATATGGTTTTAATGAGTTCATATTTTCAATATACAGTATTGTCTTCACAGATTACAATAATACCCAGTAATTTGCAGATTTATGTCAGAGGGTCAAACTGGAATAAAATAAACAAATAAATAAATAAATAAATGGTTTAAAGCTAAAATAAAATAAAACAATGTAATCACAAACAAAATTATATTTTAATAACCTTAGGACAAGGGGGGCTACTACAATTATTGTAAAAAAACAAAGGGTATACCAAGTTTTTTTTTTTTTTTTTTTTTTTATAATTTATTTTATTATTATTATTATTGTTATTATTATTATTATTATTATTATTTTTTTTTTTTTTTGTGAATTCAAACAATATTTATAATGCCAGACTACACAGACTATGTCAACTTAAAAGGTGATGAATGTGTGTTAAGAGTAGGATAAGGTTATCATTCTGTCAAGGTTGTCATATATATACAGGTAGTCCTCGGTTTACGGCCGAGATCCGTTCTAACGGCTCAGCCTTAATCCGATTCAGCCTTAAACCGAAACCGCTCCCCCTGGCGGCCGTAAATCTGGATTTTCGGCTGTAAAACAAAACCGAAACTAAACGGCGATCGGTAACGTCTTTTTAAACATGTTTTTTCAATGTAAAACAACTTCTAACGGCCATATTAATGTTTCTAAATGTGTTTTAATGTGTTTCCAAGCAGTTAGCTAACAAAATACCCTAAACAAAAAAAACGAAAAAAACATAAAATGCTGCAAAAAAAGTCCGCGAGGTGTGATGACGTCACTGGGGCGCCACGGCTGTATACGCGAAACGCTGTAAACCAAGTCCGCTGTAAACCGAGGACTACCTGTACATTTATACAGAGAGAGCGAGAGAGAGAGAGAAAGAGCGAGAGAGAGAGAAAGAGCTAGAGAGAGAGAGAGCGAGAGAGAGCTAGAGCGAGAGCGCTAGAGAGAGAGAGCGAGAGAGAGAGAGCGAGAGAGCGAGAGATCGAGAGAGTTAGAGAGAGAGAGTGAGAGAGATAGAGAGAGAGGAAGAGACAGCTAGAGAGAGAGAGAGAGAGTGAGAGAGACAGAGAGTGAGAGAGAGAGCGCGAGAGACAGAGCGAGAGAGAGAGCGCGAGAGAAAGCGCGAGAGAGCGAGCGAAAGAGAGAGCGAGAGAGAGCGAAAGAGAGAGCGAGAGAGAGAGCAAGAGAGGGCGAGAGAGAGCGAAAGAGAGAGAGAGAGAGAGCAAGAGAGGGCGAGAGAGAGTGAGAGCGAGAGAGAGCGAGAGAGAGAGAGCGAGAGAGAGCGAGAGAGCGCAAGAGAGAGAGAGAGCGAGAGTGAGGGAGCGAGAGAGGGAGAGTGAGGGAGCGAGAGAGAGAGAGTGAGGGAGCGAGAGAGAGAGTGAGGGAGCAAGAGAGAGCGTGAGAGAGCGTGAGAGAGAGCGTGAGAGAGAGCGCGAGAGAGAGCGCGAGAGAGAGCGCGAGAGAGAGCGCGAGAGAGAGAGAGAGCGAGAGAGAGAGCGAGAGAGAGAGCGAGAGAGAGAGCGAGAGAGAGAGAGAGAGAGAGAGAGAGAGAGAGAGAGAGAGAGAGAGAGAGAGAGAGAGAGAGAGAGAGAGAGAGAGAATTGTCTCTTTTGTCTCTATGTGTCCCTGTGATGGACTGGAGACCTGTCCAGGTGTCCCCCGCCCCTCACACACTGATGGCTGGACATGGGCACCAGTGACCCCCACGACCCAAAACAGAAGAAGCGGTAAAGATAATGGATGGATGGAGTGTGAAATGTATGTGGCACAACAGAAGCTAAAAACTAAAATAAGCTTTTAAGCCTTTTCTTATTATTATTATTTTATTTTAATAGAGACAGTTTACTGCAGCAGGTGTTTCTACTGAGAAAGAATTAGTGAAAAAAAAGTTCATTGTTTTAAAAAAATGATAAAAGTTACAAAAATCATGTGTCAAGCAGCACAGGAGCTGAACATTTTGAGGATTGACAGCACAATGTACGCAGAAGAATATGAACAGAGCATTAAAAATAAAGATGTAAACAACAGAATCATCCGCATCATAATTATTTTATTTTCGTGATTTAATGTCGCTTCTAACAGGCAGAACTGGTGTTTCATGTTAAAACCATAGATCCAACCCACAGTTCTGGTTGTGTTCAAGTTTTTTTATTTGATTTTATTTCAAATAAATCATATTTAAGCAGCTGTGCTGAGGTTTAGCGGACAGATCTGTTCTGATCCAGTACACCATAAATAAACAGTAGAGCTCTGACTGCTGCTTTAACAACCAGAATGAAGAGAGAGACAAGAAGAAGCAGATGTTTCAGAGCTGTCAATCATCCCTCAGGCAGCTGGATTAGTGCTGTACAACCACCTGACACCTGTGAGACACCACATCTGACTGCAGGATGGAGTCACTGAGCTGAAGCACCCAGATCTGGTTCTGAACTGGACCGAACCATCCGGACCATCATCAGAACCAGGACCAGAACAAGCCTGAGCCCTGATCCAGAGCTCCACAAGCTTCACAACACAATTAAAAGCACTTGATCACTTCCTGTGATTCCTGTGATCCTGGACACAAGTCCAGTTGTCGATTTGGACATGAAACATTCACAACAGCAGGATAAATCCTCTGGTTCTGAATTTGATTCTGTCTTGAATTCAAATCAATCAATCAATAAGAAGTGTAAACATCTGAGGTACAAGCTGCCTCCAGTTGTTTCCACTTCTATATTTCATGATCGTGGAGGTAAAACCCGCCGTCCTCTTGGGTCAGAACCTTTCTGTCACTTTGGTTTTTAACATTTATTAAACCATGTGGATTATGAATTATTTAGAAATAAAATGGTTTTCAGTCACAACTCACCGTTGAAGTTCCACAGCGGCTGAAAACCTCCAACTTCTCTGCTCTCGTTCCTCATCTTGTCACCTCAGACCGAACCGGACCGGACCCGAACTTTGCCCCGACGCTTCGGTTCTGTAGGGATCCGTGTCCTCGCTGTCGGACTGAGCCCGGATCGGAGGAGGTCCGGCCGGCAGAGGGCAGTCAGTCAACCGAACCGAGGATCCGCTCGCTCCGCGGCTCGGTTCGGTTCGAGGCGGAAACACAAGAGAGTCATGATGTCATGTTGTTCAACCAATCCCCCCACCCCACCTCCCACCCCCCGACTCACGGGGAGGAAGAAATACCCACACCAACACACACTGTTAGCAAAATATCACATCCAACACACGCTGTTAGCAAAATATCACATCCAACACACGCTGTTAGCAAAATATCA
>JARVLU010001462.1:7248790-7260217 GCA_031762415.1 Simpsonichthys santanae
CGGTATACGGCTGAATCGGTATACGGCCAAGCCGTTAGAACGGATCTCGGCCGTATACCGGGGACCACCTGTATAGGTGGAGGGGGTCGACTGGACCAGAGGACTCCATAAGCATTTAAGGTTTTGCCATTGGCTAAAAATAGTTCTAGGGCTGGGTGACATGGACCAAAATGAATATCTCAATATTTTAAGATAAATTGTGATATACGATATATATCAATATTTTTTATTTATATAAAGTAATAACAACAATATATTTCTGAGTCAAAGCTTTGTCCCAGTTGTCACACAGGCACACTTATTAAGAAACAGCTGTGACTGTACAAAATAAATGTCTAAAAAATAAACTACATATACAGTATTAAAGTTTTGTTTTTTTAGACATTTATTTACATAAATAAGAGCAAGTACAAGTACATTGTTGTCATTGTTTACTGTTATTGTTGTATGTACTTTATATGTTCTGTCTGGAACAGGTCCCTCTTGTAAATGAGTCCTCGTGGCTCAACGAGACGAGCCTGTATAAATAAAGGTTGAATGGAAAAAAGTGTGCTTGTACTAAAACTATATTTCTGAGTCAAAGCTTTGTCCCAGTTGTCACACAGGCACAAATAGTAAACAGCTGTAACTGTACAAAATAAATATAAAAAATAAACTACAGTATTTACATATATTAGTGTATTTTTTAGACCTTTATTTACATATATTAAATAATAATCCTCTTCAGCTGCGCTGCCTTCATGACGTTAGTAAGCGTGTGTGAACTGCAGCTGCAGCTCCGACAGACTTCAGCCTCCTTCCCTGAAACAAACCATGGTATGAAACTCATTTAGCCGTGCTGTGCCTTATGAGAGGAACAGTGAGGTGTTGCGACATTAATAAATCAGCTACTTATCATATCGCTAAAGACACGGTCCAAGTCTCAGCTGTGGAACTTGACTTGATCTTGGAGACCCCAAACAAATAAACAAACAAACACAAGTCTTTTTTGTGGGACGGAGGGACTTTAGCTCCAGCAAGCTTTCCTTCAGTCCACCATGTGAACCGGATGTTGTCCTTTTACCATTTCCTTGTGATAAGCCCCAGTGCCTTCCTGCTCAGCTCTGTTCACACACGATCCACACCAAAGCAGAAACACACATGTATGTGTACACACACACACACAGGGAACACAACATAAGCAGGAAAAGCTGAGCCTTAAATGACATCATTGTTCAAAAAAACAAGGATGCTGGTTTACATTTTTTTTTTCTTCTATTTTTCTTTCTTCTTTTCTTACTTTTCCCCCCTTTGGTTTACAAATTACGGTAAGTAACCTGGCAAAAAGATCACATATCCTCAATATTCAACAACTGTTTGTTTTAATTATTATTATTGTTTCTCATGCTAAAATTATTATTAAACTCTTTCAGTTCAGTTCAACTCAAAGTTCACATTTTCCTTTTTTCTACTTGTTTAAGTTACAAAAAGATCAGACACATGTTTGATATAAATTTATAAGGCAGGATTTAAAAATCTGTTTTTATGTTATTGGTTATAGTCACTAATTATAAGGAAGAAAAATGATTAATGATAGCAGCACCCTTGTTTTATATCTGCAGGTCTCTATTGTTTCATCAAACCTTTAACTATCCTGCTCTGTTTTTTTGTAAAGCATAAAATTGGAGGTGAAAATGTTCTGAAGTTGAGATTAAACCATTGCAGCCAACACTTAAAACGATGAAACACAAGATGATCTTATCAAGATCCCTCAGCATGCTTTCAGAATAATGACACTAATGTTACCTGGCACACACGAGCATTCATAGCTGGTCTCTCCCTTCTGGATGCATGTTCCTCCATTATGGCAGGGCGACGGGTTGCAGGGAAAGTAACGGCTGTCACAGTGCTTGCCCGTGTACTCCGGTGGGCACTGACATCGATAGCTGCCGACCTCGTTGATGCACACGCCACCATTTCTGCAGAGCGGCGGGTTCTTGTCACACTCGTTGACGTCCTGTTTGCAGGTTTCTCCGAAAAAGAAGGGTGTGCATGCGCAGACGAAGTTGTACTCCAAAGAAGAGCAGTGCCCGCCATTGGCACATGGATTTGAGGCGCATGGGTCAGCTTTTGTGCAGTCTTTACCTGAGGGCACAGAGGTTAAGTCCAGTCTTACAGTAGGCATCCTCTAATTTTTAATCTCACAGTAATCTAAATTAGTGTTCAACAACATCAAAGTGACTCCTTGATAATAAAAGTCTGGTAAAACAGGTCCCGTTACCTGTCCATCCAGGTGGGCAGCGGCACTTGTAGGTCTGGTCACCCTCTGGCTCACAGGTGCCCCCGTTTCGACAGGGTGAGCTGAGGCAGGCGATGTTATAGGGTTTCATGCAGCGGCGGTCGGTGTACCCCACTCTGCAGGTGCAGTTGAAGTCCACTCTGTTCCCCTTGCTGACGGCGCGACACGTGCCCCCATTCATGCATGGCAAGTTGTTGCACGGGTCATTAAACTGGCACCTGTTTCCTACGTATCCATCTGGGCACCTGGACAAAGCAAGATGAGTGGTCAGTGAGTATGTTTAAACTGCTCTCCATTACAGGATTAAAGAAGCTTAGAGAGGTCTTAAGAAAAACATGTAGTACATAAAAAAATAGACATTCATTAATACAATATACACCAGTTTTTAGACACAGTTTAAATTGATGAGCAACTTCTAATGCATCATGTCAAGCTTTTATTTGTTTTCTGTTTACTCCTCAAGTAATTTAATACATGAATTTTTTTTAATGTAATTTCACATCTTACAAACTAAACAACTCTTTCACTGGGATTCTTTATTGCCACACAAAGTGTCCTTTTACATTACTGTCTAAACATGTTTCTGGTGTTTAGACAGTCTGTGGTTTAAGAAGTGTCTCCTCTTACAGCAGAACAATTAGTGAATAAGGTCTGGACTTTGTCATCAATTCCTGTTCAAACGTACTAATTTTATCAGATCAGATCATGGTTCAAGTATGAGGAAGGAGGCAGCAGAAGAGCTCCAGTCTACGGAAGGAAGGACATGATGCAAAAGGAACGCTGAGGAATCAACTAAGTTTTGAGGCTTCTTAATGGCTGTTTTTCCATTGATGTAAAAGACAGCAAGCATTTAAGCACAATCCCAATACTTAAAGAGCAGGAAACAACATAGATGACAGCAGCATGTTTGCTCATTTTCACTTGCAGTAATCAAAATTATATTAATCTTTATTATTCTTTAGTGTGCCGAATATTTTTAATCAACCACATTCAAGATGGCTGCCACAGCTAAGCAACCTTATCAAACACAAACATGTATTTTTAAAACAGCCAATTTTACAAGCACTGATCTAAAACCAGTCAGCCTCCCCACCATCACAGCCATTTACACCTCTAGATGCAGGAAGAGGGCCACCAGCATCATGAAGGACCCCACTCACCCAGCACACACACTTCTTGCCCTGCTCTCATGAGAAATGAGGTTATAGAACCACCAGACTGAGAAACAGCTTCTACCCTGAGGCTGTTAGACTCATGAAAATCTAACCAGGATAATCACTGTGAAAAAAATCACATGTTGCTGCTGATCTGTTTCATGTTGCTGCTGATCTGTTTCATGCTGCTGATCTGTTTCATCTTACTGTGTTTATTCGTGCTCATCTGCTCACACAGACTCATGTTCGTGCTGCTGTTCGGCGTAGTGTTTTTATGCTTAGTGCTTAATGTATATTTAGTTGATGTTTTTCATAGTTCATATCTTAGATCTTATTACTGTTTTAATTTACATTTTATTGTTGGATGTAAATGGGACCCCGTGTACATAATTTTGTTCCACCACATGAACCACATGTGGTGCGAATGACAATAAAGAAAATCTGACTCTGAAAATTTGGTGTGTTTGTAACTCTTGAGTGCTTACTGATCCAAGATTTGTTTTGTAAGACTGCCTTTAATTGCTGAGGTCAGCTACGGCTGTTGGCAAAATGTCTCATGAACCACTGGATGTATTTTATTAATACTCTAAAAAAAATAATAAAAATGATTCCGTATTTTATAACCAACCACATCTAAGATATCTGCCACAGCCAACTGATCTTAGAAGACCCCAAAATGGCTATAACTCAGCCAGTTTTACAAATATAGAGCTAAGATTTGGTGAATCATAAAAAGATTTTAGCTAAAACAATAGTGCGAAAGGCAATATGCACCTTTAGCTCAAAAGTTGTGCATATACTTGTTTTGTATTGCATAGATTTGTGTAACTATAACTTCTTTTAAAGAGGGGTAGAGCCTTATTAAAACTGAGAAAATATAAAATTTTCAGCTATGAATCATTTTATCTTTTCATTCACTACAAATATGAGTCAGTTACTAATTCCCCTTTAATTGATTTGGTAATTAGCATTAGTATAAAAAAAATAGTCTGACTGATCAAACGAATCTTCTAAACACTATCATAATCTGGACAGTCAAGCGTTCACCAGATAATAACAAAAAGATGCCTCCTTTGTGCACAGCCGTGCTTATAAATCAGCTACTTTAGCAAAAAGGGTTCTGCTTTGCAGCTTTTACAACACAGCCATGAGAAACTCTCCGCTTTAAAAAGGCACATCCATCTTTCTCCCAACACCCCCTGTGAACAATGTGTTAGTGGCTGTAAAACTGAGCGGTCCAAACAGAGGGTAAGTGGGGGGTGGGGGGGGGGGGGGAGACAAAACTCCTGGGATGTTTCTCACAGGTTGTGTTTGAGTCATAAATGCTGCTCGGACCCCATCAAACAAACGCCTGAAGAGAGAAGAGCCTCAGATCACAGATTCACACATTTACAATTACAATGAGAGGAGCTGAGGGCTCGTCCCCTGAGGATGCACACGGCTCGACAAAAGGGCCACACACACCTCAAGCCGGAGCGGATTATACACAGAAACTTTGCACAGTTGCATGTGTGTCATTATCATTCAGTACTTCACAATGATACGCTCACATTTGGTCCAGTCCAAAAATTTAACTTGCTGAGGTCCACTATTAAAACAACTTTGCCTACAAAGATGTATTGCGTCAGTAAAAAAAAAAAAAAAATCTTTAAAAAACTTTGCTTTCCTTTGACGAATGCATATCCCCCGCCATCTTTCATGCTGATGTTTTAAACTATGATCATCTTATATGTACTTTGTATAAATGACGGAGTTTAGCTGTTTTGGTTAAACATTAAATGTAACACTTTGTACAATATTTCTGTAGGTCACGTGATCTGGTAGAGAGCCAACGTCCAGCAGCTCTCTTGAGCTGAAATGTGCTCAATTTGACCCTTTTGTCAGCACTCATTCATCTTGAAGACAAGGCGGCATCTCTGCTTCAGTGTGTGAGCCGCAAGCCAACGTTACGGCAACTTCAAAGCACTGTGCCACCGTCTCGGCGCTCTCATTCCTTCCTCCCCAGAGAGGATTTAGTCTAGCATCAGACAAGAGATGAAACAGAGACTATACTGAAACCTCTGCGATGAATCAAAGATAAGTGTATTCTTGCACGGATGGACATTGGACAACCAAATTCTTTTACACTGATTTATATTTTTAAAATGTTGTTTTACATAATATAAATAAAACATCCTGCTGCTGACAAATCGGCCTTCCCACAATATCAAAAGCCAAAGTCACTTGAAAATACCTGACCAGAGCCAGTGAGTCTGTTAGCCCTGAGGGGCTCACAGGACCATGTCCCCAAACATTCCCAGGGTGTCCAGCTTGTTTGTGTGTGTGAGGGTCGAGCTGTGGCCCCTCTGCAGGGACAGGCGTGTGTTTAGACAGGTTCCCCCTCTCTGGGGATTACACAGTCTTCGAACTGTGACACGGAAAAGAAAACATCACATGCTAGGCCGCCTGTTACAAAAACAGTAGCAGTGAGTGATGGCACGCCACCAAGAGAGCAAAAAGTGGAACCTTGGCTGTGTCCTTATCCTCTGGTCATTGTACAGATGTTCATAAGCAAATTAAATTAGTTAAGAAACCATGTGTTATCTCAAACTCAACGTCATGGAAAAATAACTGTACAAGTCATTTATGAGCCAAAAAATACACCTTTTCAACAAAGGACTTTATAATCTGTAACACTTCTACAGTGTTTTCTGCATAACTTTGATAAGATAAAGTTCACCCAGTAGTAGAGCAACAATAAAACAGATAGAGTCCATTTAATCGTACAAAACATGGAGAAGTGCATTATTATTGAGCTGAACAGCAACTAAGAACAACCATGTCATCAGCATAAAGGTAAACTGAATGACTGAAAAAAATTCTAGTCTTTCTATTTCAACATATTTTTCTTCCATATAAACAACTCTTTCTCAGTCACAAAACAATACAACATTGAGGGCAACTAATGTAATTCATTTACTTGTTCAAAGTCGTGCAGAGGAGTAAAACAACCAATAACTCAACCTCCTGCATCAAAGTTCAGGATCTTTTCATCAGATGTTCTTTGCCCACTAAACCTTTTTATTTTACCTTTTGTGATGCATTTAATCCTTTTACAAGCTGGTGTTGGTGGAAATGGATGAAACGTGAGAAACTTCCAACAAGATATGAGATTCACGCTGACAAGTTTTTAATGCAAGTTATAATTAGTAAACTCATTCTGTTAATTAATTATAGGAAAAATATTTGTATTGAAAGCAGTGCCTTGTTTATATTAGTTCAGGAATAAAATAATAAACTGTATGTAGCATCTATATGTTGATCAGTCAAACTGATCATTTAATGGTTCACAAAAACAAACTTAAAAAAAAAAAAATCATAAAACTAGAACAAGCACGAGTGTGTTTTGGCATCAAAGTTTATGCTCAATAATCCAGGTTAAAAATCCAACTAAATTCACAGTCAGGTCATCTGGACAGTTTCTTTCTTTTTTTTTTTTTTTTTTTTTTTTTTTTTTTTTTTTTTTTTTTTTTTTTTTTTTTGAGAGACGTGTCATCCTTCATCCAAAGGACTTCATCAGTCTGAGGAGCCCCAACAAACTCATGCACAAGCAGCACACTCACATTGTAGACAAAGCAGTTTTCTGGTGGTAAGATAGTTTCTGGGGCCTGCCCTCTACTCCGTCAACTCCTCTGAGGCAGTCATAGCCAAAGTGGTTCAAAACATTCAAGTGATGAATCAAACTGAAAAAGTCCTTTGGATTAAGGACGAAATGTCTCCAAAAAAATAAAAAATAAAAAAAATAAAAAAAGAAAAGAAACGTCCAGATGACCTGACTGAATTTTACTGGATTTTCCATGTGGATTATTGCGCATGAACTTTGATGTTTTGAACCACTTTGGCTAAGGTTTCCTCAGAGGAGACGACCGGGGAGAGGGCGATCCCCAGAAACCATCTTATCACCAGCAAAGCGGTTGGTCCACAATGTGACTGTACTGTTTGTGGGACTGAGTTTGTTGGGGCTCCTCAGACTGATAAAGTATTTTGGGTGAAGGACGAAACATTTAAATAAAATGTCCAGATGGTCCAGACTGAACTTTTGTTGTGTTTTACGATATTATTGGCATGGTATCGCTATCGGCTGATATTAGCTTTAAAGTTCAATATCGGACACCAGCCATTCCATTAAAACAACTCGCCGATATAAAAGGCACTGTTTTTACCTGCAGCAGCAGTACAACATGATGACGTTGCAACGGCAGCACAATACGATGACATCACATGCGCCTACCTGATCTCACGGCGAAGAGGGAAATTCAAAATGTCAGGAGTGTGGAAGTTTTATTTTTTGTTGGTGAGGATGTCAGAATCTGAAGATTTATGCGCTACGTTGAGCATCGCTACATCGTCCCCAGTCAGAGATATTTTTCCGACGTAACGTTACCCGAGTTACAAGCCGTCATTTACGACGTCACTGAGAAGCTAATAGCTGACAGCACGACTTGTTGGGTGAGTTTTACCACAGACATTTGGACGTTGTGTTGGCCCCGTTAGCATGATTAGTCTTACGACACAATGGATAGACTAAAACTTTGAACTTAAAAAGGCTGTCCTTCATGCACAAGAGTGCAGAGGATCCCAGATTGCAGCTAGGAACCTGGAACAAGCCTCCACAAGTGAGACAGCATCACAGGTAGGGCTGTATAACGAACAGACGTTCTTTTATGGCACCGACCGAACTGCGTCAGTCGATGTATGGATTGAAATGTCACTCTTCTTTTGGTGTCAAGTTTCGGTATTGGCTGTAACGTGACAAGTGGTTTCAGCACGCAGGCAGGAAAAACACAGACATATGATAAACAAACTACGTGTTTACACCCAGAGATGTACAGAGCTGCCTTACAGCTGTATGTCTATGCTGCTGGTTACGCCCACAGACAGTGTTCACGTGTGTCGTCGAACGGCTTCAATTTACAAGCGGAAAGTTGCTCCGTGTTTGCCTGCAAGGAGAGAGGAGGAACGCAGCCTCCCCCAACTCCTCTCAGCGTTAAAGTCAGCATGTGAGTGTTGAACAGTCTGATTCAACCTTCCACGACCGAACTCCTCTTCATCAAAGAACTCCAAGGATGGAGTTGTGTCTGGGATTTCAGCTGGTAAGTTTACGTTTGTTAACATTACTGCAGCTTAATACATGCATCGCGGTGAGTTAAACTAGGATCCATCTAACGCTAACTTTAAGATATTAGTCTGTAGCTTTACTTATCTACGTAGCTAGCTAAACTTAGAACTAATGTTCACCGTTTATTTATGTTCTCCTCACAGGAGCCTCTGACCCCAACAGAGCCAAGGTTGTTATTGTTGATGTTTTGTGTTCTCATGTCAATTAGGGAGCTGATAAGAGCCGTAAACCCCAGAGAGCCACAGAGAAGATTCATTAAAGAGACACAGAGGTGTAGATGTCGCCATCAACCCTAACCTCAGTGAATCCAGTGACCTGCTGGTGGAATGTGAGGGACACTATGCCAATGCTATCAAACTGACAACCAGGTATCTGAGTGTGCAACAAGCATCATCCACATCCTCAGAGAGAACATTTTCTACTCCTGGAGACACCATCAGCCAGGAGTGGGCTTGTTTGTGTCCAGAGAAAGCAGACATGTTGATTTTTCTGAAGAAAAACTGTTAAGTGAAAAGGTCCTCAGTGTGTAGCAGTGAGAATTAGACACCGACATGTCACTGGTTAGCAAGTGGTCTTTTGACCTGGAAATTATTTGTTTTTATGCAAGAAAACTGCCTGGAATGGAAAAATACCAAAGGAAAAAAAAAAAAAAAAGATTTGTACTGTAATGTATAACATCATTTTCTTCATGTTAGAATTAATATTTATTACAAAATTGGTACCAAAAAAGAACCATCCAGGAACCAACACCGAAGTGAAGGTACCGACACCAGTACCGATACCGATTGTTTTAGAAAGGTACCCAGCCTATATCAGACACACAAAAAAATACACATTTGGCATGCATCTCTGGTAATTAAATACAGTACCCTTTTACAAACAAGTAGGTGATTGGTCCACAGCCAGTTGCGTTTAAGATGAGCGAAGAATTCAGAGTCCAGACCTGCTGCTCCTTTTCCGTCTCCTGGTGCGGTCCCGTCATCACACACTTCAAAGCTGCCGCTGTGTGTGTGTGCACAGAAGAAAAACTTCATCAACATACAGTAAGACTTTAATACATGGAATAAATTATACTGACACTGGTGCTCTAACAGCCTTGATTGTTGACTTGACAAAAATTAAAGAGAAAAATCGAATGAAAGGGCGAATGTATTAAAAAATGCAACTTTTTCTTTTTATGAAATTTTAAGTTTACGCTTGAATTGTTAAAAAAAATCTATTATTCATTAAAGAAAAAAATATAAATTTTAAGTAGTCATTCATATTTTGTTTGATTTGATCCAAAGCATTCATGCAAAATAATAAGAACGCAAATCCGAAAAGACTAATTCAGATCTTTTGAAGTAAAAGTTATGAATATCTTACCTGTTGTAGACAGCGCTTCATTTTACGAATCTATAACACTGTAAACTTTTTTGTTCAATTATTTACATGGAATTATTTCATTATTTTTAGGTACAATTTACAAAGAATGGCAGTAACAGCTAACTGTAGCACTTCCTGCAGGAATGTCATATTATTTCTGCCAGTGATGCAAAATTAACACTAAAAGTTTTAAAGCAGAGTTTGCATGAACCTTTATCAAATTTTTGAGATCAAATGTGTTTTAGTTATGCAGCAATCCGCTTTGGTCTTAGCCCCACTCAGACTAGCCATTCACTCATCAATATTGTCAGAATTAAGTGCCACTTCTCCAAATTGAACTTTTCAGAGCTGCATACAACAGGAGGGATAATTGTTCAGAACCTTTCAAATTCAAAAGATCTGAACTACCACTATGATGCATTCATGACTGTGTTAATTCTCCATAAATGTTGACTGTTGTTTTTAGAAAATAGTCATACTCCACCTACTTTAGCAGGTGTGACAGGTGTGTAAACACATAGCGATCATGTACAATGGAAGGAGCTGGTTCATCTTCTGTGGCAATTCTTTTATTACGAACCACACCTTTGAAAAAAAAAAACAAAGAAAAAAAAAATCACACCTTTTTACAGTAAACGTGATAATCTACCGTAAATTGTTCATGTAATTCCTTTATGGTTGTGTATTTCATGTACCCAGTGGTGTATTGAGGCAGACGCACATCAGGTCAAACCAGTAGCGCTCCACATCCTCTAAGGTCTTGAACGTGTATGGACGGGTCTCAAAAGGTTTGCCAGGCGGTTCTGTGACCAGACAGTAGTGAGGCTCACAGCTAGAGGTGTCAACAATAGTGGCATTGCGTTTCAGATACACACACACCTGCGTTGAAGGAAAAAAAAAAAAAAAAAGAATCAGACAAATTACAATTTGCTTAGGTTTTGCTTGAGTTAAGAGTTCTTCAACAACAAAATTACACTTACTGGTACTAATATTATTCAATTACTGCCAGTTTCCAGGCTTTAACAAATGTATTTCTCAATTCTAAGATTCCCAGAGAATAAACATATTTGTATGTGTTTTACATATGAAATAAGAATTAAAAACATAAGTTTATAACCTTAAATCTAATTATGTAAGGAAAATTATTAAAACTGTTAAAATCCATATTATTTCCAATTACTACTTTTGAATCGTCACAACATATTCAGCTTACAGGTATGTGGGTTTTTAAAAACCAAGCGGTCAAACCAAGAGGGCCAAGCTGCAGCCTTGGCTGTTGCTGAGGCAAAAGCTCGGATGTGGGAGCCTGGAGAACAACTCTCAGTCAGCTCCGAGGAGATTCTGGATAACCATCAGACAGCTGAGGAGGGGAAAGCAGCGCTTTACTAACACTGTGTTCAGTGAAGGTGGGGTGCTGTTGACCTCAACCAGTGATGTCGGGAGGTGGAAGGAATACTTCTTGGAGATTCTCA
>JARVLU010001462.1:7330682-7348393 GCA_031762415.1 Simpsonichthys santanae
AGTTTTCTTCCAGTGCAGACATCACAGGCCACATCTTCAGGTCCAGCATAGCTGTGATCAGCAGGAGCAGCTTGGAGTCCACTCATCTTCAGCTGCTCAACTAAAGCTGCTACCAGGATGTTTTTCTCCAGAACAGGCCTCGGTGTGAAGGTCTTCCTGCACTGAGGGCAGCTGTGGATCTTCTTCTGATCCTCTCCATCCCAGAAGTCTTCAATACACTTCATGCAGTAGCTGTGTCCACAGGGAATAGTCACCGGATCCTTCAGTAGATCCAGACAGATGGAACAAGAGAAACTTTCTCTGTCCAGATGAACTCCTTTCTGCGCCATTTCACCTCTCAGCGTCTGTGGAAGTTTCA
Source organism: Simpsonichthys santanae (assembly GCA_031762415.1). Taxonomy (NCBI): domain Eukaryota; kingdom Metazoa; phylum Chordata; class Actinopteri; order Cyprinodontiformes; family Rivulidae; genus Simpsonichthys; species Simpsonichthys santanae. The sequence goes on from JARVLU010001462.1 coordinate 7,331,041, forward strand.
CTTCCTGATAAATGAAACCAGTCTGAAACCAGTCTGAGCTCAGATCTACACGTCACGTGTTTGTGCAGAGAATGAGGCGTGTCAGCTCCTCCACTGATCATAAAACTGTAGATCTGATGGAGTATGGCAAGCCCTTTTAACATAAAATCGAGTTTAGCATTTATCAAAAAATGAAAGCCTGAAGCCCAGTCTTAAAACTGGACAATGTGTTAGGCTTAAGGACAGAAACGGGATGTTGGTTCCACAAGAGAGGAGCTTGATAACTGAGACATTGTGTGTATGTGTATCAGAGTCCATCGTGTGTGTGTGTGTCAGAGTCCATCATCTGTGTGTGTCAGAGTCCATCATGTGTGTGTACCAGAGTCTTTTGTTTATGTGCGTGTGTGTTTGTGTGTCAAAGTCCATCAAGTGTGTGTGTCAGAGTCCATGTCTGTGTGTCAGTGTCCATCATGTTTGTGTGTCACACAGTCTTTCATGTGCACGTGTCTGTGTGTACATGTGTCAGAGTTCATCATGTGTGTGTGTCAGAGTCCATGGTATGTGTGCCCAGTATTAGTGTTGTTACCTATATAAAAATAAACATAACATCTCATCTAACACATTGTTATTTGTAAATTAAGTAAAACAAAAAAAAAAAGGTATTAAAAAAGTAAAAAATAAATAAATCATTATTATTTTCTTGCTAGTTGTGCTTTTGGCTGTTGAAACCAGATTTTGTTGTAATTTGTTTTGTGACCACCCGGGGGCGCTGTAACAAATATTCGTCTCAGAGAGTGACATGGCAACAAAATCTGTGTCGGTAAACGTTGCTAAGGAAGTTACGGAGTGATTTTAAAACAAGCGCCCTGAGGCCAACGGTGTACTGAAGGTAAATCATTTTTTTTCCAAACTGTGAATTAAGTATTGATTTCAGAAATTTAAAATGACCGACGTCAGCTAATGATCTAAACGACAGAAAACAACTTCCGGTTTTATCGCTAGTTAGCTTAGCTAGCTGTATGGGTTTTAAGATGCTGCTATGTTAGCATTTAGCTCTTTGATAACTACAGCTTGTTTCAACATAACTCTGGCACAGTCGATGGATGAAATGCACATATGTGTAGCAATAATATTCATTTTGTTGAACTGGAAAACTAAGACGGTTATACCAAAGTTCATGCTCAATAATCCAGGTAAAAAAATCCAACAATGTTCAGTCAGGTCATCTGGACGGCTTCTTTTTCATTATTATTATTTTTTTGGCTGAGTCGTTTCGTCCTTCATCCAAAGAACTTCTTCAATGTGAGGAGCCCCCATGCAAACTGTTCTAAGTGACAGTTATAATCATTTTCGCAGTTTGCTAACAGCACTAATATTGTATACACTTTATTTACATGATGTCTTTAAGGATTTGCAGTATTTTACGAATACATTATGTTGTATGTCTGCAGGTGTTTTGCAATGACAGAGCTTTATCCAGCTGACTTCACATGGTTTCAGAAATGAGAAGAGGATGGCTGAGAATGGAGAGGATTGCACCCTGTATCAACCCTGCAAGGTTTCTGATAAAGGAAACTGTAGTGGCCTTGACAGCAGGACAAACAAAACCTTTGTGGGTGTAAATTCTACCCAGGAGCACAACGATGACTATACATTTGTTGTTGGAGATGCAGGAGGCGAGATCACTTCATACCTGCCTCAGCTGCCCGTGGTACCCAGACTTTCAAAGTTCAGCAAAAAAAGTGTTTCATTGGAGGCAACGTCACGAACCTGGAGGTTAAGAAACAGCCAGGAGAGCCTGAGTGACAGAGCTGAAACTGGCTCCTCCACCGACTCTCTTAAAGAAGACCAAAGTGTTCTCAGTTATAGTGGTACTGTCAGGAATGAGCAGGACTCTCGTGTGAGACCTCGCTCTGTAATCACAACAGGATCTCCAGTCTTCGAGGACAGAAAGAGCAGTCTGTCAGAGTATGAAAGGAAACCACACAACCAGGTGCATGTCCTGGAAAGACATCTGAAGAGGTCTGCCAAGGTACGGCTGTCTCCAGTGCAGCCTGCAGGGCCTAGTCCTGCTTTAGAGAAGAAAGTTGCCTCAGCCATTTCAAGGGAAGCTAATAGGATTGATAAGGATTGCCCGGATAATGCCATTATGGTCAAAGAGAAGACTGAAGATAGAACTCACAGGAACAGGAGCAACAGCCGGCTTCAGGAGACAATGGGAGATAGTGCCTCTGTAAATTCTATAAAGTCCTTATACAGCATCCTTAGCCCCATCAAACCCGAGGATGTGAGAAACAGGTAAAGCAGACTTAGCAGATCATGTAAACGGTGGAGTTAGAGGATCATCAGTTGGATATTAAGGACCTTTTGTGAATTTTATTCTTCCTGGTTTATATGCCAATAATGGGTGTATGAATTTAGTATACAACAGAAAACTAACCACATGGAAAGTTTTTCATTTCAGTCATTTTAAATAATATATTTATACAGACTGAAGCACATTTTTATTTACTGATAGTCAGGATAAGTTTAAAAAAATTTGGATTTTGCCTCTTATAAAATGATGTGCATAAATATTAATTCTTGTGTCTCAAATTCACCAAGGTTGTATAGTACTAGTTCTGCTTTGTAGGTTGAGCTTTTTGAATTTGAATCTTAGTTGAATGGTGACAGAGAGGGGTTCATCTTATGAAAGGTAATCACAGTTAAATTACAAGGAAGTACTGTATTTACCTTACAGGTGTGGCTAGAGGCACTGGCTGAAGTCTTAAAGTCATCAGGAAGTGAACTTTGGTGTTTCCGTTATCGTCTTTAATGTAAGAAATAATGCAGGAAAGCGTGAAGAACCTTAGATTAGGTTTCCTACACAGTCTTAAAAGTAAAGAAATTGCATTTTGAGTATTTTCCAAGACTAAAAAAAAAAAAATATGGAAAAATGTGTCCCTCTTTATAAAAATATAGTTTTAACATAGGCGTTATAATCAAAGGTCATACAAACTTAAACACCTAAAAAGGTTTCATGGATGAACTTTACTCGTGTGAAGAACAGGCAATGAAAAGGATGAATTATGTATTTTTTTAATCTCAAACTTGTTAGAAAACTAATAATTTAAAAAGCATTAACCCTTGCTGTTTTTATTTTTTTGCATAGTCTTCTTTACAAACGCTGTTTGTGTGGCTGGGAAGTACAAATGCAGCAGAAAATCTCTTGTTTTTAAAAATAGTTGTGCCACCAAGGTCAAGAAAAGGTGCTTCCTAACACATTGATTTATTTTGACCAGTGCCTTGGGCCCCAGATACTTCACGTTCATGCACGTAAACGTGCTCAAATCTTTAAAGGAAGAAGAATGTTGAAAGGGATTAACACTGGATCAGAGAAAATGCTTGTTCAGGCTATTCTTTGACATGAGGATGAGCTGAAACAGGTCACAGTCTACAGTTTTTAAACTTAATTTAACTGTAGCCAGCAACTTTTGGATTATTTATTTTTTTGTTAGGTAAGAACTTTGCTTTTACCTTCTATGCACCTTGCAAGTCAAATAAAACTTGAGAAAAAAGTACAGGTTGTGCTTTGTTGACTTTCTTCTAGGAGTTTCCTGGAGGGCAGCATGCTGGGAAATGGTGCCTTGCTCGGGGCCGAGGAGCTGGACCGGTACTTCCCCAACAGGAGGGTAGGCATCTACGTCGTCACATGGAACATGCAAGGGGGAAAGGTAGGAGGAAAGTCTAGATCTGCATCATCTCACACACTTAAGCCCAGGGAACAACTGAGCTATAACCGAGCTTCTGTCCTTTTCAGTTCCATTCAGCCTGCTTGAATGATCTCCTCCTTCCAACAGACTCTGAATTTGCACAAGATTTTTACATCATTGGGGTTCAGGAAGGCTGCCCTGACAAGTTGGGTTTGTCCGAAAGAATTGTCTTGTAATTTACTACACAGTGGTTGTTGTGATCTTGGTTATATCAGTCTGTCTGTGTCTGCAGAAGGGAGTGGGAGACCTGTCTTCAGGAGACTCTGGGACCTCACTATGTGATGCTGTACACAGCCTCTCATGGAGTTTTGTACCTCAGTGTATTTATTAGGAGAGACCTCATGTGGTTCTGTTCAGGTCTGTTCTGCTTCACCTAAAGAATCGATTTGTTCTCCAGTATTGTTATAATTGTATATAATTCAGATACATTTAATCTAGAATTATAGGCAAGACGTCTGCAGCTCCTTGACTTGAGTTTAGGTCCCTCAAAAAGGTTTTAAAGATTTTCAATCACCTGGCGAGTTTTAAATCTACTCATTTATTCTGTTCAATATCAAAATCCAGTAAAAATTACCTGTTTTTTTTTTTTTCCAGACAAGAAACCTCTGAAAAAAATAATCTTGTGATTAAATATAAAGAAAAACAGAAACTGCTTTTTGAGATGCTCCAACTAGAGAACATAAAACGTCCTCATTGCAAAAGCGTGTCCACTTCATGAAGAAAATATATATCGGAATGTGAAAACGGAATAGACTGTCCCATGTTTTCTTTGAATAAATGATAGAATATCAAGATAATTTCTAATAATAAAAAAAATCTGCTTCTTGTAGCTTAAATGGTTTAGTATTATATTTGAAACTTTGAATATACGTTTAATAGAAATGAGTATCACAGTATCTTAATACCTTCATAAAATCAAATAATCTGATCAGAAAACACGCATCCAATGTTCATCAAAAATTCTGTCCTGCTGCAAAATGTACGTCATTCCATCATCATTCTCATGTGACAGAGTTTTTATAACAGTTTATTTTATTGTGTTTAAACTTAACTTGATTTTATTAAAAGAAACGTTTCCTCTGCTGACGTTTAGAGGTGGAGCACGCGACAGTCACAACCAGGATCATCTCCCAGATCAAAACCAAAGGAGCCGTGGGCGTTACCTTTACCTTTTTTGGCACTTCCTTCCTCTTCATAACGTCCCACTTTACATGTGAGTCGAAGACACGAACTTCTGTTTTGGAAAATATTTTGGTACGACTAATGGTTTTAATGTTTGACGTGGTTCTTCCTACAGCTGGAGATGCCAAAGTTTATGAGAGAATTCTGGACTACAACAAGATCATCGAGGCTTTAGGCCTTCCCAAAGGCATTCCTGACACCAACCCTTATCGTTCAAACCCATGTAAATCTAACAGTTCTTACATGAGATTTTATTCCATCTTTAACCTGTAAACTTGTGAGTACAACGAACATTTTCAAACGCTGTCAATTGCTTTTTGCAGCTGATGCCACCTCGAAATTTGATCAGGTCTTCTGGTTTGGTGATTTTAACTTTCGGCTAAGCAAGAATCGAGCTGACGTGGAGACCATCATGAAGCAGACGTCTGGTGACGTGAGCCTTCTGCTGGAGCACGACCAGCTCTCCAAAGAAATGAAGGATGGTATGTATTAGTGAAGCTAAAGCTTCAAGCCGCTCAGAGTCGTTTGTTCGAATTTCCATTTGTCTTCAGGTTCGATCTTCAAAGGTTTTCAAGAGGCGCCGATAAACTTCCTCCCTACGTATAAGTTTGACATTGGCTGCGATACTTACGACACCACATCTAAACAGAGGACTCCTTCATACACGGTAACAGCAAACATCTCAAATAATCAGATGCTGCCTAAACCTGTGAAACGTGAGGGTTTCTGCGTTGACAAGTTGCACATTGAACCGTTTTGTGTCCACAGGACAGGATCCTGTTCAGGAGCAGGCAGGCTCATGACATATCTGTGCTGAAATACAACAGCTGCTCGGTCGTCAAGACGTCAGACCACCGACCTGTCGTCGCCGCCTTTCAGGTTAAACTCAGGCCGGGAAGAGACAAGTGAGTCCCACTGACAATCAAAACACCTCACTACTAACCTGTCTGTACAAGTACTTACAAATGTTTTTATTTGTTAAACTGTAGTTCTGAGTTGTGGTTATGTGAGTGGTTCTCAAAAAAAAAAAAAAAAAGAGGCAAAACTAGAAACTTTAAAGGCCTGTTGTGTTTTTCAGACAAAGAAACTACAAAGTAGAAATTTCCGCATCAGCACAAAATCCAGCTTTGATGAAATGTTAATCACAGCAAGACACCACCGGCCTTTATCACAGGAGTTTTAAGGACAAAGCAAGTGGACTTTTTGCTTTTTATCTATTCAAATAAAAAGTAAATGGTTCAGTGATTTTAATCTGCAGTGAGGTGATGTTTCTGAGAGCTGACATCACTGTCACTCGCAGGAACAGAGCACCTCACTGCTCTTTAAAAGCTCCAAACTCTCTTCATTTGAGTTGAAAAAACTCATAAGAATTCAAAGTTCAACTAAAAAGAATAAAGTCAATTTAGTTTGGTTTTTAACTTTTAGGAACTGCCAAGTCCTGGATGACTGAGAATCTAGACCACATGTCAAACTTAAGTCCCTGGGGCCAAATGTGGCCCTGGTTGACATCTTATCTGGCCCCTAAGATGATATTTTAAATGAAAAAATACTTTTATCACTTTGTTTTCAGTAATCTTTGATTATGTCAAAAGTACAACAGAGAACGTCAAATGTGACCAGTCAAACTGTTATTGAGGAACCTGCAACCAAGAAAAGATGCTGGCTATGTAACTTGAGTGAATGTAGATTCTGAAATTGGCCCTTAGTTTGAAAAAGTTTTTAATTTTGTACCCCTTTTGAGTTTGATGCCCCGGATCGAGACAAACACGCTGTCCCTTGAAATTTCTTTGTCCTTTTATATAGATTTAGTTCTGTCAGTAGGAGACAGATGAAAACGATCTCTTCTGTCCTGTATTTGTTTGTTTTTATCAGTATTCCTTTGTGCGGAGGACTGTTTGATCGAACTCTGTACTTGGAGGGCATAAAGAGGAGGATGACTGCCAGAGAGCAGAGGAGGAAGGAGGCTATGAAAAACCAAAGTAGTAGCACCGTCTGCAGCATCTCCTGAAAGGAACTCGAAGGGATGGACTGGATCAAACTGGCACAGGTAGAAAAGAAAGGAGCAGAAAGGAAACCCCGCTTGTCTTAAAGCAGAGCACATCAGCGTGTGGGTGAAGCTGGCTGCACTTGCACAGAAAACCTTAAGACTTGCAGACGGAAGCCGTCTTTTATTTATTCAACCTTTTCTGCTCAAACATGGCTGGGACTGACCATGGTGGCTTAACGTTCACTGATTTAACCAAACTCTGGATCTGCATCCATCTATGTCAGCATTTTAAAATCACCATGACCCATCATGTTACCTTTTTATGCCTTGCAATTTATTGTGCACTAAACAGAACAGAGGTGAACATTTAGCTCTTGACTTACTTGAATGTTTCTATGGAGAGACGGGAGCCGTCATATTCTTAATCAGGACGTCACAAATGAGGGTACGACTTGTTACTGTTTCAGGGAGATCTGATGCATTTAGTTTTTATTTTTTGTGTAGGAATTCACTAACTATTAAAAAAAAAAAGTCTAAACATTCTGATTAGAAACATTTGTCACTCCTACCGTTGGGTTGAGTGTTTCTCAGCAGCAAACTAATATATATTATAAACAATCTATGTACTGTATGTAGCACTTATGAACTTTCATTCGGACCTTAAAAAGCTTTATACTGATTTTAAAAAGTGCCTGAGGGTCTCAGTTTTATACAAACAAAAACTTTCCATCTTAATCTACAACTTTTTCTGTAACATCCTGTAATAAATGTTTCAAAACATGCAGAACCTTCTTCGTCTGCTAATTTTGTTTTAACAATTGTGCAAAGAAACAAACCCAGCGTTCTCCAACAAGAATTGACCAGCGGTCACTGTCAAGATTCAGCTGGTTTAATCCCAACAAAAACTAAATCGTTAAAACATGTAGCAGTTTAATAAGAAGTTCTTCACAACGTATAAAAACACAACTGGTTTCTTGTTAACATGAAGAAATACCCAAAGAAACAGCCCGGAACAGAAATACAGTAGAAAGTTGCAATTTTTAGATTTAGTTGTTTCTGCACAAAATAAGCAGACATGTTTTTACTGTTAACTTGAAGGTTTTATAAACATTAAAACAGTTTCCTAGGTTTACATGTTTTGTCAGTTCTGCTAACAGGGTTAAACTTTGACCCACATTGATCTCGTGTATTTCAAGCCAGAGCTGTACTTTAATTTACCCATTTCACTTCTGACACAGTTAAACAAATAAACTTAAAGCCCCTTTACAGAATTTCATGAAAATAATTTCAGTCTTATGTGCAAACCATAATAAAAAAAGAATACTCAAAAAATAAAAATACAAAAAGTCCAAATTGTTTATTGTTCGAGTACCTTTAGCCGTGCATCACAACCTTATTTATTTGAAGGTTTATGAAATGTTCCTGTATAAATACTCAGCTGTTTTTTAGGTTTTACTTGACTCACTTTGGGAAAAAGCTTTTTCTTTAGAGAGTTGAAGCTACAATAAAAAGTGACTCATGAACATACTGCAGGCTAGTTTTGGGAGGTTTAAAGGGAAATGTGAAGATTTTGTCCTTTGGGGCAAAAAGTCCTTTTACAAACAAACCAAGCTGGCAATTAATGTTTTTTTTTTTTTTCCCTATAGACAATAAATAGATTTCCAGCTCTATCCAGATTAAGATTACCGTGGAGTAGAATAAGTTTCTTTAAAATCTCATCCTCTTTGCCTCCAACAGAGACTCAAGTCAGAGACCAGGTATTAGTCCCCTCCCAGACTGAGCGTGCAGAGTTCTTTGTTGGGAGGGGACACTAGTGTACGCATCCAGTCTGGTTTATTTACAGGGGTTGGCGGATATCTATCGGAAAAGACGGTAAATGCGGGGCAGACGTCCATCTTTGCTCGACAGAGCGGCCTGAATGTGTTCGTACGAAGGCAGCTCCGTCAGGTCTCCCAATGCTGCCACCGCAGGTTTGCTGCGCAGCATCTTGGTGGTTACTCTTTTAATGTCACCGGCTGTCACGCTGCCTACAAGGAACGTAAATAATTATTCCACAAGTTAAGCTGCATAATCAAGAAAACGGATTAAATTATTTTAAAACTTACTAATGAGATCACAGAGCTCATGTGGCAGCTTTCGCCTTCCAGTCGAGAGAACCTGTCGTCCAACATCCTCAAAGATAACAGGCCGCGACTCCAGATTCATCATCAACATGGACTTTAGCTGAGTCTTGGCTCTCTCCAGCTCCATCTGGGTGTACAACAAGACGAATTTGTTTACATTGTAACAATAATTAAAATAAAAACTTTGTCATGATCCTTACCTCTCCTGCACTTCCACCCATCTGAATGAACTCCCTGGTTATAATTTCCACCATCTCACGTACCTGGAGATGAATGTTGACAGCAAAATAGTAAATAACACACGTCATGAACCTCATCTACAACCCATACCAATAAAATGTAAAAAAGGTTTATCATATTCTTTAAATATTTTCCAGCACATATATAAAATCATATTGTTTTTTGACAGACAGATATTAAATGCATTTTTAAAGGATTAACAGACAAGACTACAACATACAGATGCCCAAGTCAAGTTCATTATTGCTTAAAGATTCTATACCTTCAGATTAAATCCCTTTTTTTGACTAGATAAAAGTAAAGTAACTGGTCCGCTTTTATTTTGTCTTTCAACCCTGGGCTAAAAGCCATGTGAGATGCTCGTACACTAAAAGTGGCAGAGCTGCCTTGAAAGGTTCGAGCCTGAAAAAAAGGGCTTTAATGTTTTGTCTGTGGACACTTCCATGGATTCTTTTACAAATAATGCAAAGGCCGTAGACTGAGGAAGTCCTCTGGATGGGGGACGAAATGTTTCTCACTTAAATTAACTGGTCCAGATAACACGATTTAACCTTTTTTGTTTTTTATCCATCTACCTGGATGATTGATCTTACAACCCTTATTCTTTTGCAAACTGGTTAAAAACCTAATAACCAGAGCCACACTTGCTCATTTTGTGCTGCATAAACTTACAAAAACTTGAATAATGAAAGCTAGTTTAAATAATTAAGCTTTTTTGGCGTAGTAACAGTATATGTGGTGCACAACTGTGGAAAATCAACAGTATTCTCTCACCTCGACATTAAATGTAATGAAAGTAAATGCTGATTAGAAAATAACTGTCAAAACCAATTATGTCATCAGTTGATACATTTTTACCATAGTGACTTTTTATTGTTTTGAACTGGTTTTGAATCAAAAGCCAGTTTCCCGTCTCTTGCTGCTGTACGAACCTGTCTGGGGTCAGCACTGGCGTGGATACACAGCAGGCCGCTGTCCTCGTAGCTGTGATGGTAGGAGGTAGCGTTGTACATCCAGTGATGCCTGCAGCGGACAAGTACAATAAACTGTAACATAAACACAGGATATTATTCAGAAGTGAACTTTAGTCTAATTTATAGTTGGTGATGCTCACCTGTTGAGGACATTCAGGTACAGGCGGGTGAACATGCCCTTCCCTGGTCCTCCTGCAGAGAAGGAGCCTCCGCCACCCATCATCATGTTCAGAACTGCAAAAGCAATGAAGTCGTCCTCCTGCGAAACAAATTTATTTTACCCAACATGCATCACCACACTACTGACTGAAACTCTTTAATACACTGCAAACACCAACCAGGAAGGAGCAGCTTTCTAAGCCGATCATGATGTGAGTGAGTTCAGGGATCGGCGTGGGGCCGAGGCTCACGTTGGACATGTCCTTCTCCATCTAACACAAATAAATATGATCATATTTACATATTACAACCAAAACCACCTTTAATGTTACAGTAGCAGACTTGGAAATACCTTCACTATGCCACCAGTGTACTGAGCCACGGAAAGGTCCACGTTGGCAGTGGCACTCGTTCCCCACACCGGCTTCACTCCCAGCAGATACTTCTGGGCACATTCCACCAGCTGCTCGTGCTCGATGCCCACGCCCGCCAGCACCATGCGCTCGGGACGGTAGTAGTTTTGCAGGTAGCTGTGGAGCACATTCTTGTCGAGCTTGTCCACATTTTCTGCAGGACAAAAGCGAGGCAGTCCGACTGTGTTTCCTCGATACGCTGCCTGGAAATGATTGAGTTGACGAATTAGTTCTGGCGTCCAACACCTCAAGCAGAACAATGAAGTAGTGCGCAACAACAGAAAGCAGTTACCAACACAAAGTAGGACTTTTGTAAGTAATATTAAAACTACAGCAAGTATGTTTTTAGCCACATTTAGCAGCTGAAACCGATTCAGACCGACTTCCCAGACATCTAACAGCATAATTTGCTAAAATTAATTTCAATAGCTGCACTATGGTTAAATATAGAAAAGAAAAAATAAAACCTCTGTGATGTAAGACTCTTAGGGCTGATTGTAAATGTAACAAATATGAATCAAATAAACTGAAAAGAGATGGTGGTAAACTAAATTTAGATAATTCAATTCAAATTCAATTCAAAAATACTTTATTAATCCCAGAGGGAAATGAAGCGTTGTCGTAGCTCATCATCCTGGTTTCATTCAAGAGTTGTTATAAATGCTGATAACTGTGGGCAGGAAGGATCTTCTGCAGATAATCTGAAGAATCTGGCCACAGATACCAATCTGTCCACCCAGATCTAGCTTGCTGTCAGATCCGGCGGGTCTCTCGGTCCACCTGGGCAGCAGGACTCCCCGAATGCCGGGCAGAATTCCTCCCTGAGCTATGGTACTCCTCCCAGCAGTGTGCCGAGCGCCTTGTCGCCACGGACAGACGGATGAAGGTGCCGGGGGATGATCCCAGTCCTCCCGTTTTCACAAGCCAAGTTTTCTACCTGCTTCAGGAACTTGGTGGTCAGGTAGAGCACCACCGAGAGGTTGATGGGAATTCATCCACGGCGCCTCCTTTTCAACTCATTTGGGATTTGGAGTTGTAGTTGAGGTATTTGAGCTTTTGTGATGTTAATCAGCTGCTCCAGGTTGTTAAAAAAACAACACATTGTTGCCATGGTTATGCGTCATAACAAATGCCCAAAAGTAAAAAGGTTTTAGTAAAATTCCTCCAGATGCACAGCATCTGATACCAGAGGAAATAATCACCCGAAAAAAGTGAAACAGCTGAAGGCGCCAGGGGATGCTGCATGATATAAATTTGTCACAATTTACATGAAAAATAATTTGACGACTGGTAAAAAGTAATTTTAAGTGGAGGCATTCTCACAGCATATATAGATAGATATTTGGATGTTCAGTGCCCTGAGACGACTTCTGTTGTGACTTGGCACTATATAAATAAACTGAATTGAATAAATGTTCTACCTCTGGTTATTAAGACTGGAAATTTAGTAGCTGGCTCATTTACCTTTTCTTGTAAATCAAATTAACTTCATTTTCTCATTACGTATTAAGAAATGTTTATATAATTGGCTTCTCCAAACTAAATGTGTCTCTGAACGAGTACCCTGTTGTCTTCTCTCAAGTGCTGGAATGAGGACAAATGGACTTTCTGGTTTGTTTCCTGAAGATGTTTTACTTCTCAGTGGAACGTCATCTTCAGCTCAAAACTCAAGAACCAAACAGGAAGTCCAGCTGCTGTTTGCTCAAACCCTCAGGATGACCATGACACTGGATGGCGGAGAATTTACACTGATCGATTTTGTTGCATTGCTTTTGTTTTTAGGATTATGAAGCACTCAGTTTTACAAAACAGAGAACAACAGTTCCTGCTTTTAAAAAATAGTGCCATGTGTCATCATTGTGTGTTTCTACACAAAGATGAAATCAGTTCTCTGCATTTAACCCATCACAGGTGAGACACACACACAGGTGGAGCAGTGGGCACCTATATAAGCCCCAGGGGAGCAGTTAGGGATTGGGTGTCTTGCTCAGGGACACCACACGTGGGAATGGCTGGGAGTCAAACCCGCGACTTTCTGGTCCCAAGTCAGCTGCCCTAACTCTACACCATCTCAATCCCAGTCTGTGGAGCTATGGCCCTCCATCTTATTAACTGTGGTGTGAATTTTTAGAGATTTTTATCCGACCTCATTATCTCAAGATAAACAGGTACTTTTATTTTATTAAAAAAAAAAAAAAAAAAAAAAAAAACTTTTCTTCTGAGATGAGAGGATCAGAGTGATTCTTGTGTTACAGCCCGTTTGTTTCAGTGCTGCTGTCATGACACTTGGAGATGATCCTTAATAGTATTGGATTCATCAACAATGCATGTTTTTTTTTTTTTTTTAGATTTTCTGATTAAATCACAACTGTTTCAATTTCTGATGAAGTTTCCATTTTGTTTAATTGGACTTTTGAAATAATTTATACTCCTCACAAGAATCTTACATTCGTAGACTCTGAAGAGTCACCAATATCAATTTAGTTAATAAGGTTGTGACAAATATCACTCACTGAGTGGATCATTTCTGTGAGTAACGGCTCCGGATCTGGCCTCATGTTTAGGTCTTCCAACTCAAAGCGCACAGCCATTCTGGCCATCTCGATCTCTTCATCTGCATTCAAACAAACAAATGGTTTACTTCTTTGAAGGAGAAAACTCTAACTGTTCTCTGGGAGTAAAATGAACTCACCCAACAAGCGAGGCTGAAGGACAGTGTCAGCGAGAAGACTAACCACGGTCTCCAGACCTTTCACTTCAGCAGACACTGCATACATGGTGGTGTCTCTGAACAGGAAGAGATGCATCACAGTTACTGACAGATTCACAAATCTTTTTTTTTTTTTAATTCATTCTGTAACTAGTCCAAACTGTGTTAATAACCTTGATGTTTGGCAATCACAAATGCCGCCGTGTTTTTCCAATGTGAGAAGGATTTCATCTTTACTCCCGTACTGTGCTGTAGACTAAAGAAAAAATATTTAACTTTACTTTTCACGCCTGAATGTCTTGAAGTTTTTTTACAGTTGATTATGTTTATTTTTCTTTTACTTACAGAAAAGGCGAGTTTCTCTAAAAAGTGTGCTATTCCACTTGGGTACTTTGCTTCATGTCTAGATCCAGAATTTATTAAAACTTTTTTTTTTTTTTTAAAGAGAAAACTGAATTTAGACAGGAAAATTAAAACAAGTGCATACAATTAACATTTGTATTAAATATGCAACTTACTTCCAACTGTGCAGAATTGACCAAATTTGTTTTGAGAGGCGACTTTGAGGCCGTTTTCTAAAGTTGTAATTTTGGTCTCGTATTTCTCCTGGCCATCCACAGAGGCAAACACTGCTTTTGGGATGCCGGGCAGTGGCGCAGAGAGAGATATATTAGGATATCCACCACCACTGCTGTATTTTCTGTAAGCTGCGATCCCAAACCTTTCACAAACAATAAAGCAAGTCAATGTAATGTCAATAATTTTTTTTTTCAGAAAACAAAACAAAGCAACAACTTGTAATCAACAGAGCATGACTTAAACCATTGCATGCTGCACATACAGTGCTTGTGTGAGCAGTTCAGTAAATTAAAAAATAAAATATACTGTATATTGAAAACAAACCTAACTTTTTTTGAAACAATGCTACTTTATACAGATATAGCTGACAGGACACATATTATACAGAACACCTCTCCATGAGCGGTTTTCTTGTGCCAGATAACACTAAAGGCATGAAGAGCCTCTACTGACGAACTGCTAAAAAATAATTCAATCAGTATCATTGATCAGGCATAGGAAAAAAGCCAACTGGTAAGTTTTATCAGCTAATGTTTGGGAGTAAAAACAGCTTATTTATTTTAAATTTGCCTCTTGTCTAAAAATTGTCACCATTCAACCTGAAAAATACACAAATATTTCTCCAAGAAAACAGATTACAGTATTGTCATTTCTGGCTTTTATTCAGAGATACAGTAACAATTCTGCAGAATTTAAAAGCAAAAAGTGTAAGAAAAAAAATCCTCATGATTCTTTGGTTCACAGGCATTTAGCCACAATTAGAGAGTCAGAGTCAGAGAGAGACTCAGAGAGAGTCAGAGTCAGAGAATCTTTATTGTCATTTGCACCACATGTGGTACATGTGATGAAACGAAATTATGTACACAGGGTCCCAGTTACATCCAACAATAAAATGCAAAATAAAAATATTACTAAGATCTAAGATGTGAACTAAGAAAAACACCAACTAAATTATTTCTTTTAAAAACATTTTGTTTTGATTAGAAAGCCTTGCAGACATCATTGAGAGTGAAGCATAATAACTTCAACAATCAAGTTTTAAATAATTAGAAACAAAAAATTATCAAACTGATCAGTCCATGAGGGTTAAAAAGTTCAAAGTAACTGTGAATCTTACAGGAGGAACATGCTGTGTTATTTCATGGAACTGGATTTACTTTTTCAGTCATAAGTGTGTGTGTAAAAGTATCTTACTGGATGGATGCCCTTGTTGGTATGTGTGCAGCGTAAAAAACTACAGTAGTGAACGAGAAAATATCTGCGGTGATGGAATACTAAAATATTTGTGATCAGCAAAATGTTTTATAAGACTGTTAGCATTTGCAAAAATGTCAACTAATTCACTTTGTGAAGGTTCTCTGATAAAAAAAAAGGCAATTGCAATTTGCTGTAAGCTAAAAAGAAATGCAATGGATACAGTTCAGTGTTGCTGAAGAATGAGCTGTTATATACTGTATATGCATCATTTGTTCTAACATGAAGTTTGATAGAAGCAGAAAAGACAGTAAAGTTTAAATAACATATACTAAATAAGCAATAATCATGAGGTGTCATAATTGAGTACTGTATTTGCCAAAAACAACTTTGCAAAGACCAGAGCTCTAGAAGAACTGCACAATTTCTACAGCTAGATTTTATTCTGTGAAAACGCCAGTAATAAAAATGGTTGAATTGGAAATTATCAATTCGTTGTCCTCACACCAAATTAATAGGTGAATACTGCACATAAACAAAACTTAAGAAGAGAGAAGTCCTGGAACAACTTTGCTAAAACAAAACCAGACAACAAATCATAAATAACCACCCATAAATCTCCAAACTTGAAAGTTAGGTTCATGTCAAAAGCCAGAAAAGATCTGGAAAATAAGCTCTTATTAATTCAAAAGCGATAATTTAAATCAATCATTTCTCCTGAAAGACAACAAACTTCTCAACAAACGGTTAGCACTTTAGCATCATGCTAATTGGTAGCTATCTTTGGAAATGGACGCACGTGTCCATAAAGCGCGCGACACGGCACATTTCTGGGAGCACTGTGTTTCCGTTTCGAATTGTTTAGGTTTACAATCGTCAGTGGCAAATGTATTACCTTTGAACCCGACTCCAGGTTCGACATCTCGACATGTGAGTCGCCATTACACTCGTAGAAGAAAGAAATTAACCCGGAAGTTATAGAATGCTCCGGGCAGTCACTTCCGGTACCGAAATACTTGGTTTTAATGGGTTTCAAACCCGCATGGGTTTGACTCATTTTTAAGTCCCTTGTGCACAAGATGATAACTTAACCCTTTATCTTAATGAAGACAAATTATTTTCATTATTTCATTCAACCTTTATTGCGCCTGGGGACTCATTTACAAGAGAGACCTGATTTCTTTAACGAGTGATGACAACAGTGGATAACAAAGACAACAAGACAATCATAAAAGATGCATACGAATAACAAGTGAAAAACATTTTTTTGGAGTTATATTTAAATAAAAATGTAATTAAAAAAAACAGCTAGGTTGTAAGACAAGGTAGAAAATTAAAAACAAGAACATCCTTGCATTGGTTTTTCCCAGGCACATACAACTTTTTACATCAATTTTAATGTTAGTGCACTCCATTATAGCCTATCCCTTTTCCACTATTTTACCATGCACTGAGTTTATAAACTATGTTTTATTTATAAGGTGTGGATACTTATGGTTTAAAAACAAGAGATCAAATTAAGGATTGCACATCCCACCAACTCCTGATGCTTTCGTATATGAGCTTCTTCTGCAGGAATTGCACAAACAATTTTTCAGTTATTTTTAAGCTGGACACCCTTCCTGACAGAACTCAAACCCACAATCTGAGGATTACAAGACTGTGGCACTGACCACCAAGCTACCACAACCATTGATGCTTATAATCCGTTTTAATATGCTCCAAACGTCTAATGCGGAGCTCATTTGGAGAAAAAGGCAAGAGTCAGGACAGGATATAGTAAAAAAAAAAAAAAAAAAGTTGTGATTTGACCAATGCATAAGACAAAACTTCAGAAAGCTGAATCATTTGATGAGGTGGAAAAAAAGGTGCAGAAAACATCTATTGTTTGATTTTACAATTTTAAAATCATCAAACGTCTGCTGCAGTGGTTCCCAAAATTTTCTAGAAAAGTTGCAGAAACTTTTGACCTTGTTGTTGTATTCAAACAATTCATTTCAGTTTATTTAAATAGCGCCAATTCACAACAGAAGTCATCTCAGGGCACTGAACAGAAACATT
>JARVLU010001462.1:7356400-7373860 GCA_031762415.1 Simpsonichthys santanae
AAACGTTTCAC
Organism: Simpsonichthys santanae; assembly: GCA_031762415.1. Classification (NCBI taxonomy): domain Eukaryota; kingdom Metazoa; phylum Chordata; class Actinopteri; order Cyprinodontiformes; family Rivulidae; genus Simpsonichthys; species Simpsonichthys santanae. The sequence goes on from JARVLU010001462.1 coordinate 7,356,412, forward strand.
CCTCAATCCAGAGGGCTACACCCTCTTTCACCCTCAACCCTCTGGATTGAGGGTGAAACGTTTCTATTAAAAAGAAACTGTCCAGATGACCCGATTGAGAATTATCGGGGATTGCTTAAAAATGTTTAATTAAAGGACAAATTAACCACTGATAAGAAAAATAACAATGTGGACTTTGTTCCTTACTTTATAAAAATGGTTTGATGGGTCTCTATGAATTTGTAACAAATACCTTTAATGGTAAATTGGTGAATATTAGTCTATGTTATCCAGCTTCAAGTTTCAGTCTGCTGTCCGATTAGATCAGTTCAGTTTGTATTGAAACTCTGGCACAACAATTTTCTGCAGGATCAATCAGGATCAGTCCTGCAGGATCATAATCTTATCTTATTTTATCTCTTAATTGAGCTTTATTTTGTAATTTAGGGTTACAATTGGGGTCATTGTGTTGATACTTGCAAATGTATTACTTTTGTAGCATCATTAATATGCATTTATTGATATCTTTATTTCTTTAATGGAGCAGTTTTGTGCCACTGGCAGCACCTCGTGTACTCCAGATTATTGGCAGAAAAAGATGCCCTCAACAGAAACTGTCAACAGAATTGTCCCAGTTGCACATTTATTCTAAGAGCATCCTGGTGGTGTCTTCTGCCTTTTACAAGACAGCTCTCTGAATAGGATTTGAACTCCCGATCTTTCAAATGAAAGACATCAGCACAACCTCTGATCCAACATGTCAGCCATATGTGCACACGTGTAATTACCTCATGATGATTTTGGTGAAATACATATGTACATAAAATGCATTTAAATGGTTTTCTTTTTAAATTATCCAATTAAAAGACTTTTAACGAATCTAAACTTAAAACAAAAAAACATGAAATGAATAGTTTGTGTTTCTTCTCCAAACACATGGTCTCTTGACACTAACATTGAGAGTAATACGTGCATATGTAAGTTTTACTTCTTGGGAACATAAATGTACATTTTAGGCTTTCATAAAGGCACAGATAGCTGGAAAACGTATTTTGAACCCTATGACGTGCATAAGTACAAACTAGGAAACAAAGCTACATTTTCTGTCTCCTGAATTTTGCCATTTTGTGGCTGTGGCGGTTTTTTCACCATCAGTCAGCTGAAAAACAAACAAACAAAAAAAATCAATATGGCATTGAAGCTATACAACCTTTTTTCTGCAATGGTTTAATTGCACCAAGCTGGATAAATTATATTTATGTGTTTTTGGATCATGTGTTCTGCTGACAGTTTGTTTTTTCTTCCAATGACTACTAAACCAAAAGTTTGATTCAGAGAAACATTTAATTAATTTTCACCCAACCTTTGCATATTTAACAGTTATAAACACAAGTGAATCTCTTGCAAACAAAACCACATTTGCTCAGGTTTTATTGAGCAACTTGAGCCGTGCAAAATGAAAAATCTGCACCACGCTGAAACGGTGCAGGATCAGACCCTACATGGCTAAACGGAGGATCATGAAAGCATATTTGATCAGACGGTTAGCGGTCCTCGTAGGGACCAATAACTGATCTTCACAGTACAAAGCTCCGCAGCCTCTTTTCATGTCACTTTCATTGAGTGGAGGACCACCGTGTGAGCTCTATAAAGTGGCTGTGCCCATTCAAGGGACTAAAGAGGACAAAGCTCAGCTTGCTGCGGTGCCACAACCAAAATAGGAGCGAAGCAAAAAGGAAAAGGGAGGGGAGGGTTTATGTTAAATCCATCTGCCGAAAACATTTACTGAAAACTGATCAAAAGTGGAGCTGTGTGCAGAGCTGCATTTATGTTTTGATGGAAAACAACGGTTGATTTTAATATCATATTTAAAGAATGCATTTAAAAAAAAAAGGCTGAAATATTTAATCTTTTCAGATTTTCTGCACAGTTTCAAATCACCGAGTCGCTAAGTTTAAACGTTAAATTCAATTTTTTTAATGTATCATTATAATTATCGACAGCTATTTTTATTTATAACAGTACAGTATTGTGCAAAGGTTTTTAAGCAACCATAATTTCTTTGCATTTTAAAGAATAATTGTTATTAAGATGGGTTTTAGCAGTAATTCTCTTACAGCGTCAGGGTGTCAAGCTAGTTTTTTTTAATATTCTGTCACTCATTTGCACTGATGTCTTCTGGCTGTTAAACCATATTCTAACCTACACATTATTCAAACTTGGAAAAAAAAGCACCCAACTCAAGGGATGAACCAGTGTTTGTTTTCTGTCTCACCACATAACATCAAACAAATAAATTATATACACATTTCAACTGTTATTTAGGGAATTTATGTTCCTAACAGTATAAAAGCAGAATCAATGCAGCATTTAAAAAATAAGCTAATATGTAAAACAAAATTATTTAAGGACTTATTGTTGAGCATGCATCAGGATGTAAGGACTTGTTATTTGGGCACTATTCCAGGCTGCATCATGGATGAAGCTGCATGCTGCTGTTTTCGGTCGTCTCACGGAGCTCGGCATTAGGATGCAAGTCGGTATCTTGATTATTTTGCTCCTGCCGATGACTTCCTTCCTCTGCTTGCTCGTTCTGATCGGCTCAACAGTCGCATCTCCCCTGGGTGAGTCCATTTACACCACACCGCCTCAGTCAGAGGCCGTTAGAACTGTTTGGTTCTACAGTTTCTGAACGTTGCCATGTAGTGAAGACGTAGTTAATTTTTCACATGTGCCTCAACGTTATCTTTAGGTGAACTGATAGTCGAGCGTCTCAAATTTCACTGTACTTCTAAAAGATCTTTGTTGTGCCCTTCTGTTAAGTATCAGAACGGAACAGAATTTTATCTTTGAGGTTTGTCTACAAAACAAAAATACTGAAATAAAAGCAACCCCGTGCCAGCACGTGCTTTTCTCTAAATGATGATGATAAATTAAACGTATTGTGTGACGGCAGGCGACTTTTCCTGTGCATTCCAGGACTGGAAGATGTTTTCTTCAGTCCTCAGGACCAAACGGTCAACGAAGGAGAAGCTGTTTTCTTCCAGTGCGTGTCAGGAGAAAGTTCACCTCCTGCAAACATTTCATGGCTTAAAGATGGAACGGCAGTCACGAGAGGTCGACAGTTTCAGGTGAGCGCCGCTTCACTTATCATATATTAGCTGTCTTCACTCATCTGTCTTTAGTCCTGGTTTTAGTGTCAGATTTTTTAATTTCAAATGTTACAGCTGTTTTATTTGTAGTCTTGAGCCTTGAAAGCATTTTCACCTATTTGTTATAACACTTGAAAAAAAAGAAGCTGATTCAGAGCATTTTAGAGTCGCTGTCAGAGTTCATGCTTTATGTGTTTTCCTTTCTTCTTCTTCCACAAGTCCATTTTGATTTCAGTGTTTTATTATTTAGGTTTTATTATTTAGAAAAACAAAGAAACGCCTGCTGCATCCAAAAACCCAGACTCCATGAGTCACAGCTGTGCACATTTTCATCAGGTGTGCGTCAAGTTGCTTTTCTGTGCAGGGGGAGTATGGAGGGGGCCAACAAATGAAAACGTCCAGCACGCTGCACCTTTTCAACATAACCTCAGAGGATGATGGAATATACAGTTGTGTCACTCACAATCTTTTGTTTAACATCAGTAAGAAAAGTAAACCAGCTAAACTAACTGTACAAGGTGAGCATGATATTTTTTTTAGCTGCAGCACATTTATTAATTACCCAAAAAAAAAAAAAAAAAAAAAAGGATTTATATTTTATGAAGATGATCCATCTCGCAGGGGTACCTGGGAGGCTGCAGATCATCCAGGGCCCTGACAACATCACTGTTGCCATGGGGGCCGAGGGCTCCATGCGGTGCACTGTTCGTGGCTTCCCTGTTCCCATGGTGCACTGGTTCAAAGACGGCTGCCTCCTGTCGAACCGCTCTGCCTCATTCAGCCTGCAGAACAATGGACAGCTGCTCACATTCAGGTCTGCGGCTGCTCAGAAAACCAGCGACAGTTTTCCTGTTTTTTTTTCCTCCTAACAGCTGCTTTTAATAAAACTCTGTCTAAAATGTGCCGTCTTGTTAATAAAACAAACACTCTTAACTATTTTTCGTTCTTATGGTCATGTTTCCGGTGGTGTTTAATACACAGAATGTATTTTTACAGCATTACAAACTATTTATTATGAGAACAAAATACTCCAGTCTGCAGCTTAAATGTTTTAAAATCGAGTTTGTGCTGGTTGAGGACAGAAGTTTTATTTCTGATTTCTTCAGGAATGTGACAAAAGAGGATGAGGGTTTGTATCACTGTGAAGCATCAAACCAGAAGGAGACCATCAGATCACAACCAGCTTTTCTGCTTCCAGCTGGTACTCAATTCCAACATCAGCTGTTCCATCATAAACTCTCATCCATAAACTGCTTCAGTTGTGTTCTTTCCATTGCTCACATGTAACTACTGTGTTTCAGAGATGCATTGGAGTTTTGTGCAGCAGCCCACAAACATGACGGTGCGGAGGGGAGAAACGGTCACGCTCACCTGCAGACCTCCACCCAGCAGACCAGGAGCTCAGGTGTCCTGGTTCAAAAACAACCAGCTTCTTTCTGCCACAGAAAACGTGACTGTGCTGCCCAGCGGAGACCTCTTCTTCCACAGGTGTCCGTTTCAACCAAAGGTTTAATAAAAATAAATAAATAAATAAATAAAAACTTGGATAAATTGACAGTTTTCCAGTTCAGGGTTTTAATAATTAACTTTAACATCTTTGAAATGAAAAGCAGTTTCTGCATGTACGACTGATGTCTGGTAAATTCAAAAAAATCGGGGTTATTATTACTGTTATTATTATTATAAATATTGTAAATATGAAATAAAATAAAAAATAAATATATATAAGTTTTTTTTTTTCCCCACTATGAGAGTGCGCTGTTTGTGGGACTCAGTTTGTTGGTGGCTCCTCGTATTTAAGAAGCCCTGTGGATGAAGGACGAAACGTCTCAGCAAAAAAATAAATCGTCCAGACGACCTAACTGAACATTGTTGGATTTTTCCCTGGATTACTGACCATGAACGTTGGTGCTTTGACATTTAAGGTGTTTTCTTTTCCATAATTTTGCTTTTTACAGCATCCAAGGGTCTGACAGCGGGAGCTACTTCTGCAGGGCTTCAAACATCCACCTGCAAAGGTTCCTCACCTCTAGACGAGCGACTTTAACGGTGTTGGGTATGAGATGAAACCAAACCATCGTTGGTGTGAAGGAAACTCCTGTTTGTGACAGTTTTTTCTCTTCTTTGCAGACCCTCCATCTGTGAAACTTTGGCCCACGTTGTTGACGGTTCCTGTGGGCGCTCAGGCTGTGCTGGAGTGTGAGGTGTCGGGTCACCCCCTGCCCTCCATCAGCTGGGTGAAGAGAGGCCTCTCGAAGCAGACCGGAGGCCGGATCTCATTGGGGTGCGGGACTCTGTTGTGATGTTGAATAAAATGATGAAATAAGCACATTTTCACCACGATCCCTCTCATCCAGACAGAAAAACGCCACTCTCTACATCCAGTCCGTCAGGAGCTATGATGAGGCTGTTTACATGTGCGAGGCTTCCAACGTGCTGGGAAAAAAACAGAGCACAGCCCTGCTGAGAGTCGCAGGTAATGCTGAAATAATTTTACTCCTCATGTAAGAATTTGAATTAAGACCAAACCACATGCACGGTGCTGCAAGTTTAAAGGAATAGGTTGGGCTCACATCATGCAATCCACCATAAACAAAATAAAACTTGTACCATTTCTAAAAAGTTTGTAGCCCCATCTGTTCATGCAATGCGTAACAGGTTGATTATCAAATATGTGAAAATATGAAAAGATCTGACACAAGAAGCTGGTTCAGATCTTTGCAGGTGAGATTTTGTGAAGATGTGAGCAGTTAGCATCTTGCTATAGCGCTATGGGATTTTGGTTTGGAGACTTGGTTTGGTTCTGGTAGATTGACCTTATTTTGACATGGACAAAATCTCAAGAATATATTTGGCGATGAGCTTTAATCTGTGGTCTGTTGGTCGGTGACCGGCTGACCATCAACGCTCTCAAGTTCAAAAATGAGTAACAAAAATCAAGCAGTCTGCATCTTTTTCCCAGCCCTGAACCATCACAGTTGTCTCTTTTTCCTCATCACTTTCTTCTTTTTGAGCATTTGAGTATAAAAACGAGAGCATCAACAATAAGGTCAATGTCGGTTTATTTATCTAGCATATGAAAACTGACAAAAGTTGACCAAAGTGCTTTACAATTTAGTCTCTATTTAACAATATTGCTTAATATCCATTCATTGTTGGACAGAAGTTTCTGTCTGATCTTTGCGATGACTTATTCCAAAGCAGATTTTAGCTGTTTAAATAAAGGTTTTGTAGCAAATATTCTTATGGTTTTGCATCAGATGGTTGTTTATTCTGAAGAACAGCCTTGTTTGAACATGATCTGTGCTGCAAAATGTAATGTGGTGTATCCTGATAAGATACAGATTATTATTACCCTTTTCACATAAATTTACTTTAGAAAATCTGAAGCATTCATATAAGCTAATTTCTGCTAAGATGAAATAGACACATTGTGGAAATATTCACTTTTTCTGTGCATGTTGGTGTAGATTTGTGTAACCGAAGTGACTCAAAAAAAAAATTGACAAAATACAGTCTTGTCAGATTGTTTGAGGTAATGTCTGATTACATTATTATTTTTTGTGAGCGTTGAAAAAGAAAATGTTAGGTAATGCTTTACACTAAACAGTCTCTAATTTTAGGCTTTAATGAAAAATAATTTAACCCGGAGGAACGATTTAACTGAATTTCTGTGTATCTGAGGTTTTATATGATGCAAAAACGCCCAGCTGGTTGTTACATCGCTCTGTGTTTGTATTATTGGTGCAGGTTTCTAATAATCCAGTACTTTACGTGAAACAAAATTTAGCATAAAACAGTGGATTAACTGTTTTGTATTCATCAAAGATTTCATAATCATCACAGAAAATGAAATGTCTGAACATGTTTTGTTGAACAAGTTTGGGCTGCATAATTTAATAAATGACTTAATTACAAAGTACCTTTTTCTATTTGCTCTTTTCTCTTCCCAGTGAGCCCCATCATTCTGACCTTTGTAGCTCACGTGAGCTGCCAGATTGGAGCTTCTGTGATCCTGCCCTGCAGAGCCGTGGGGATCCATCCCATCACTTACAGCTGGACCAGAGGCGGAGCAGGGACTCAGTCCACCACCAGTCCCTCCAAAGACAAACATGTTGCCAGTGAGATTCAAAAGCACGTGCAAAATCGGTTCAGATCAGATGTGAGCGCACGTCAGCTCGGACTGATTCGTGTCATTCTGTTTTCTTGTGCAAAAGATGGATCCCTTCATTTTTCCAATGTGCAGATGTCGGATGCAGGGGAGTATTTCTGTACGGCTGAGAACAGAGCTGGACGACACCAGAGACGCTCAGTCCTCACAGTGACAGGTCTGTCAACAAAAACTCATCATTTCATTGGATTTATATGCTACAGCAAGATTAATAAGTTTAAGAAAGTGAAAATAAATCCATGATTGCTAATATTTATTGGGCCGGTGGTTCCAGGCTTCTTTCTTATCACAAAATTGGCGCAAATCAAGCTGTTGCAGGAATCCTTCTGCTCTATTTGACTGTTATTAGACTCTTTTTTCAGAATTAATTTATCTGTTTGGAGCGTGATTTTGAGAATGAAAATTTAAAACAGAAGTATTCATTCATTTCATTGTTGTCACAGTGTTCTAAGTATATTTTTGCCGTCTTACCGGGCGAATTACAACATTGATAACTTTTGCGAGCTCACATCTTTCGCGTCATAAAACAGTTACTGAACGAGAGGATTTTGCCCCTCCCTGTATGAGTTGTTGATTCTCTTTCATGCTGTTTTTGTGTTAAGCTGAAGCTCAACCAGCTGATAGAGGGAAGCAGACAAGGCTGAGTTTGTCTGCTGTGAGTAATGGCCTTACAAAAATCTTTCCCATTTCTTGTGAGAAAGCGCCGTTTTGTGCAGACTGTTGAACTGGTTTCCATTCATTTTTTTTTTTTTTTTTTTAGCTTAGAGGTAATGTGTGTTTTGAGGTTTGTGCACCCATTTCTCACTTTATAGCATCATCACTGATTTTTGTGGAAATCCTCCCATACAGCTTGTGTTTTGTTGCTTAATTTATTTGTCATGTGTCAAATGTGATTATTTTTAACATAACAGCCATTTTTATATTTTCCAGAACACTAATACAAATGAAGAACATGTGGCGGAGCAGAATCTTCGTCATCCACCCGTGCTGGCACAGCAGAGAAAGACTATGTGTAAGAGCTTATATACAGTATATGTAAAAATTTTTTTTATCATTTTGCTGCACTAATCATCAGGTCTGCAGAGTGCAAACAATCCATCAATGCTTGATCGAAAAGAAAGACGGTGAGATGGAAAGATGGACAAAAGAACAAGAAACAAACAATATCAACAGGGAATTACTTCATGGAGTTTCAAGTTCAATTTCATGTTCAAGAATCTTTGTTATCCCCAAGGGGCAGTTTGTTTCACGGTCAGTAGACACATAAAACATCCATACTAGACATTGAGACATTTAAAAACCCATAAATCATCATTGTTTGTTGAGAAGCCTGATCTCTGCAGGGATAAATGAGTTTTTTAGTCTGTTCGTCCTACATCTGGGCTGCAGATACCTGTAACTGCCTCCAGACGGAAGTAACCTGAACTCCCCATGGAGTGATGATCGGGATCTGCCAGAATCAGCCTGTCCTTGTTCACTGACCTCACTTTGTGTAGGTCAATGAGGTTCTGTAGGTTCTGACAGCAGTTTTGCTTCACATCCTGACAATCCAGAGGAGTTTGTTCCTGTTTTTGCGTGTCAAAAGTCCAAACCATCAGATGAAGGTAAAAGTTAAGAGACTCAATAAAACATGAATGTTTTATTGTTCTCAGTGTTTCATGTTCTCCTGTTGTCTGTGGGTTTTCTCTGGGAACCTTTTCTTCTCACAGTCCAAAAGTATGTAAGTTAGGTTAGTTTGTGAATCTATTCTGAACTTTGGGGCTTGTTTGCTTTGTCCATATCTTTTTTTTTTTTGGCTCTGGGGCCATTCTCTCCATATGTTTTCAAATTTAAAACATTACAAACCATAGTTTTAACACAAGGCTTCATAAACGTTCATAAATTATGTGCAATGATGTATAAATGTTATTACTTAGGTGAACACAATATTAACCTGCAAAACTAATGGCTGGAGGCACAAAAGTGAAATTCAAAGTGCTATAAACACACAAATTTCCATAAATATGAATTTGTCAGATTTATAAAAAAGGACTTGTGTTTTTGTGAATCTTTTAGGTTTCAGCTGCAGCACAACCGTATCCCCAGAGGAAGTTGTAACGGAGCTAAAAATGCCATCAAGTCCTCAAGGTGTTTTTCATCAAATTGCTCCAACTCAGCCGTTTGTCACTCAGATGCAGCCTCCCATCCTACCACCTCCACCCCGTCCAAACTTCAAGTCAACAGAGCTCCACCAGCAGCTTCCACAGACCAGAAATAATCTGTTTATTTCAAAGTATCAACCTCCAGTAACACACAGCTCAACTTCTGAGGAGAACAGCGAAGTTTTAGGTACAACTCTCGATTCTTTACATACTGAACTTCAAACATCCACGTCATCAAGTCCACAGTTTCATCATCAAATCAATGAATCTTTTTTTGAGGTTGATTCACAGCCCTCTAAAGTCTATTCTGCAGCTGAAAAGGGTCACGCCACAAATATGTTCAAGTCTGGATCTTCATCGATGTTTCCAGCAGATGAACCCTCTGGATTCTTCAAGTTATTTCCCCCAACGCCAACACAAAGTCCTGCTACTGAGACTGAAGCTGGGCATTCAGTCACTCTGAGATTCAGTTCGGAAGCTGAATCTTACGAGTCAAAACCTAATTCTGTCCAACAAACAAAAAGCCCAGTTTCTTACCGAAACGCATCCTCTCAGATTCCTCAAACCAACCAAACTCCTTCACAAACCCTTCCTCATCAGCCGTTCACGCTGAGTTCTTCACCAAAGTTTCACCTCGAGCTTTCAACACCTCTTCCTCCCACTGGACCTCCACCTCCTGCGTCCTCCTATACAACACAGCTACACAACAACAACACAGAGCGGCAGCAAAGGAACACCTCGCAGTCACCTATGACCAGCAATGATTCCAAGTAGGTGAAATAAAATTAAAAAATATATACTGTACAGTATTTTTTTTTTTTTTTTTAATTTTCTGCTTTATCGTAATGTTGATGATTGTGATTCCAGAGTGACTCAGCAGTCGCCATCATGGCTGCCAGTTCTGGAGAAGCACGACGTCCCCATAGTGGTGGGCGTGGGGGTCTCTTTAGCCTTCATCTTCATCACTGTTACCTTCTACTCAGTGGTCCAGAGGAACGAACCTGCACCAACAGGTCGAACAGGTCAGACACTTTCTGTTTCTCTGTGCAAAACTGCCACAAACAACAAAAACAACACAGCTGGTGTTTTTTTATGTAGCATGAACATTCAAGAGATTTTTGTTCTCTCGACAACAGGAGATTCATTTTCTCAGATTATGTCCCTTCTTGCTTTGTGACACAACTAGATAAGAATGATGTCATTTGTAAAATAACACATTTAGGTGAGTAAAAGTGAATAAAATATAATTTTGTTTCAAATCTTTGAAATGAATCGAGCTTGAAAATACATCAAACTTTTCCTTTTATGTTTTTTTTAATGCTCTTACTGCAACTTCTTTCATTTGTTGTATATTTTGACCCTTTGTTTCAGTCTTTGACCTCCACTTTTACCACAAGCTCAACTGGATTTAAATTTGGAAATGGATGGAATTGGTCGGGCTGAAACCATTTAGTTATTCCTAGTGCTATTGTTTTTAGGTCACAAACAAAAAAAACTACTATGTAACTACCGGATTAGTTACGTCTTCTGTATTTTAATTTTTTTTACAAATCTAAGAGTTATCGATACAAAGCTTCTTCTTTTTAAGGTTTAACATAAATGTTGTCAACGTAGAGCAAAACTAATAGCACTGACTTTGTTATTCCAGTGGATTTAGAGGAGAAATAAATACATATCTTTAAAAAAGTCAATTTTTTGGCTCCACTTAGGCGTTCAAGCAGCATAAATTAACAAGAAAAATCCCCATTGTACATTAAAAGTCTATTATTTCTTCAAGCACGTTGCCTGTCACTTTTCACGTCAAAGTTTTAAACTAAAATAATCTCAATCTGTACATTGACGGAGGTGAAACCTTTGTTAAATGTTGAGCACAAATGTACATGACATCTTGTAATGTGATGCTGCTTGAAGTATGTTTGAAATGATTCTTAGTTAATATCACACCAAACTTTTGCTCAATGTCAGTAAAATTTACTAATTTATTGCATTTTTTTCCCTTATTGTTGATGTGATAACATTTTTTAACAGGGTTAACTTTAAAAGGTTGTATATCTAATTACTGGATGTACATTTACAACTGATTAGCTTTTCTTTCATTCTAAATAAATCTTTGCTAACAAGTGTCTTCACCATGGATAGCTCAGAGGAACGTTGGTCTCCCAGTAAGACCTGCTGATTGTCGAGCAGCAGGACACACCTATGAAAACAGGTACATTAAACTCAGCAAAGCACAAAAATACACAAATTAGTTGAAATGTTATATTTTAGCATCTAAAACTCAAGGCGTTGTGTGTTTTGAGCAGAGCTTTTGAGGATGATGATTGCATCACAGTGATTGAGCAGAGCCCCAACACGTCAGACACCCGAGCTCGACCACCAGGACCAAGCCTGGTCACAGTGCAGATGGAGCCCACGCTTAAAGAAGTTCGAGAGCTCTCACAGCCCACTGTGGATCACCACTCAGTCACTGTGGAGACACATCCTGAGCCCATTGTTGATACTGAGGTCTGCAACCACAGAAAAACATCCACATCACAAACTTGGTCTGAATTTTTGTTGCTTTAGCTTCAAGTCAGTTTCAGAAAGTTAAATGAAGCAATGCCGTTTTCTGGGTTCATGCAGGTTGATTGAAGTGTTGAATGAAGCATTTAATGACTGCTAAAACATGAAACTTAAACTATGTGCTTAAAGCTAAAAGTAACAAAATATTAAAAAAAAATATTAAAAGTAAATCAAATGCATTTCAATTCTGTAGTTAAAAACATTTTGTTGCCCTTCTGGGGAGCTTTCCTCTCTGGTTTCCACTTGATATTTTCATCTGAGTTGACATGTCTGGTGAAAGCTTCTTCTCCCTCGACTTGGATTTCAACCCATTGTCCACGTGTCTAAACCAGTGGCTCTGTGTTGTTCTCTTGAACGAGTTCAGGGCTTTATCTTCCACTTCTTCCTTGTAGAGATTGTCCACAAATGGTGGGCGCTGGAGATCCCAACCATGCTGTTCTGTTAAAACTGTCATTAAACTTGAAACAAGTTGTGGAATGACAAAGGTCCAGCAGGGTATGACCTGGTCTGGAGTTAAACTGGTCCTGTTGTTCAACGCATTATCTCATTGAGATTGTTTCTTGAAGTTTTCCACTTTCTGATGTGGGTATGCACACTTTTTGCCCCGCTCCCCTCAAACAGAAGGTTGCAGAGCATTAAGAGCAGAACCACTAGACTGAGGAACAACTTCTACCCTGAAGCTGTTCGACTCATAAATCCTTAATCAGGATAACCACTGTAAGAAAAGAAAAACAATCATTGTAATTCCACTTTAATTGGTGATGTGTGACTTATCTGTGCTGCTGATTAGCCATGCTGCTGATCTTATGCTGCTAATTATCTCATGCTGCTGTATTCATTCGTACCCATCTACTCACCACAGACTCATGTTCAGGCTGTTGTTGTTTCGCTGTATTGTGGTTAGCGTACAGTACTAGCATAACACCAGAGACTCACTGAAATGTGAAACATTAGTGTTGATCTGAATGAAGAACTCTGTAGAATATTCTGTGGAATTCACAAAAGTAATAAATGGTAATAATGTCGATTTTGCTCCATTCCTAAGAGTTATGTTGAACTTTTAGAAACTAACGTTAAAAATCGTGTCTTCTACATCTTATTTCAGATCGATCCGTCCCTGGAGGACGATAAGAGACACAGTTTGTCTCAGCCCAGCGTCCAGCTGCATTGTGCTGAGGACTGGACCAGCAACACAGGAGACAACTACAGCCCATGCCAGGACGCTCTGCCTCCTCCGTCATCCTTCCCCCCTCCTTCCCCGTCCCCATCATCCAGGTGTGACGACACCATTCACTCCTCTTTAACCTTTCAAAGTGCTGAGTCGCCTGCAGCCCCCGTCCACCACAGCCTCAGCATCTCACATGGTAACCCCCCGCTGCAACTCTCCCATCACCTCTCTTTGGGCCTCACGACGGTTGCAGTCGATGTCCAGTTCTACCCATCAGCCACTGCTTCCACTGCAGTAAACGCCAGTAACCACATCAGTTCAGTTTCCAGTTCGACCTCAGTGACTGCCCCTCTGTTTAGCCCCCCGTTATTCAACAGCAAAGAGAGCGATGACCGATCGACTGCCAGGTTTCATCAGAGCAATTAGCTCCAGACGAACACGACCAGAACATGAGCTCCAAAATCTCCTAACGTGTGAGGAAATGGTTAAACTGTTATATCTAGTTAATTGTAACTTTTTATTTCTATGGAAATATTTAGATCTTTGGTTGGACTGGTGAGAATTCATGTTCTTTATGTAACATTCATTTACGTGAAAAATGGACTTAAACCAAGAAAGTTTGAATATATACAGTGTTGTGCAAAAGTCTTGAGTCAACCCATACATTTTTTAGTTCTCTTCAACAGATCCAGACCTTTTTAAATGGTCATTTAAAGGTCTCTCACTCAGTTGTAATCTCTGAAAGACAAAAGCAGGCTATAATATTTTTGTCTATGTGTGCGTTACTGAAACATCTCATGAGTCACTCTATGAATTTTATTGAAACTTGTAGGAAATAATCTCCGGGTTTTTGTATCTACAACTGATTATCTTTTGAGTCAACCCAATTCAATATGGCTGCCACAGACAATTGACATAAAAAACTCCACAGACAATGACATAAAAAGACAATGACATAAAAATCTCCACAGACAATTGACATAAAAAACCCAATTCAAGATGGCTGCCACAGACAATTGACATAAAAAACTCATTTTCTATAAGTCAGCTTTAGAAACATTGATCCCATATACAGTATATATATATGGGATCAATGTTTCTATGCATAAGAAGGAACCCAGGGCCCACCGCACTAGCATGTGGTCTCACAATGGGTCTCAGGATCTCATCCCGGTACTTTATGGCATTCGGGCACCTCTGGCTAGCACATGGAGGGCTGTGCGGCTATCCAAAGAAATGCCTCCCCACACCATGACTGACTCACCACCAAACCAGTCATGCTGGAGGCTGTTACAGGCAGCAGAATATTCTCCATGGTGTCTCCAGACTGTCACATCTGTCACATGTGCTCAGTGTGAACCTGCTTTCATCTGTGAAGAGCACAGGGCGCCAATGGCGAATCTGCCAATTTTAGTGTTCCCTAGCAAACACCAATCATCCTGCACGGTATTGCGCTGTAAGCACAGTCCCTGTATGTGGACGTCGGGCCCTCATACCCCCCTCATGGAGTCTATTTCTGACAGTTTGAATGGAAACATGCACATTAGTGGCCTGCTGGAGGTCATTTTGTAGGGCCCTGGCAGTGGATCTCCTGCTCCTCCTTGCACAAAGGATGAGGTAGTGGTCCTACTGCTGGGTTGTAGCCCTCCTAAAGCCCCCTCCATGTCTTCTGGTGTACTGGCCTGTCTCCTGGAACCTATTCCATGCTCTGGACACTGTGCTGAGAGACACAGCAAATCTTCTAGCCACCGCTCACCTTGATGTTCCATCTTGAATTAGCTGCACTATTTGAGCAAATTCAGTGGGCTGTAAAAATAACACCCCATGACGTTTCTACGCATGAGAGAACTAACAAAATGAAAAAGTGACTAAAAGTTCAACCAGAAAGGGTGAGAACAGAGAAATGACCTGTGATCACCACCTGCAGAATCACTCTTTGATAGGGGTTGTCTTGCTAGTTGCCTCTTATTCCACCTGTTTGTTCCATCTGCACAGAGTTGAAATTGATTCACAATAAGTGTCACTACCTGACTGGTGACATTGATTTCACAAAGGTGTGACTGATTTGGAGTTACATTGTTTTGTTTAGGTGTTCCCTTTATTTTTTTTAGCTGTATATATATTTACACACACACACGCACGCACGCACGCACACACACACACACACACACACACACACACAAATGTTTGAATCCTAGTTGAATACTAGTGAGAACAATATTATTGTATGAATGTCTCACTGAAGAAGTTTCACAAACACAAAGTTGCAACGAGATAGATCTTTGTATTGAAGATAAAGCAGTGATTTGCTAAAACATGGAAACATTTCCTGGAAAGTTAGTCGGTCGAGTCGATGCAAACAGCATTTACTTAAGTGGGCTCAGTCCGGTGTGACACTCAGCTGTCAATGTGTTACAGAATGCTAAACAGATGCAAACATCCCATCATTACACTTTTCATGAGCTCCAGTCTGTTGCCTTCATTTTGAATAAGTAAGCACACAGCTCAGTGCGATCAGTGCGCAGCTCCAATGACCTCTGCTGTCCAAACTAATGAACACCTGTTTATGCCATTCAAGGCCGCGCACACAAACACCTGTCTGTTCTCCCACAGGGAGGATGGCAACGAGGACACAGCTCCACTCTGACTCCTGAAATGGTTTTTGAGTAAAGCCAATCTGTGTTCCTCAATGTGAGTCTGTGGTGAACATCACTCAGGTGTCAGGATGCTTGTATGAACTCTGAGGTGATCCACAGGTCAAAGAAAACTTTTCTTACTATTAGGAATTTCAAGGATTTAGGTTTTCTTTATCTTCTGGTGATCATTTTTGACTTTTCTGATATATCTAATCTGTTTATAAAGTTAATACACTGAACAAAAATATAAATGCATCCTTTTTGTTTTTGCTCCCATTGTTCATGAGCTGAACTCACTAAGATTTTTTTCTAAGTTCACAATTGGTCTTTTCTCTCAAATACTGTGAGCACGTCTCCTTTGTCGAGATAATCCTTCACCTCACAGGTGTGGCATATCAAGATATATTCATTCAACCTTTATTTAGGCAGGTTAATCTCATTGAGCCTTGAGGACTCATTTACAAGAGACCTGGCAGCATGATTATTGCACAGGTGAGTCTTATTAAAAGTCCACTTTAAAATGTGCAGTTTTATTGTCAACATCTGGTGTCACCACAGTTCGCCTCATGTAGTGCAACATCTCCGTCTCATAGAGTTGATCAGGTTGTGGATTGTGGCCTGTGGAAGATTAGTCCACTCTTCAATGGCTGTGCAAAGTTGCTGGATATTGTCAAGAACTGGAACACATTGTAATATACGTCAATCCAGAACATCCCAAACATGCTCGATGGGTGCCATACCCGGTGAGTGTGAGTGCTGGCCATGCAAGAACTGGGATGTTTTCAGCTTCCAGGAATTCCTTAACATCGGATGCATTATCATGTTGCAACATGAGGTGATGGTCGTGGATGAATGGCACAACAACAGGCCTCAGGATCTCATCACAGTATCTCTGTGCATTCAAAATACCATCAATAAAATGCACCTGTGTTCATTATCCACAACATACACCTGTCCATACCATAACTCCACCACCACCATGGGCCCCCCAATTCACAACAATGACATCAGCAAACTGCTCACCCACACAACACCATACATACAGTCTGCCATCTTTCCTGTACAGTGAAAACCAAGATTGATCAGTGAAGAGGACACTTCCACTGTGCCATATGCCATCGAATGAGAGTATATGCCCAGTCAAGTAGGTTATGACGATGAACTGCAGTCAGGCGGAGACCTTGACGAGGTCGACAGACATGCAGATGAGCTTCCTTGAGATGGTTTCTGACAGTTTGTGCATAAACTCTTTGGTTTTGCAAACCTATTGTTGCAGCAGCTGTGGCTGGTCTCAGATGATCTTGGAGGTGAAGACAAGTTCAAGTTCTAATGAAAGTCAAGTTTTATGCCATTCACATCACATGTGGTACATGTGATGAAACAAGATTATGTAAACAAGGTCCCAGTTACATCCAACAATAAAATGTAAAAGAACAGTAATAAGATCTAAGATATGAACTAAGAAAAACATCAACTAAAAATACATTAAGCACTAATATCATAAAAACATTACATCGAACAGCAGCATGAACATGAGTCCATGTTAGCAGATGAGCACAGCAGCATGAAACAGATCAGCAGCAATATGAAACAGATCAGCAGCAGCATGAAACAGATCAGCAGCAACATGATGTAATATT
>JARVLU010001462.1:7385147-7403499 GCA_031762415.1 Simpsonichthys santanae
TGAAATTTTAATATATTTATAAGTTTGTTTGCAAAAACGAACATAGTTCAATGATACAAGATATATATGTTGTGCCACTTTCTGCAAAGTTCAAACATCATGTCAGTGGCGCTTTAAAGTCTAACTTAACATTGTACAGAAATTGTTGTTCAGTGCAGACATCCATGAAAATAATCAAAGGGATAGTTCATATTTTTAAAAGTCTGGTGGTTTTGAACAATCACTGTCTTACCTGTTGTAGACAGACAACTCATTGAATGACTTCAGTTTGAAGACATTTTTTCAAGAAACCCTTACGCCATAAACTATTTCACCTGATTTGAAATCAAGCATAAATAATAGTCCCTCTGAAAGGCCGCACTGGAAGCACTACAGCTAATTGCTGCTTCTGCTTTTCATACCAATAAATTAATGAGCATGTAATGTGAAATTAATAGTTTTCTAAAGGTTTATAACAAAAAAAGTGTTTGCATGAACCACACAACAATTTTTTTAAGATCAGAGTTATTTAAGACTGCATCAATCAAATTCATTCTTGACCCTATTCAGACTAGCATTAGCTCATCAGTCCAGATAAATAAATAAAAACAAATCAATTTTAAAGTTCAAAGAGGTTCAACAGTGAAGACATTGGTCATAATGAATAAAAGTAAACATGTTGCAGCTCTTACATATACTGTAGTATATATTGGGGACATTCCCATGACACTTTATGAACTGACTGAAGCAACATCCTATTCTCACACACTCAACACACACATTTGTTGTTGAGCTTTGTTTTCATTCTGTCTTTATTCGTCCATTCTCTGCTCTTTGAAGATGAAACACTGCTTGGCCTTTCTTTCTACCTCTGTTAGAAACCTTTGATAGCACACAGTCCAATGTTCATACACACCGATGGATAAGTGCCCACTCCCCTCATTGCACATACACACACAAACACATTTCCATTTCAAACATTTCTTTCCATTTTCAGCTTACCCTTTGTGCACTTTCAGCTGCTCGTTTCCCAACATGCAAACGCTTGAATGACATCTAACATGTCTGGAAATAAATGGCAAGATATGTTCACCACTCTCTAGTCTTTTTGAATGACAGCTCATTTGTATGCACCCATATGGTCTGTTGACCTATATGTTGTAGTAAACTGCTACATTGCTTTGGCACAGGGAACAGGATTGTTTCTAATTTCCAGTATTGATTATTAGTCCAGTTATTATGGTGGCCGTAAGGTGTAAATGAACAACATTTAAAAAAATGGAATTACATTTAAAAAAAAAAAAAAAAATCAACAAAAACACAACAACTTTTGGAGAAAAAAAAAAAAAACGGATGACATTTGAAAAAAAAAAATAAAAAAATAAAATAAAATAAAATAAAATAAACAGCATTGCATTAAGCCAAAGCGGAAGTGGCCAAAGTGGAAGTGGTCAAAGCACAAGTGGCCGGAATAACATTTGGAAAAAAAAAAAAAAAATGGAATCACATTTGAAAAAACAGAATCGCATTACAAAAAACTGAATTACATTTGAAAAAATGGAATTTTGGAAAAATGGAATTACATATGAAAAAATGGAATTGCATTTTAAAAAAAACAGAATCGCATTAGAAAAACAACTACTGTACATTTGAAATAATGGAATTCCATTTGAAAAAATGGAATTACATATGAAAAAAATGGAATTGCATTTGAAAGATCAGAATTACATTAAACCAAAGTGGAAATGGTCAAAGTAGAAGTGGCCGGAATCACATTTGAAAAAAATGGAATCACATTAGAAAAAAAACTGAATGGCATTTGGGAAAAATAAAAAAATAAAAAGGAATTACATTTGAAAAAAAATGGAATCACATTTGAAAAAAATGGAATCACATTTGAAAAAACAGAATCACATTTGTAAAAACAGAATTACGTTTGAAAAAACAGAACTACATTTGAAAAAACAGAAATTACTTTTTTTATTACGTGTATTCCGTTTATTTTATTTTTATTTTATTTTATTTATTTATTTATTTATTTATTTTTTTTGCAAATGGAATTCAGTTTTTTTCTAATGTGATTCCAGTCACTTCCACTTTGGCTTAATGTAATTCCAATTTTTTCAAATGTAATTCCGTTTTTTTCAATGCAATTCCATTTTTTAATTTATTATTTTTTTATGTTATTGTGATTTTATTGTTTTTTGGTCTGTTTTTTTCCAATGTAATTCTGTTTTCTTTCCTAATGTAATTCCATTTTTTCTTTTCAAATGTTGTGATTTTTCACATGTAATTACATTTTCTTTTCAGAATGTTGTGTTTTTTTATTTTTTATTTTATTTTATTTTTTTCAAATGTAATTCTGTTTTTTCAAATGTTGTTCATTTACACCTCAGGGCCACTGTAAGTTATCCTTGGTTTATGGTCATACTTGTCTTGTAAAATATCCTCTGCTATGCTTTCCCATTTCATTAGATGGGACATAGATGTAGAACCAAGGACAAAAGTGCAATAGGATATTTGTCAGTGTTTTTAAAATTACTTGAGATTCATCAATCAACATTAATCTTCTCTCTTATGATTGTCTATTGTTGATTGTCCAAGGAAAATCTATTGCTGTATTGTTGCTGTTTTCATCATCCTTAGTTTGTAGCCAGGTCTCTCTTGTAAATGAGTCCTCGAGGCTCAATGAGATTAACCTGCCTAAATAAAGGTTGAATGAATGAATATTACATTTATTAGGTAAGTTTATTTATGGTAGTAAAATGATGAAGTTTCACTCATGATGCATGAGGAACAGCAGTGTAATCTCCAAGGCGGATCAACCAGCAGTCTCATACATTTGGCTTTTAACTCATCTAGTATTCTACTTTTAGCTTTAACAAGTCAATTTCAGCTTCTTTAGCAACTTAGCAAGGCTACATTGCATAGTTTTAACGTTGCTTTTTCACAGAAAATGTATTTTCTTTTGCGTCAGTTTTTAGTTGTTCATTTTTTAATCTATCACCTGTTAAAGAATGGAAATTCTCCTTTTTTGAGGAAAAAAAGACACATTTATTGTGAATAATGTGTGTTATCCTGATCAAAAACTAATAGACAACCATGGCTCATGATAAAGTACCGTTCGGATTTAATTTAAATTGTAACCTGATCCACAAAACTGCATTTAAATCGAGCCGCAGAAGGCATGAAATGTCTTTCAGACAGGTAAGCTGAATTTATTTCTTGGTCTTGAAATTTTAGTGAAGCCCTACTGTCAGCAGGGATAAGGAAACCAAAGAGAAAAGCTTGTTCTGAAAAACTGCTGACTCACCAATAATGATGAGTCTGGTGGTTTGGAAAAGCTGCTCGTCATCCCATGTGGGATGTTCAGCCTTCAGGACGTCACAGACTCTGTTATGCTCCCTCAGCCAGATGGTGGCGTACATGCTGAGGCCCGGCAGGAGGCCGAACACCTCCTGACCGATGGCCAGGCGTTGTTCAGCAGGGCGATCTTCAGGGTACACCATGTGCACAGGGACCTCTGACACTTTAGGAGGGTACATCTCACCATTTATCAACTGTGGAAGGTCCGTTACAAAAACACATTTGTTTGTAAGCCATTGCATATTAATTATATTCACAACTAACAAGTTCTTTCATGAGTTGGCTTTTCTGTGTGACTTGGTCAAAACTTCAAAAGTCCCAAAGTTCTCACGCTCTGTGTCAGTAAAACAACATCTGTGGAGAATGTGGCTTTTAGAAAAAGACGGTAATCTCACATTAAAATCAGTCAAAGTGTCTTCAGTTCCCAGCAAAGCACAAACTGGCTGACTGATATCTTTTTTTTAACCCCCACAATTTGTTATCTTAAATAAAATTTGACATTTTAAAATGTTTACAGGAAGTCACACCCGTGACAGATCTTAAGATCACTTTAGTTTAAGAAGTGGTAAACTCAGCTTCTCCAGCAGATAAAATTAATGTCAAACATGAAATGTTTAAGAAATGGCGGACATGTTAGTGTTTAAAGCATGAAAAATGACAACATTTGAAATAATTATTTTTATATTTACAGTCAAAAGTTGTTGCTGGCTGTTTTGTTTTGTTTTCCTATCATGATAAACTAGATTTTACAAAAGAATGCTTAAAGCCCATATCCTGATAGGTTTGAAGAAAAAAACAACAGTAAACTGAAGCTAAAATGTTTGAAATGTCTTTGTGATATTGCCCAGTTGTTCACGATGTTTAGTTATGAAACCATGAGAAATTTTCTATATTATTAGATGATCAACACATTTTAATGATAATATGAATGCTATATTAGAATTAACACTAACATTTTATTTATTGTATATTCTGTGCTTTAAAAAGATTGAAGCTAAACTTTTGCATTCAATAGATTTTTGCTGTTACTTTTTGTTTTTTGTAAGATTTGTACCTTTCAAAAATATTTAGGCTACCTTTTATTTCCAAATATTTCTATACATTATTTATTTAATTCCTTGGAAATTATTGTTCTCTTTGAAATCTTCTTCAGCAACACTTTTTCAATTTTCGTCCATTTATTCCACATTTTCCTTTTTAGCTACCATTTTACCTAATGCGTTGCCTCTTTGGCTAGATTTTTGCTACTTTTGCATTTAGCTCGTCATTTGCTGCTTTGAGTTAGCATTTAGCTCCATTTAGCTTCTTGCTATATGCTACATTTAACTTTCAGCCAGCTTTTTAAAATTACGTTTAGCTACCTTTTTTCTATGTTTGGATTTTCTACAATTTGTTTTTATGTAGTGTGCTGCTACTTTTTGCTAAATTTGGCTTTTAGCTAGCCTTTTGCTATACTTAGCACTTAGTGTTTTTATACTTTTAGTAAGCCTTTTGCTGCAACAGTTTAAGCTAGCATTTTGCCTCTTTTAGCATTTAATTTGTTTTACTTCATGTAGCTTTTAGTGTTTTGCTCCTTCTAGCTTTTAGATAGTCTTTTTTTTTTACCTGATATTTTAGCTTCCCATCTTCATGAAGCCGAAGCTGATGCTGCCGTTCCAGGTCTTCTCCATAGATGTTGCTTGCATCTACCTGAATAAGACAAAATACAAAAGTCCAACACATTCATTTGACACTTTCTGTGTGATCTACATGGTAAATAAATACTGGTTGCAACCAGCCTTTGAGTGCATGTCAGCGTGTCTCACCCCGTGTCCCAATGCGTTGGTGAAACCTCCTTTATTTTTGTGACTTGTCTTGAAGAACTGATGGGTGAAGTGTTGGGCCATGAAGGCAAACATCAGATTGGTGCCCTGAGGATCTGGTCTAAATTTCTGCCTTTTAAAAAATCTTTCAGTCAGCACTTTGACATCAGGAAGAGCAAGTTTACCTGCAGAGGAAGGAACATTTGTAGCTCTCTGCAGGACCAAAGTAGGATCTTCTCTCTGAGTCGTACTGGTCTCACCTTTAGTTCCCATTGGGAGCGGACAGTCTTCAGGCACAGGAGGAAGGAGCCGGGTGTAGTAGGAGGTGTTCTGGTAGGACTCCCAGCTGAGGTACCCGTATTTGGTATTGTAGGTTGGCGGACTTGGAACAAGTTCATTTCTCACTGTGATAAAGGTATACATGACTTTTATGTTATTTGCTGAAACTTGCTTTAAATGTTCCTTTAAAAATATCTGCTGAGAGATCAGAGAGCGCCAAATTTGTGTCATGATTTTTGTGCACAACTATCAAACATACAACGAGAACAAAAAATCCACTACTCAGGTTGTAAAATATCTGTAAGCTATCAGTTTGAGAATTTTTTGATCAAAATTTATGGATGTTTTAAACTACTATGGCTGAGAATGTTAACTCTGCCCATGAACCATATGTTTGGGTTGACAGGGAGAGCTGGATGAGGAGCTGGGTGAGGCGGCTGCATGCAGCTGCCGCTCCAAGGTCGCCTCCGAGTTTTGAGCTCGGTTGAACTGATAAGTTATAAAAACAAGTTTCGCACACGGCCCGTGGTAGATTCTTGCAACCGGGCTTCATGCATGTACTTTGTATTTCCTGTTTATCTGTGTAACCCATCCTGAAAATCTGTCATTGCAAGTAAAAACAGTTAAAAAATCCTCCTGTTATTGAGTGTGGCTCATTCAAATTTTAAAATGTTGGGATAATAACCAAATACAAATGTAACAACTTTTAATTATTTTCCAAAATTAATAACTGGCTTGTTTATGTTAACCTGTTGTTGGGATGTTAGCTGATTTTTTGTGAATTATTGATATTGATTGAATTAGGAAGAGGGCCACCTGCATCATGAAGGACCCCACTCACCCAGCACACGCACTTTTTGCCCCGCTCCCCTCAGGAAGGAGGTTAAGGAGCATTAAGTGTAGAACCACTAGACTGAGGAACAGCTTCTACCCTGAAGCTGTTAGACTCATGAATATCTAACCAGGATAATCACTGTGAAAAATAACATCATGTTACTGCTGATTTGTTTCATATTGATGTGTTCATGCATGCACATCTGCTCACACAGACTCATGTTCGTGCTGCTGTTCAATGTAATGTTTTTATGCTATTAGTGCTTAGTGTGTTTTTAGTTGATGTCTTTCTTAGTTCATATCTTAGATCTTATTACTGTTTTTCTTTTACATTTTATTGTTGGATAACTGACACCCAGTGTACATAATTTCGTCCCACCACATGTACCACATGGAGTGCAAATGACTATAAAGAATCTCTGACTCTGATATTAATATAAAAATCACAGCAGATTTAACAACACTTCAACTTAGCATTAAAGTTCAGCTTCTGCATGAATTTTAGGGCAAGGATTGCAGACTCAGAAACGTTAAAATTTAAATATATTTCAGCAAAGACTTTTTCAAGGTTACTTTTTAAACATCAGATTTAGTTTGAAATTTCAGTGTTAGACAGATCAGATTTCTGTACTTCTACCATTATAATACATATTTCAAAGATCATAATTACAAAAGCAAGTCATGACTTCTTAAAATAAAACACCAAAATAAGAAAATGGCACTAAAAGATCAAAGTAAACGATGGGAAAACGAACTGTATTCTCTGCTCTGGTTAGTCAAACTTACCAGTCAGGACTATTGTCATGATGGTGCCTCGCAGGAAAGTCCTGTTAACCAGGTCCCAGAACCACTTGAAATGTGTCAGGATGAAGTGGATCACAGTGGGGCTGGGCTTCAGCATCAGATAAATTCTGGTCCAGAATTCAGCTGCATTGTAACGTCATAACAAAGTGTGCCGTTTATACAAAACATGCTCAGATATAAATCATCGCAACAGCCGATTGTTACTATTATTTCAATCAATAGGAAATTTATTTTGGAATAAACCTTTTTTTGTGTTAGGAGAATCAAGATGATTTTATTATCATTTTCTTACGGTTGGTGCAGTTTTGTCCATTGAAGCCGGTGCGAGAGCAGTCACATTTATAATCTTCTGGTCCGAACCGCACACACACTCCTGAGTTCTCACAAGGGTAGTAGCAACAAGGATTCACTGCAAATAATAGTTTGGTGGTAAATAGTGTTAGAGTTAAAGTTACTTTATGATCAGGTATATTCTAAAGACTGAAATCAGCATTAAAACAATTATTTGAAACCCATGGTAAAAAACAACAAGGCACAAAAACACAAGAATTGTGACATCAAATGATTTAAATATCCAAAATAATTGAACATTTATGAAACATTAATTAATTAAACAAGCAAGTAAAATAAAATAAAATTCTGCAAAGTTGCAGTTTTGTACATTTTGTGAAGGTAATCTTTATTATCATTATTACTATTATTATTATTATTATTATTATTATTATTATTATTATTATTATATTGTAAAATATTTGTAAAGCAGCAATAATTGCCAAGCTCTACAACTGCAACAGCAAAAAATAAATTGTTTTTTTTTAATTTCCCTGCAAATAGGCAAACTACTGTATATCTATGACACTTTGTTACCCATGAGGTCCAACAGGGAAATACTGGGCCTCGATAAAAACACTCCATTTATAAAGCTGAGGCAGGTCATTTAGGGTGATTCCTGCCACTCTGATGATGACCTCCATTTTGTTCTGATTATAAAAAACAAACCAACCCATGAACATGAAGGTCAGCCCTCCAAACTTTAAAGAACAAAGCTTGCAATCAAAGATTTATAGGCGATAGTGGGCTTTTTGGAGAGCAAGTCAGTTTGGAGCTCAAAGTCAGTCCATGCTCCATGACAAATATTTATATTTTTTATAATACTACCCTGAAATCCCATATTTTGTCTAGAACACAAAATATAGCAGTGTCTTAATTTCGGACATATTGTTGTCAAAATAGGAGTCTTTAACTCCTCAATAACAGGACCATGGTGAGAATTTACATTATTATGCAAATAAACAACAACCAACGTGTCTGCAAACTTTACTATAAAACAATCTGGATATGTTGGACAAGCATTAATGTAAATAATTATTGAAAGGAGTGAGAGAGCATGAGATGAGCCAGAAGAGAATAGAAGAATCTCGTTCACGTCACACGCTGCACCAGACTGATCCAGAGATCTGTCACCCAACAAGTCAGACCAGGATCAACGTGCAACCGTTTCAGTCTCTCTGCTAAAACTGGAAACAACTAAAGGTCATAGAGAAATCAAGAAAGACAAGGCGAGCAAAAGACTTTGCAGTCTCAAGATCAGAAAAAGTCATATTAACATGCAAAGTGCATTATCGCCACCTCCACCTCTTGAGCAGCCTTTAAAAGCCTCTTTCACATTTTTTATAAAATATTTCAGAGCCATAAAGGTCAGCGTTACAGGTCTGTTAAATGTCGGTGTCTGTGGAGTTTTGTTTGTCGGCGCAGATATAATACTTTTCAAATCTTGTGAAACTATATTGACGGTCTGAAAATGAAACTAAATTTCAGCTATGCAGCATAACAACTGAACTGATGCATGAATCAAAAGACTTATAAACCAAGAACACAAAAAATAAAAATAAAACCACAGAAAAATGCTGTAAAGTATTTAGAAAGAGATGAAAAACCACATTAAGGATATCTGAACCAACGAAGGAGAAACTCTTGACTTCTAAGAAAATGTCAAGTTGAACACTGAGGGTTTTGCTTTTATTGCAAAAGATATTTATGCTTTACAGCTTGGTGTTATTTAGACTTAGAGCAACATAAACTGTGGCTTCTATAAACATTTTATTCAAGATCAGACGCTCAAACTATTACTATTTGCCAAACATCGCTGCTGATTATCCATGCTGCTGATCTCTTGCCTTTATGCTGCTGCATTCATGCCAATCTGCTCACAGGCTCATGTTCGGGCTGCTGTTTAATATACCGTGTTAATTTGCATTATTAGTATTTAAAATGTATTGTCTCTTTCGGCGTGTCGTTTAGCGTGCATCTTGGTGTGTGTCTTAGATCCTTGAACAGTATACTGTTTCTTCATGTACTTTATATTTTTGATATTTTGGGGTTGAACTGGGATCTTGAGTACCGGTACACAGTTTCGTTCCACCTCTGTACCACATGTGATGCGAATGACAAAGAACCATGAACCATGAAAGGCCCGTTCCGCCTCTGTCAGAGTTTCGGATTAACGACTCACAGATTAACTGAAACTGATAAAAACCTCAGATAACCTGAGAGTGTTGCATGGTTTAAAATACAGATGTGTGTTTAAATGAATCAGCTTTTTCAAGCTAAAACTGCCCTAACATTAGTTGCCGTAACTCTTGTACAATGGTATCATATCGTATGATAAAACTTTAAGGGCCCATGATGTAACTCTGGGCCCAGTGGGTAAAACCAGCCAGATAAAGGAACTTGCATTAAGTCTGAAGCTTCATGTCTAAATCATTCAGTCCAACCACTTCCACATTTTAACATTTGTCGTATGATGACTTCCTGTCCCTCCTTCATACTTGCAGAAGTTCAGCATGATAAAGTGACTTTGCGTTATTTCTCTTCTTATTTGCTGCGTAGATAATGTCCATTCATAACTGACACACGTTTTCAAAAGAAGAGTCAAGTTGCATACTGAAATAAAATGCAACAGCTTTACTTTCATTGTTTTTTTAAATTATTTTTTTAATGGTAGAAAGATATTTAGCAGGCTTTCATTGCAACTTTAAAAAGAAAAAGCAGCCGCTCTCATATCTGAAACAAAAAGTTCACAGACAAAGTTTGGCTACATAAACGTAAAAACGAGCTCATTGTTTTTGCTTCAAACTTTTGCATGCAGTGGATTGTGGTTTTTTTGTTGTTGTTTTTTTTAATTATTATTATTATTTTGTCTGTACCAGTAGTTAGGAATCATTGAACAGGTTTTAATCAACCTTTGAGTTATGGTATGAAAAGTAAGGTTGCAGGTTCAACTCCCGGCCCGGGACCTTTCTGTGTGGAGTTTGTATGTTGCAAGAAAATTAATGGACGGATTTTGTGAACTCTGTTTGTCTGTTAACAAAATATCTCCCAAACTACTGTACAGACTTTAACAAAACCTTCAGAAAGTACAGGTTGGATGTACTTCTGTAAACATTTACCTTGTAGAGTCAGTCCAGTTCAAGATGGCTGCCACAGCTAATTAGCCTCATCAGGTTTACAGGTACTGAGCTAACATTTGACATGGTAGTAGCTGAGCATCATCCTCAACACATACTCTAGTGTGATGTCACACAATATTGCATAAGTTTATTATTTTAGTGATGGCATTTTCAATGTTTGACCAAAACAATTCTGAAAGACAACATATTATATTATTATTATTTCAACTAGGAATGCTAGGGCTTTATTTTATTCTCTATATTTATGAACAATAACAAGAAAAGCTTTAAAAACAGCAGACTTTAAGTCTCATATGATGATGTAAAATGTAGAAAGGCAAGAATATAATGAAAATCAGTCTGTTTCAGTTCAATATTAGTGACATGATGGACATTTTACTGTATGAACTATATCAGGCCAAAGATCCACATGGTTCACACAAGACAGTGATACTTTGTACAATAGAAAACTGGATGACTACAATACTGTAGATCACACACCATGAGGCCATGAAATGACAAACAAAAGACAAATCATTACATTAATAAAAAAAATAATAAAAATAATTCCTTACCAGCAGATGAAGAGCTTCTCAGCAGCATCAGAAGCACCCAGATGAAGCTCAGCTCTGTTTGTAATAACAGAACGTTAATAACTGGTTTATTATCAGCATAAGTTTATATAACTTGAGGACTTACCTTTCATGGTTATTCACAGTGCATTAAATTAGTTGGCTCAGTGTTGTTCTGAGAAGCAGGGCTGTTTTCTCCATCTCAGCGGCTTTATATGGTGTCGACAATGGGCGGTCACAGTTTCCTCCTCTTCCTCTTTTTTAAGCCATTAAAGAAAAACTCCTCCAGTTTCAAAGTGTTTGATAATTTCAAGCAGACTTGGCAACAGTTCTCCGATAAGAAGTGTTAGTTTTTAAGTTAACCTGGCAAAACCTTTCTATAACTGTAAATTATTTGTTTAGCAGATCATGCAAAAGAGCCAGAAGCTGTGGGGGAATCTCAAAGTGTTTTATCTCCACCTGCTGGAAGATTGATCTAACTGGTTCTGTGCTGAGCTCTGAAAATAAAGATGGTGGACAAGGCAAACTCATACCTGCTTTAAAAATGCTCACTTAAACATCAGAATCCATGAAAGTTGGATCACCACCAATCATTTTACACACAAGACAGCCAACATAAACATGAACATTTTAATTTGTGCAATTTTTAGTAATGATTTGCTTTTTGGTGCAAATTAAAAAAAAAGCTAAAACATATTATCATTTTATATTTAAAAGACTGTAAAAGCATCATGTGAATCCAGGAAATGTTGTCTTTTGTTTTTGAAAAGACAGAAAATCATGAAATCAATCAAAGTTTGTTTTTATATAACATTTTTTTTCTTAAAAACCCTTGCATGCACGTGGAGGACATGCAATGTAACTCCACACAGAAAGGCCGCGTCATGGATTTGATCCTGTCACTGTGCTGTCCCCACAGTAAAATCAGTAATAATCAATATAAAATCAAAATGTTCTGTTGAACTAGAACTAAATCAGGAAGGGTGGTTTTTGTCATAGATTTAAAAAATTTAAAAGTGTCTGAGAGACTGAGCAAAACGTCTTATAATTTTACTTAAACACGTTAAACATTATCTTCTCTTTGTTTGTTCAAACTCTTGAAATATAATTGTAAGTTTGAAATGTTTCACGTTGATTTTAATTAAATAAAATGTAACCTAGTTTAAAGGTGTTTACATTTTTATGACTTCAAATAGATGTGAAAATTGACACAAACAAACCGTTAATGTTCCTCAGTGGTTGAATTAATTAACCATTTTTTACAGAAAATACACACAGTAGTTATGATTGATTTGATCTGTTGTTTACTTAGAAAACGAACGACTTATGCAACTTTTGTCACTGACCTTGTGACATTTGTATTTAAATGTTAAGTAATACTTTTAGTTGCTCATTACAACAGTTAAACTGTTGTTTTATTTATTTTTTATTTATTTATTATGTATTTATATGTATTTATTTATTTGTCTGTTTTATTTATTTATTTCTCATGTATTTATTTATTTATTTCTCTGTGTGTTTTATTTATTTATTATGTATTTATATGTATTTATTTATTTATTTATTTATCTGTGTATTTATTTATTTATTTATTTATTTATTATGTATTTATATGTATTTATTTATTTTTTCTGTGTTTTATTTTTTGTTTATTATGCATTTATATATTTATTTATCTGTGTTTTATTTATTTATTTATTATGTATTTATATATGTATTTATTTATTTGTCTGTTTTATTTATTTATTTATTTCTCAGTTTTGTTTGTTTATTTATTTCTTGTTAGTTTATTTATTTATGTATTTCTTTCTTTCTTTCTTTCTTTGTTTATTTGGTTCTTTATTTATCTTTATTTGTTTAGTTATTATTCATTTAAAAGATCTAAGTCTCAAACATCTGACTGTGATGAGGCTGTGTGACAAATCAAGGATGAATTAATGATGTTGGGTGTTTTCCCGCAGAGGCAGGATGCATTCTTGAGTTTTTAAGCACGTATCAGTTTCAGCCCTTCTTCGTGCACCTTCCTGCTCGTCACTTGGAGTAAATTTCTGATGACGTGTGAGTCTAGTCTTCTTGATATTTGCTAAGTGAAAACATCTTCCATACGATGTTGCTGAAGAGCAGTTTGGTGTGCCATCCAACCAACGACTGCAGCTTCAAACAACCGACTATTTATTTGTGTTTCATTCTGTTCCTTAGACATGACTGATATGAAAAAGAAAGAGTTGCATCAGGAACTAATTATCGCATCATCATTTCCAGCCTCACAAGTGCCTTTTGGCACGGGGCCTCGTGTGCTCATTGCCATGGAGTTGTTGGTGCGAGCTGCTGGCCGAGGCCTGCTGCCTCCTATAGCATTCCTGCTAATTGAGATCAGATGCTCCTCTGAGTGGAACCTGGACTGAGAGTAACCTGGAAGCATTTATTTTATGGAGAAGATGTTTAGTTAAGCCGTGCTCCTTCTCTAAATGAGCCCGGGTTCGGCTCGGGTGATGAATATGATTGGTGAAAGCACTGAAGGCTGGTTCCTGACTTCTTCCTTCCCCGGGTTCAGGTTACAGATTAGCAGACTTCCTGTTGGTTTGTAGAGCAGGCCAATCAGACGGACAGAGCAACGATAGGCACGCAGACATCGTGCGCTATTTCAGGTGGGGTTCCTGACAGTGGGGACTCTTTAAACCTGTTAGAACCTGCAGGTGAAGCAGGATAGACCTTCTCTGGACTCAGCAGATGGTCAGAGACAAGAAGTCAATTCAAGAATTCAAGGGATCAAGGTTCTTTATTTGTCATTCCACCACATGTACCACGTGCAGTTATGTGCACAGGGTCCCAGTTACATCCAACAATATTAAAATGCAAAAGAAAAACAGTAATGAGATCTAAGATATGAACTAAGAAAAACATTAATAAAAATACACTAAGCACTATAAAAACAATACACCAAACAGCAGCACTCACAATGGACTCAGAGCTGTACCAAACAATGGATTCAGTTACAGCAACAATAAAGTTCAAGTTGACGTGTCTCTGAAGCTCTTTCATGAAGGACTTTAGAGTCAAACTTGGATTAGACGACTGGTTTAGTCTTTGCCAGCAGGCTCCAACACCTACTCAAAAATAAAGAAATATAGCGAGGGTGACTATAATTAAATGTTAATTGTGCACAGACATGTGGCTTGATTGGGAAAATGTGTTGTGACTATTGGTAGTGGTAACGTGGGCAGAAAAGACAAAAAATCCGTCCAACCATTACACACTTTCTCCTTTTCAGGTCACCGGGGACACTGGTGCCCATGTCCAGCTGTCACTGTGCGAGA
This sequence comes from Simpsonichthys santanae, assembly GCA_031762415.1. NCBI lineage: Eukaryota > Metazoa > Chordata > Actinopteri > Cyprinodontiformes > Rivulidae > Simpsonichthys > Simpsonichthys santanae. The sequence goes on from JARVLU010001462.1 coordinate 7,399,550, forward strand.
GGCAGGGGAAAGGTCTCCAGTCCATCACAGCGACACATGGAGACAAACAACCATTCACTCTCTCACTCACACCTAGAGACAATTTAGAGTCACCAATCAGCCCAACATGCATGTTTTTGATTCTGGGAGGAAACTGGAGTACACAAAGAAAACCCATGCATGCACGAAGAGAACATGCAAATTCGACCCAGAAAGGCCCCCGGACCTGGATTTGAACCAGGGACCTTCTCACTGAGAGGCAGCAGCTCTACCAGTTGCGCCACTGTGCTGCCCATAACTATTCATTAATCAAGCAGATTCAAAATTTAAATATCAATTAGGGGAAATAACTTTTTTAAACAATCTGTAATGGTTTACAATGGGGACAGAAATTTAACCACAACACAGGTATGAACAAAAAGATTTCTTCAATATTTTTCAGAAAAGGGAACCCTGAAGGACGACATCAGCTGAAACTTTTCAAGGAGAGAAAACAAGTTGGTGACTGAGATGGTCTTGAGACTGAGAACATGAGAATTTCTGAATCACTAACCTACAGAGTTTAATCATGGTGGTGATAGAGCAGCTGTGATGACATCAAGATGGGATGGGTGTTAGGTGGGACGGAGGTTCAGCCAGATCACGTGATATGCATGCACGATCTGGAAGGTCTGACAAACGCTCCTCTTCAGCTCTTGGAGCTTGGTCCTGGAAACTCCCAACTCCTAGAGTCTCTGGTCTGAGATCATGGTCAAAATACAGTCATTTACAGAGAGGCAGAAAAGGCAATACTTTTCCCGAGGGGTTTGGTGAGAAGCAGTGGTTAGTAGGCAGAGTGAGAATTGAGGTCCAGATATCTGATGGGCAGAGGTTAATCGTGGGCAAGGCCAAGGCGAGGAGTCTGTTGTCATGAATTGGGTCAATAACAGCAGCAAGAGAGATCAGGAAAAGAACACTGGATTACACCAAAGTTTCTGCTCAATAATCCAGGTACAAAATCCAACAATTTTCAGTCAGGTAGTGAAGTTAGTATGAAACAAAAGTTTCAAAACATGCTTCAAACCCTGAAGTAAAATTTCATCAGACTACTGCTTCAGAGCCTGTTTTGGTGTGGAAGAAGTCACGTGACACATGATATCCGAAGCACAAACTGTTTTGTTGTCGGAATGAATCGCTTGACTGGTTCGCGGTCCAATCAGCTGATGGCACCAACTCGTCTCCATTCTGACAGGTGACAGGTTGAGACAGTTTTGAATTGAGAGCGCTCAACACTGTAAACAGCTCTAAAATGTTTTTAATGTGTGGAAGAGTAGGTGGTTTTACTGTTGTGTTGTTGATATTGTTGAAATTGAGTAATTTATGGAGCCAGCCTGGAAAAGAGGTCGTTCTAACATGTGGGAACACTTCATTCTGCTCACGATAAGGTGGTTTTGGCATTTACAGTTATAGAAATGTTCAGCAGTGAAGATATTATCTAACCCATTTAATAATACAGTATTCTATAATAATAATCTTACCCATTTAATAATACTGTAATAATAAATTTGTTTAATGGTACCTAATCTTTGTACCATTTTTCTCAGAGTTTTTGTCTTTGTCATTTCATTGTTATTTTTAAGAACGATAAAGACTCTGACTCTGCCACAGTTACACAAGCACAATACCATTGCTACATTTTTACTAAATCTATTCAATGCACATTTATCAATCTTTATTTGAAAACATGTACGCATAGATACATTTTCAAACCAGATAACAGAGAAAGTTGATGAATTAAAAAAATCTGTTTTTTACCACAGTAAAGTAGTTTCTTTAACACTAGTCATTGAAGTTCTTTGGTGTGTGCCACCAAAAACACAATGACAGCAGCATTGCAAAATGCCACACAAGGTCACTGTAACTGAAGCTTCAACAAATGAACCTAATTTTGAAACATTTGGCCCAACTGGTTCAATGCTTCAAAAAAGCTCCATTTGCTCATCACTACAGTCAGGTCATCTGGACAGTTTCTTTTTAGTGCTTAGACATTTTTCCCTCCATCCAGAAGGCTTCATGAGTCTGAGGAAACACCAAACAAAACTGATTATCCCCTAACGGCTTACTCCAAAGTGAAAAAAAAAAAAAAAACAGTTTTGTTGATGCTAAAATGGCCTCTAGGGCACTCCCTCTCCGTCGGTGCCCGCCCTCGCCTTCATCAACAGACATGTCAAACTGGTGTTGTCAAACTGGTTCAAAACACCAAAGTCCATGCTCTATAATCCAGGTATACAATCCAACAATGTTCAGACAGGTCATATCGATGGTGTCGCTGGATTACTTCAGGCATGAGGTGATCAGATAATCTGGCAGAGATGCAGAGACTGAGAAGCGGCAGCAGGAAGGAGATTGGGAGTGGCACAGATGAGCTGAATTAGGCTGATGAGTGAAGTTCGTAGGGCAGACAGAAAAACACATTGACTTGACATACTCTAAACATGAATAATTACACAGTCTGGGATGGGATCTAGCAGACATGTTGATGGTTTGGATGAAGCTATTACTTTTGACAATTCAGAGAGCTCAGCAGGACAAAAACAGTCCAAACATAAATCAGGTTCTAGTGACATTTCTAAAGTTGCATCATCTGACAGGGAATTGGAGGCAATAGTAGGAAGATATGTTTGAATTTTCTCTCTAATTGAAATGTTTTCTTATAAAGAATTTCATGAAGTCATCACTGCTTTTAGCTGCAGGGATACCTGGTTCAACAGAGATAGGGTTTTTCATTAGTCTAACTATTTACTGAACAGAAAGTTCATCTCATTACTGATCTGCAGCACCCCAGCTTAATTTTCACGTCAGCTGACTTGGCCCTGGTCTAACTCAATTTGCAGCATAGAAAAGCACCAGAGGTGGGCTGTCTTCAACCTCCATTGCCAAATTCATATGTCTTCTGAATAGACCAAGATGGCCAGAAAACCTCTCAGTTCCGGACTGAGGTGTCTGGTGATTGCGTTGTGTGTATTTGATTATTTTTTGTACTCTATTAATCCCCAATGGGGAAATTAATTATTTGCATTTTTCCCATTGCACAAGTGAGGCAGTGGGCTGACATCTAAGGTGTGCGGCGAGCAGCTGGGGGGGTCAGGGGCCTTGCTCAAGGGCCCAAAGTGGGGCAAATGAGGGTGGAGGCAAGTGTGGATGTTTCACCTTTTCCACCCAAATTTTGATGTTGTTGATGATGCAGGAGTTGAACTGGGGTTGATCTGCGACCCCCCGATCACAGGCCCACCCACTCTAGCCTCTGCGCCCCCACTCCCCCAATATATCTACTAATATCTACTTAGTCTCACTCAACATTACACACAAAAACAATTTTTAGGCTACTAAGGCCAGCACTAGTTACTGGTGATTGGAACGTCTTTAGACCAGCAGAGAAGGCCTTTCACCCAGACGATCCATCACTGACATGCACTGTAAATACCATATTTATTGGATAAAGTAAAAGTAAAGGGTGGTGGTGGTGGGGGGAGTATATGGTACTTATGGGGTAGGGTGCTTACTGTGTAGCCTACATGGTACAATATAGCATGCATGATTCTTGGATAATTTATAGGGTATTTATGGGGTAATATACAGAAACAGAGGGTAGCATAGAGAGTATTTATGGGATAACTTATAGGCTACTGACACTAGATAAAGGGTAATTACTGGAGTAACATTCATGGTACATATGAGGCAGAATGCAGGGTACTTACAGGGTAAGGTAGAGGGTACTTGAGGGGCAACCCTCAAATAACCCTCATTTTGCCAGATGTGTATCTGGTTGGGTCAAACTTTAAGTATAACTTTATGCTCAGTCTGATGCAATATATCACACAATCTGCTAGCACTTTGAATATACAGGTGGTCTCTGACTTACGGCGCCATCGACTTACGGCAACTCGGACTTACGGCAACTCGGACTTACGGCGCCGCCCCCAGTGACGTCA
>JARVLU010001462.1:7412241-7445888 GCA_031762415.1 Simpsonichthys santanae
AAACAATGATGAGTCCAGCTACAGGCAGGAGGTGGAACACCTGGAGAGCTGGTGCAAGGAGAATAACCTTCACATCATTGTGAGGAAGATGAAGGAGATGGTTGTGGACACCAGATGGACCTTAACCTTCTTCCCCGCAGGAAGGAGGTTAAGGAGCATTAAGTGTAGAACCACTACACTGAGGAACAGCTTCTACCCTGAGGCTGTGAGACTCATGAATCCGTGTTCATTCGTGCTCATCTGCTCACACACAGACTCATGTTCGTGCTGCTGTTCAGCATATTGTTTTTGTACCACTAGTGCTGTATTTTTATTGACTTTTTCTTAGTTCATAGATGTTATTACTGTTTTTATTATACGTTTTATTGTTAGATGTAACTGGGACCCTGTGTACACAGGTTCATTCCACCACATGTGGTACAAATAAAGAACCATGAATCCTTGAATCATTTAAAGCAGACAAAAAGTGGTTAACAGGTTCAGGCACAGAGGCAGTGGAAGTCAAATCCACTGTTCAAGTCCCAATGATCAAATTATTCATCTGAACATAAATAACTCTGTTCTTTCTATTGGCTGTTTCATGGACTTGTTTATTTTAAAATATTAAAAATGAATAATATCACTGTTAATTCAGTTTTTCTATTTATTTTTATTCAACAATTTTTGCACATATTTTCCTTCACTTTTAGTTATAAACAAACACAGATTCACTCACAAACGTTAAAAAAATATTTGATTTGTTTCCACAGTGTAAATGTGCGGAAACAATCATATGCAGTGTTATTTAAATATATAAAAAATAAAAAGATTCTGTCCATTCCTTGTCTTTCTCATGAGGACACACACATCTGCTGCAGGAAGGGAGTTCTTCTTCACATTAAACTCTGAATTAAACATTTCATGAAATCAGAAGGTGACATTTTGTGTTCCTGAGTTTAAATGTTAGAAATGAATAATATTTGCATAATGACATCCTGCGACAGCAGCTTTTCTCCAATCGATCAGGGAGGAGGCCAAGTGGAAGATCTGCCTGTTGGTAAATGTGATGAAGTTCTGGCTCAAAGGCAACATGAATCATATTTTACACAACTTCTTGATCAGGACTCACTGATGAGTTGTTTTACAAAAGGTATGATGATATTCAGTTTTTCTTTTGACTGCAGCAGAGACTTGAGTTGTTGGTCTTACAAAAGGTTCGTTCAGTCATCGACCTGCAGTTAATGTTCGGCTGAGGTTAAAGTTTCTTCAGCTCTTTTTGTTCTGCAGCTCTGAGATGAAGAGAAAACGTTTGAAGTCTGATTTCAAGGCGTCGAAGGTTTAAGAGACTGAAGACGTCCCAAGAAACAAAAGTATACGGTGGCCCTGAAGCACAAAACACTGTGACATGTCATAAAACACAACAATCACAGAAAAAAGAGAACGATGTTTCATATTTTACAGAAAAATTAACAAATATTTTCTTATCAGTTTTAAATCATTGATGTCGTCTCTGATTTTTCTCACTACCGTGTGTGTGTGAGTGTTATGAAACAGGTGATGTGGTCGCAGTGATTTGATTGCAACATGACATCTGTAAGGATGGAACAAGAAATGTTATTTTCTCAAACATAAAACAAATCACCTCAAAATCCTGACAAAAAAACATCCATAATTTCTTTGAATTTGTAGTTTTCGAGAACAAATCCGTTTGACGGCCATTTTTAACACGTTCAAATAAAAGTTATGAAACATCATCTTCGCTTTATTTGAGTTCAGTTCGCATAAATCCTTCTGTCGAGAAGAGGAAGAAGGATTGAACTCAGGACAGTTTGAATTCTTTAGAATATGTTTTTGGTCTCAAAGTGTTTTTTTAAAGGATTTTTAGAAAATAAACATGTTAATAAAATAAAGTCCACACAAACAGATGACAGGCCTTCATGCCAACAGAAATCTGAGATCATGCATGAGCTGAAGCCACCAATTTACTGATGACTGATTTTTTTAAATGTAAATTATCTCTTTTATTGCTGTAACTGTTGAGCATGAAGCTGTTTTGCATTTCGGGACCACTTTATTTATGGATGCTTTATTCAGATTCAGCAGGCAACCAAAAATCATCAAGATGTTTTCAGCTTTGGATGAAGGAATTCAAGAACTTGTGCCGACGTTTGAAAAAATGTCCAATCATTTTATTTATTTTTTTTAAACACAGGAGATTCTGATCCTCTTGCTGATTATTGAAAACATAAAGGTCAAAGTCAGGTCAGCAGCCTGCAGAGGAAGAAGCACCTCCTTTTGTTCTGAGGCATCTGCACCTCCTGATTTGCATCTTTGTGGTGATTGATGCAAAGAATAAGGAGCTCAAACGCCCCTCGAAGCTCAAGAACTAAAAAGGACAAACGACTCTGACTCTTCAGGGCTTCACTCGTCGTGATGCAACACTTTGAGGACAAATGTGAGATTGGTTCTGCACCAGTTCCAGTTTATAAAGATTGTTTAAATAAAATAAAAGCTGACAAACTGTCTGACTCACATTTAGATGCATTAATTCTGCAATGATTATTTACCCATTTTAACTTTAATATTTAATATTTTCAGCTGTCATAAGCGTCAGGATGTGAACCTGCAGAAGCACAAAAAAAAAAAAAAAGATTTTATATGAAGCAGAGCTGCAGGATCATTAAAAGCAGGGGGAACCTATAAACTTTTATTTTTTAGACATCACCCTGCACAGGCCAAAGCAGTTCTTTAAAATAAATGCCTCGTTTGCTTCCATACAGCGGAACAGCTCCAACTCGGGGAGTGTTTTTGTTTTGAATCCGTCTCTAAACTTGAATTTTCCTGATGAAGAGGAGGGTGAAGGGCTCGCCAGCATCACATCCTGTCTGACCTGAGTGGATGTAAACTCCCAGTCGAGGCAGGGACTCCGAGCAGAGAAGGGGGAGGACAGCGCGTGAAGGAGGACTCTTTGGACTCTTGATGCTCCGGATCAACTTGACGATGTTTGCGCCGCTTTTTGGAGCCTCTCTGAAGTATCTGCTCCCACAGACCACCTCGTCTCATTTCACTGCTTCCAATGTTTATATCCTAGCTGGTAATTAACATAATCTTGCATTCGTGTTAATTTCCAATCGTGAAGGACAACACGGAGTCCAAACGCAGTTTTTTGGCACTTGGTGAATGCAGCTGTAATCACCCGGGGGAGCCTTGGAGAGCCTAATGGGTCCATCACGATGAGGAGACAATCAGGCTCCTTTCTGTGTGAAGATCAGCAGCAGTTTCTGCACATTGTCTCTCATGAATAGACCGATCTCCAATTGAGCCTCTTCACTTTGGAGATTTTTTTTTTTTCTTTTCGATTTTCGATTATGTGGCTTTTGAAATTAGGATGCGCCGCTCCTTTCTCCGTGAGCTTGGTGGCACGGCTGCGTGCGCTTTGATTGACAGGTGAAATTGACACTCGGGCTGCCTCTTATCACGCAGAGCGTTTCAATCCGCCGCTAATTGCAGATATAGTGCCACCCTTTTCTTGTGATTGCAACATCCAGCCTTCCGTTGCGCACAAAAGCAACGATCGATCCTGTGTAGTGTTTTTTTTTTTTCTTTCTTCTAATTGCATCAAAATTTCTTTTGTTGCCAGGGTTTAAATGCAGGAGGAACCGTAACAACTCGTTGTTTTGCACTGGATGGGGTTTGGGTTGCGGCAGGGATGCGTAACGCGCAGCGCAGACTGGAGCTCCTCTCGGAGTGACGCGTTCAGCGCCCGAACATGGTGAGTCACCAACATCTGGACAGGGTCTTTCTGCTCATTTACTTTTTATTAAAGCATCAGGTGAAGCTAGAGGCTCTTTGAGTTTTCTTTTCATAAATATAAAATAAAATAAAAAGCAGCTTTATAATCAGATTGATTTTGCTTTAAAAAAAAAAAAAAAATCGTTTTTCTTGAAGCCTCGTGAGAGGGATTGAAAATCTGTGCGTGTGCGTGCGTGTGTGTGTGTTAAGCAGTCCGAGCCGGATGTGAAGAAGGAGTCGGAGGAGTCCAGCCCGGCGGAGGCCTCCTGCCTCTGCTCTCCTCCTGCCAAGAACCAGTGCGCGAGCTGCGGGACGGAGATCCACGACCGGTACCTGCTGAAGGTCAGAACAGCTGCTTTTACTTTTCATTTTATTTTATTTTTATTTTAAATGCCCTCAAGGACGAGTTTATTTATTCCTAATTATCTCTCTTCACATCTCAGTCTTTAAACTTTTGAAACCCGCTCTGGAGGATTTAACGCATTTCTCCTTTCAGCTCTCCGGATGGACCGTGCGTGTTCATCAGCTGGTCATGTGCGTGTGTGTGTGTGTGCGTGGACTAGTTGGTTTGATTTGTGTGTTTTCTGGTGGCAGGTGAACAACCTGAACTGGCACGTGGGCTGTTTGGCGTGCTCAGTGTGCAGGGCCTCTCTGCGCCAACACTCCAGCTGCTACGTCAAAAACAAAGAGATTTACTGCAAACTGGATTATTTCAGGTAAAAACTGAGATTATATGTATTAAAAGAATTCAGGCAGCAGATTATTGTTGCTATTTTTAGTTTAAATATTTTTGTTCAAATATTTTAGTTCATTTTACAGAATTGCGACAGGACGGGAAAAAACTGCTTTAATGTTTTAAATACAATTTAATTAGAGCCGCAAACACTTAAATTATAAATTCTTTAATATTTAATTTGACTGCTTTAAACGTTTAAAATAACTGCTTGTTTTCTTCTTTGTCTGTTTTAAACATCTGTAAAGCACTTTGTGTCGCCTTGAGGCAAATAATGAAATATTCTTTGAACGGTAATTATTTAAATTATTTATTCTAATTGCATATTTATTCCATAATGTTAATAAAACGTTTTTTAATTAAAAATATGAGTTTTTCCATTTTAAAACAACAAATTATGTTTTATCAGCATATTTAAAAATAAAGACCCCTTTAGAGACAAACACTTAAAAATAAAATAAAGTAGACTAAAACGAGGCTATTTCTGTATATTTCTGTGCTTTAGACTGATTTTTTAAATGTCAAATTTTTCTGATCTGTTTGATATTTTTATTTAAAATTAAAAACTGTTTTTGTAGTTTTGTAGAAAAAAAACATATTTTAAGTTGGTGTATTTACTTTTAAACCTAAGCTTTACTGTGTCAGTTCAAACAATAAAAATAATTTTTAAATGACTAAAAATATATTTAAATTTTATTTAGATAAATGACCCGTTTTAATAACATGATTTTCCACATGTGATAAATCACTGGGTCACAGCTGGATCATTTTCTGAGACAACTAATTGATCTTTGCTCTGATTTGAACACCATGGATCATTTTAAAATTATCAGCTGTTTTGAATCTGCTCATGTTGATCAAACTTAATGAGCTGAAGTTTCTCAGCCTGAAACATTTCTGTTAGTTTTGGTCATTCCTCAGAGAATTAGTGCAGCTGCAATTGGGAGTATTTGTTAATTTTGTGGCTCTATAGGACCCTCGTTGTGTTTGTTTACCTTCTGATTGTGTTTTCTGACAAACCAAACTGGCACAGAGGCCTAAAGCAGCTCACGTTGTTGCTGCTGGATTACAGGAATGGCTGCACTTCATTTTTAAAGTCTCAGCCTCAAATCTGCACAGATTTACTTTTCTTTCTGCATAAAAACAGAAAACACATTCACATTTTATAGACCCTTTGGCTAGAAAATTAAATATGACTGATGTATTTCTGAAGCCCAAACATCAGCAGCAATTAATGTGTTTCAGAAGAAAATGTCTCACTGAGTCCTCGTCCCTCACAGTAGGTTTGGGACTAAATGTGCCCAGTGTGGCCGGCAGGTGTACGCCAGCGACTGGGTGCGGCGGGCTCGGGGCAGCGTATACCACCTGGCCTGCTTCGCCTGCTACTCCTGCAAGAGGCAGCTGTCGACCGGGGAAGAGTTCGGCCTGGTGGAGGGCAGGGTGCTGTGCCGGAGCCACTACAACATCATGCTGGACAACCTGCGCAGGGCTGCAGAGAACGGTAACAGAAGGAATAGTCCTAGCAAAATATTTATACTTAATGCACATTGTAGTTTACTATGTTTCCTATTTATTACTGCTTATGCACCATTAAATAGTTGCTTTCTGCAGCCTGTTGCATGTACGACAGCAGAAAGGTTGAATCTAATCTGAATCTGAATTAGAAGTTTTCAGTTTTCTGCTGAGTGACAGCTGTGATATGTTTGGTTTTAAAATGTGAATAAAACAAATGGACCATGATGCACATGCTTCATATTAATAAATAAAATAAATAAATAAATAAATAAATAAACACAGATAATGAGCCTTAAAACCTGTACAAACAACTGATGGAAAAATAAAGCAGAGCCAGAGATCTTCTGTGTGTCACTGGCAACACATGGATGTTTGAGCCTTTTGCGCTGATTTTCTGAAACACATTTTAACAAATTTATGTCACTGAAATGACAAATTAAGTTATTATTATTATTATTATTTTAAATAACTTATCCAATCTGTTTGGTCGTGTATCTTGTGAGTTTGAGCCTTGGAAAAAAAAAGTAATTTAAATTACCAAGTTTCAATGTGCAACTTCAGATGTATTTTTTTTTAATATTTAGAATAAATATCTGCAAAATATATATTTTGCACCATGCAGATGTTGGATACTGCCTATCACAGTGCACTAAGATTCATAACTGGCTGTAACAACGATATCATTGCACCCTGTACTCACTGGTTAACTGGACATCATTAACTTCACGCATCTTCCACTGGTGCATTTTTGGTTTGTTGCCTTCATACATCTCCTCCTACATGTCTCTGCGTGAGTGCAGCTACAGCGTGCGCTCTCGGGACATTATTACATGCAGTGTCCCCTCAGTGAGGACTGAACTTGGCAAAAGGGCCTTCTCCGTTCCTGTTTCCTGGAATGTCTTATAAAATAAACCTGAAGCTCTCGACCTTTACTTCTCTAAGTGGCTTCAAACATCTGTGAAGTTCTACATCGCCTTGCAACCTAGCAGGTTTTTTTGTTTTGTTATTTTCATGTTAATTTTTTTATGCATCCTTTATGATTGTTTATCATCTTTGTTCTTCCACTGTTGTCATCGCTCTTTGTTAAAACCAGGTCTCTCTTGTAAACGAGTCCCCGAGGCTCAATGGGATTAACTTGTATAAATAAAGGTTGAATCTGATTTGTTCTTTATGAACTTCTGGATCTAATTACCTGAAAAATTCCACTGAAAAGAAAAGGTTTATTAATAATTTTTTACTTTGTATATCACAGCATTAATTTAAGGAGATTTACAAAAATACAACTGCCAGAAAAAGATTAATACACAAACATATCAAACTAATTTTGCTTTCTTGCCTTCTTTCCTCTCTTTGTGGTGTTTTTATAAGTAAAGAAAATTGTTTCCCTCATTAGTTTAAACACTTTAAACTGTATTTGTTGGAGAGAAATGGTGGTTCGTTTGGACCCTGTTTGCTTACACTCATTTGCGGCTATATGACTTGTAACGTTTTATTTATTTATTTATTTTTTTTTATGATGTTGTTTTGGATAACTTGCAGTCTGATGAGAGGATGTGAATTTGTGTTCAGGTACAGGACTGACTCTGGAGGGAGCGCTGCCATCTGATCAGGACTGCCAACCAAAACCAGCCAAGAGGGCGAGGACGTCGTTCACCGCTGAGCAGCTGCAGGTATGTGCATGTGCGTGTGTGTGTGTGTGTGTGTGTGTGTGTGTGTGTGTGCAGTGCAGTTGTGTAACGCAAGTGTTTTTGTCCTGGCAGGTCATGCAGACCCAGTTTGCTCAGGACAACAACCCTGACGCTCAGACGCTGCAGAAACTGGCAGAAATGACGGGACTGAGCAGACGAGTCATACAGGTGTGGCTTTAGAGAAATATATTTGTGAAATCACCACAATAAACATTAAAAAAAAAAAAACGGAATCACTTTACAGTAAGGCTCCCCTTATAGATGGCTTAATAATTCTTCTATAAGCACTTTATAAATCATTAATAACTGCTTATTATGCATTAATTAAGGGTGCATATAATTTTGTACTTTATCACAGCATTAAAATATCTACAACTATTATTATATCCTAAAAACATTGGTTTACAAATGCTTATTGTACTTACAAAGTTGTAACTTAGTCTGAAATGTTTAATATAACAACTCCAGATGAAATGGGTGAACAGATTTTGCTCACTGTTTTGCAACAAACTGCTCAGTTTTGTCTTTGTCACCCTTAATGAATGCATAATAAACAATTACTAATGATTTATAAAGTGTTTGTAGAGGATTTAATAATGTATCTATAAACTGTTTATTAGCCATCTAGAAGAGAGCCCTATTGTAAAGTGGTACAAAATATATATACAGTATATATACATATTACAGCCTCATAACTTTACATCTTTATTTGTCTCCCAACCTTTTTATTTGACAGTATTTTGGCATTTGAAAAATAAAATTACTTCATAAATTAGAGTAGAAATACATAATGTATTTGTTTTAAAGTTATGTAAGCCAGAAAATTTTGGTTTCACACCAAAACCTTTATTTTTTCTGTTTTAGCACCGTACTTATTTAAATGCCAGAAATGGTTCCACTGTATTTAAAGTTGATGGTTTCTACATCAGTTATTGTTTGTTTGTAATGATTGATCTGTTTTCATTCTTATTGCATGTTATTTTCATGATGTTTGGAACTGCTTACATTTACATAAAGACAATAAATCAGGCACAAACACCTTTAATTACTCGTAATAATCCCACTTCTTGTCTGACCTAAATGGACTAATGAGTCTAAGGAGGGGGACCATCACAGTTCTTGTGTTTTTCTTCAGGTTTGGTTTCAGAACTGCAGAGCCCGACACAAAAAGCAGCCGCCTCAGAGCAGCTTCCCCCAGAGCGCGCCGATGTCCAGGATGCCGCCGTCGCTGCCAGAAGATCTTCACTATTCCTCGTTCAGCAGCCCGGATCGACCGCACCTCCTCACCCTGCATGGATACCTGGACAGTGAGTTTCTTTCCTGTGACACAAATCTGCTTTAGTTAATGGAGGCTATTATGAACAAATGACCAAATTAATTTCAGGTTCAGAGTTTAGTCAATCATCTAATGGAGGTTGCTGCTTTTTACCTTTCTAAATGCAAATCAAGTCAAGATTTTGAACTGTATTTGCATTAAGAGCAGAACTCATGAGAACATTTAAGAAACATTATTGTCAATTTAATGTAACAAATACAGTCTGTGAGGTTGAGCTGTTCTGAGCCCTGCAGTTATTTTACAAGTACCAGTAGATTTGTGTTACAAAAACAAGGTTGTGATGCTGTTTTATATCAACACAACCCTGTCTGTACATCTGTAACAATTAAATGTTACTTATTTAATAACTTGTACTTTATAAATTAATAATAATAACAATGACAGAGATTTAAACCATAATCTGTTCATGCTAAGAAGAAGTTGTTTTGGTCGAAACTTGTAAAAGATGTTCTGCACGATCTGATCTGGTGTGATCTGTTTGCATTTAGGATGACCTTCAGCTACTACCACACCAAGTGAAGCTCAATAGCTGTAAAACAAACTGAGCCATTGTTGAGTTATTAAGGTTGGTTGTCTATGTGGCGACCACATGCATCCATTTATTAATTTATTAATTTATTAACTTTTATTCAACCAGGCAAATCCCACTGAGGGACTGTGCCATATCTTGCAAAATCCACTGGATTCTAAGATATTTTGCTAACAGACAACACTTGGACCCACGCAACCGCTCATTTTTAGCAATCAGACAATGAAAAACAGTAAAGTAATTTAATACAGTACAGGCAAACTTATTTAATATTCAATTTTAGTTAGGCCTAATTTTAATTAGAAACAAAATGTATTTATTTATTGATCAGTTGAGTGATTTATTTATCACCAGATGTGCTTATCTGTATAGCGTTGTTGGATTTTGTAACAAGGCAGTGGTGATGACTTAGAAACATTTGGAAGTTAAATAATAAGCATTTAAAACAATTATAAACAATAAATATAAATATGATTTTGATGAAAATTGTTTAGATTAAAAAGCAAAATGTTTGTCCTCAGAGGAGCCATGAAAACATCTCAGCTGTGCTGCAAAGTCTTTGTTTGGGCCCTGGCTTCCTAATTGTCCCTAACAGGTTCACCCGATCAGCTCATGTTGTTTAATTTATCATCACAATAACACAAAGATTAATTTTAATTTCTCTGGCCGGTTCCTTTTTACTCTGAGATGAGATTCTCCTTTTTTTGTTTTCTTCAGCTCTGCCTACGTCTGAAGTTATCTTCTTATTTTCTGGCTCTGAGAGTGGATTTAATCTGTAGATCTTGGGTTTTGTTTTGAGGAGTTTAGTCTCATTGTTTCGCCTGTTGAACAGATTGAACACATCATGTGGGTTTTGAAACACTAATCTGGTTTCAGATGCATTTTGAGTTTTTAACACCCATTCATCACCAGACAGCAGTAGCTTCATGTTGTTTCTCCTGGGTTTTGCAGCTCATCCCTTCTCGGTCCTCGCCGCCCCGGGCCACTTGACCCATCCGTCCATCTCTTTACCGCAGCTTCCCATCAGCCGCTAAACCACTGGGTCGGCTTGTCAGCGCTCACGTGACATAAAGAAAGAATCCCGTGGGACTTAGCGTCAGCAGCATCAGGACCTCGTATTTTGTGTGATGGACTGTGGTGATGCAAGAGTTAACGTTCTGTCTCGTCTTTAAATGATGCGTTGAAAACCTCTTTTGCTTTAATTTGCCTTTTTTTTGTTGCAGAATTTAAAACGTTGCAATCAGTTCAGGAGTTTTTTTTTTTTTCATACAGTTTATTTGCTGCAACTCACGCTACCATTCAGACAGAAAACAGGAGTGTTGTAGAGCAACTGCAGAACAAACCTCACTATGTTTATTTTATTTTGAGTCAGCATCAAGTGCATTTGCAGCCTTGCTGTTTGTTGTTGTACTGTTGTCAGAAAATGAAAACTCTTATTTATTCAGAGCTAAACGTCCTTTCAAAAACGCACTTTTAAATGTGTCTGGATATAAGAAAAAGAAGTGACTGTACATTGTAAATACTGCTATGGTTTAATAAAACGTATCAGATCTGTTATCAGGCTGATGTAAAGAGATAGAAGGAGAGTGTTTTATGTGTGTGTGTGAGATTATTCCAGGATTCTCTTCCTGCAGACTAAATCTAAAGGTTGCCTTTTAGAGGCTGAATTCCTGCAGTAACCTGTAATTGAGAGCAATATCCTCTAAACCTGCTCATCTTCTCCAATTTATTCCCCATAACTGAAATACAATCAGTCCCCGATTGTAGAGGTTTTCATCGATCAGGTAGTTTGTCGGCTTTCAGGAGCTTTTTTGACGCAGATTATCAGCAGTTGTTACACTGATCGATGGCACTTAAGGATGTGATGATTTGAGTTTAAGTATATTATTAGATCTTCATCATCCAAGATGAATCAATATGAATTTTTTTTTTTTTTATTGTTGTAAAGCCTCACAAATCTTGAAAAACTAAAGCTGGATTTTTTTCGAGCCAAAGTTGAGCTCAGTTTATAAATATGCTTTAGTGTATTTTTTGGAGTTTTATTTGGTCTTGCATGGGAAAATAGCTTAAAAAAGACCAAATTAAGAAGGTTTACGGGTCTATTTGTCCAACGCTTTACTAAAAACTGAATAGGATCTTTCACTTAAAGAACTGGAAAAAATTTAAAGAATAAATGACATATATTTTTAGATATGGTTTAGATTTTGAGTTTTAATTTACCTCGTGAAACCTATACTGTATTTGTATATAAAGCAAAATCAGGGCGTCAAATTGTTTTTTTGTTTGCGTTTTGAAAAATACATCTGCTGTTGCTTATGGAGAAGAAAAAGAAAAAAACAGAACAAGGGTTCATTTATGCTCAGAGTTTTCAAAAGATGATCAATTTCTTTTGTTCTTAGTTTTTATGCGTGGACGTCTTTGGATTCTTTTTTTCATTTCCTAATCAATCGTTTCCAATCAGTTCCGTCCTGGAGGAAACCTGCTCAGGGAAACGACGCTGCTCCTCGTGAAATCTTAGAACAAAGGCCGTCTTCCTGCTGCACAGAGATGATTATCAGGCTGACGCAGTTTGGGCCACCTGCCAGTATACACCCCAACATCTCTTTCCCTCTCAGATGCCAGCGCTGAAGGAAACGTATCCCTTTAGGCACGAGCATCCCTGAGCATTTCAGCCACCCTGTTTTGTCATCCTGTAATACTCTGTGACTGGCAGCTTGGAGTGGTTGCAGATGAAAGAGGCCCCCCCATGCTAATGAATAGGCCCCTGATTGCAGAGCTGCTCGCTTGCAGGATTACAGCGTCGGCTGCCTAATGAGCAGATACACCACGGTGCTCCTCGTCTCCAAGTGTTCACATTTCTCCCCTTCCCGCTGATGAGCTCTTCTCTGCACAACAGTCAACAAAACCTCTGTGCAAGATTCAAACGTGAGCCGTCTTCATCAGCCCCCTCCCCCTGTTGCCAAAGTTAATTTCAGATGCTTCCAAAGGGTTTTCTGATTTCAGGGTTTTGCTCCTCTTTCCTGATTCGCTTGACTTTAACTGAACTGAGCTGCCATGGAACGTATCTGAAATGAGATGATAGCTTCAGCATTTAGTTTAGAGATAAATGTCAGATTTTACTGTTAGGGTTCACTTAAAAATCAACTAAATGGAGCAGGAGCAATGGATGAGTGTAGACTGCAGGATTTTTCACAGGTGGAAATAATGACGCAGCACATTGTAGTTCTACGGTCTGCAAAATACAATTAATAATGGACGCTATCATCGTGCAGCTTTGTTTTTACTGAGAATTTTAAAATGTAAATACAGAATATGAGCCAATATACAAGCAAATCCTTTTTTTTAAACTTCTACCTTTCATCGTTCATCATCATCTGTGTTTTTTAACTCAAGTTAAAGTTAACAAGTAAGCAAATAAATTAAGCTAACTGTTGTGTAATGTTAGTGTTAAGCTGCTGTGCCGTAGAAGCAACTTTTAAAAATAAATTGTTACTAACTTTCATTACTAACTTCTGATGAGTGTATTTTTTTTACAGCCCCCTGCTTCTGAAACAAATATTTAAACTCTGAAATTACAAAACAGCAGCTACAACTTACTGCATATATCATATACCAAGTACTTAATAGGTGTGTACTGTACAGAATACTTACCAGATACAAACCCGTTAAGTTTCAATAAGTATCCAAAAAGTGTCTGGTATTTACACAAGATGTACCAAGTACTTACCCAGTATGTACATTATGTACTGAGTACTAAAGGGGACAAACCTGGCACACACTGGGTATTTATTGTACTTCTCCAGTACTTTTCAGGTATTTACCAATTGCTTGGCACTTTTTTGATACTTACCATGTGCTTACAGGTACATATTTGGTATATGAGGGGACAGGGGTGTATTATGAAATGATTGTCACCTTGTACTACTTGGTACTTATCCAATTTTTACCTGGTACGTGCATGCACTAGTAAGTATGAAGCTCTTTCAAGATATGTACAGAGTATTTGTTACTGTCTGGATACAAGCCAAATACATGCTGAGTTCTCATGTTGTACTTATCTGGTCCTTACTGGGTATAACTGCATAATGTACATATATATGTACCCAGGGTTGTAATATATACAGTAATTATATCTTGTTGAGCAGGTGCAAGATTTCTTTAGACTGTTTGTTTGTTTAAAACCAAACTGGTTAAATCTGGTCCTGCAAAAATACTTTTTATAAATCTGGACTGTCGCAACTAAACGCTGCACGCTCAGTTCTTCATGGAGAGCCTGGTACACCTTCAAGTGAAGATCTTCACATGACAGGGACCACAGCCAACTTGAATAGCCGTGCACAGAATATCTGTAATGAGCAGGAGCTACAAAAACCAGAAGAAATTCACGGATTTTAGCAGCACTGCTGTGGAGGAAAGCAGGTAATATGGTGTGAAATACAGTATAACTTCTTTTTTTTTTTTTTTTTTTTTTTTCAAATTGTAAGCAGTCCTGCACGTGCATGAAAAGTTTTCTTCAAACAGCTGCTTCTTTTTTCTGAAGAAGTCATCCATCAGCTGGATGATGTTACATGTTTTAGTGGTGTAATTAAATTTGTGGCTCAGAATTAGACTGAGCCGTTCCAAATTCAAGATCTGGACCACATCAGCACACGGCTGCGTTGATAGTGAACGTTTTTAGAACAGACGCCCACGTTTCAGACACACTGGATCGCAGGGAACTGACTTTGCGGCGTGGTGTTTTGTTTAAATGTGGATATGGCCCAGGCCAACCATTTCATCCTGGCTATGAAAGCACAACGCCACCAGATTTTTAAACACAACTAAAGCAAAACCAAATGGGTGTATTTGCTCCAGGAATATTGGACCAGTAAATTCAGTCAAATAAACACAAACCATTTTGTTTTTCTGTGTTTGTAACGTGTAAACAATTACTCCTACAGTAGCAATGAGGAGGAGAGCTGACACAAAGCAAGGCAAAAGCTGGAGCTTGTGATTCACTTCATCCAGGCTGACAGCCAGCTGTGCACTTTGTAAAAATAAACTAAGTGCTCCACAGCAGCTTCCCAGAAAGAGTTTATTTTTGGGGCGGTGACAACGACTTTGAAATGTCCCAGCACTTAAGTTTGATTTATAAGAGGCCAAGGTAAGATCCAAATCGCGTCGCTGAGGCTTGCTGAAAGCAGAATGTTTGGGCAGAGTGGAGAAACAGAACGCCTAAAGTCGTAATCTGTGGGAATTACCAAAACTTGTTGGAGAGAGATGCAAGATGTTTTAGAGTATGAATTTATTTTCTTGCAACGGCAATTTTTGAAACAGCTGTCATTAAACTGGAGACAAAAAAACAGCTTAAAATCTGACCATGTTTCAATTAATGCAGTATTTTGGATGATTTTACCTCAAAACTTTACATTTACTGTACGAATCCCAAGTTTTCAAGCTGCAAAGAGATTATTTGCTCATTAAAATAAAAAGTTAACAAGTGTCATACATAAATTTGACCTTAACAGACAGACAAATTGTTTTAATATGTTCCAGCAAATTGTTTACATTTAAAAGCAATAAATCAGTTATTTGCACTCTTACTGTAACGATATGTCATGTTATGTGTAATAGTGTGTTGACTGAAAACGGGTTATCTCCTTGTTTCGTTCTTTCTGTCAAATACGCTTTAACATTTGGAGTGGGATGATTTAATTTGTTTCAGTCCAGCCTGAAGCTTTTGATTTTTTTTTTTTTTTTCCAAAGTAGATAATTTTGTACAAACTGTACCGAACTTTGGAGATTTTTCTTATTATTCATCTGGTTACACTTAATACAGTTGTTTTTTGCTGGGTTGAGACTTACTAAAGGCACTCCCGCCCACTCATGTCTCATTATTGTTACTTTCTTTCTTCAGAAACCTTTTGACACTGGACCATGACATCTTGTGTCAAGCTCTCAGAAATTGATTTCTCAGAACCTACCAGGCTGGTTCTGTAACTGTCTCTCAGACTGGAGGCAATGTGTTAATAATGGTATTTTCGCCAGTTATTTAACAGTCAACAATGGTGTACCACAAGGCTCAGTTTTAGGACCCACCCTCTTTACAATCTACACAAGAAACATAGGTCAGAGCATCCATGATGCATCCTTACATTTCTATGTTGATGACACGGTTGTTTATTGTCAAGTTAAACAGTTGCTAAGGTTTCCAGCTTTTGCAATCCGCTTTTGACATCATCCAGTCAGATTTGTTCCGTCTCAAACTTGTCCTAAATGCCAACAAAACCAAAGGGATGCTTTTTTTCCAATCAGGAAGTCGGCCCCAGCAGTTCTTCTTCTGATTTAATCCTCAAATAATGTCCCTATTGAGTTTGTCGATTCCTATAAATATGTGGGTATCCTGGTCGAGTTGCATCTCTCTTTTAAGTTTCACGTGGAAAACCTAGTAAAGAAGCTGAAAGTTAAACTGGGTTTCTTTTTCAGAAACAGATCATGTCTAACACTGAATGCTAGGAAACGCCTTGTAACTGTGACTTTCCTTCCCTCCCCTGACTACGGTGACATTATCTACATGAACGCTCCTACAAGCACTCTGCAGATGTTGGATGCTGTCTATCATTGTGCACTAAGATTCATAACTGGCTGTAACTACTGTACTCACCACTGCACCCTGTACTCACTGGTTAACTGGTCATAGACTCTCTCACTGGTACATTTTCATAATATCTGTTTTATTTTTTGCTTGTTAAAAAAAGTTGTACCCATCCTTTATGATTGTCTATTGTTGTTGTTGTTATCCACTGTTGTCATCACTCTGTTAAAATGCAGGTCTTTCTTGTAAATGAGTCCCAGAGGCTCAATGAGATTAACCTGTATAAATAAAGGTTGAATGAATGAAAAAGAAAGACAGCTGGGACAATCTTTCTGAAGCTTGCAGGACACATTCTTGTCTTCAACATTGTGAGAAAGAAGCCATTTACTTTATTGATTTTGTTCATGAAGTGATTTTGCAGAATATACTGTGTAAAATTTTTAGATTTGTTTTATTATATTATTATTTTTGTTTTGTGTATATCTTAGATCCTTGTATACAGATTTTATAGTTTACATTATTGCTATTTTTGGGCCTTGAGTACCCAATTTCCTTCCACCTCATGTACCACATGTGATGTGAATGACAATAAAATCACCTTGAACCTTTTCCATGAGAGAACGACGCTGCAATATATTTATTTCCACAGGGTGACAGTGTTTTCAGACACATTGTTTGGAAGAAGCAGCTTTGCAAACAACTCATCTTCATTTTAACAAAGAGTATCACTCTTTAATTTTTATTTTTTTAGTATTCATTCAAAAAATGTTGGATGTTTTGAATAATTTTAGTACTTGTACTACAGTAGATGGGAATATCAGAGCTCCTGCATGAAGTCTGCAGTTAGACACTTTGGCTTGCCTTGCGTCTTTTACTATTAAGGGACTTTCAGTTGAAGTCAGTGCCTTTCTCCAGCAGTCGCTGTGCAAGAGGCGAGGGACACCCTGAACTGGTCACCAGTCCATCACAGGCCAACACACACTGAACCCTCAATTAACCTCGTGAAGATTCTGGGACTGTGAGTGGAAACTCAACCGTGCACAAAAAGAACATACAAACTCCACACAGAAATGCCACAGCTGCATTTCAAACCCTTCCAGGACCTTTTTTGCTGCCAATATGGTGCCGTTGTGCAAAGTTACACAGAAGTTTCTCATTTCTAAACTGTCTGTTTGTTGGGAACTTGTTGAGCCAGTGCCACTTCAACAGAACCACGACCTGGAGCGTTTTATAACAACGACTTTGTTTTATTTTAGAAATGGCAAATTTCAGATTTATATACGATCCTGATAATGTTTTGACTTTGACTATGAATAGGAATTATATGTGTAGTTTTTTTTTTTTATTTAAAAACAAAATCAAGCTGATAAACGTGAGTTTCGATCCTCTCAAGCAACAGTATAACGTGACCTCAACACACAAACACCTCCCAGAAACCTCACAAAAACCACCTCAGTGACTAAGACATGCTGCGAAGCACAAAGTGTCTGAAATCCCCAAATGACAACCTGACTGCAGCGCTTTGTCACCTGAAACATGAGACAAGTTTCAGGTGAAGGACAAAGACCTCTGGTGTGATTTTTAACAATTGCTTGACTGCGTGGCTTTTGTGTTGGGATATTTTTCAGCATCATATTGACCTACATCTAAAAGAGTTTATTATAAGTGCTGCACATGTTATTCAGACTGCTTTCAGGATAAACTGGTCTTCTTTTTTTTTTTTTTTTTTGCATAATGATGAGCACATACGTGCACACAAAAGCTCTCAGACACACTCTCTCACTGTGAGTTATATGACACTGCTGGTTTAGATGTTTCTGACCATTGTTCCCTGAGTTTCAGTCAGATGTTCTCCTTCAGCTCAGATCAGTTCAGAAGACACGTTTCACTGAATCTGAACAGCAGTCAAAGTTGCTTTATCTATTTTTTATAATAAACCACGACGACACATGTGTTTAAACAATAAACCTGTTTATGACTTTGTTTAATTACAATTAAAATTATTAATTTAAACTGACTGTTGGGTGAATTTGTCAATCTGAAATAAATTTAAAAGACAGTTAGTGTTCATTTGTGAAAAAAGCTTCAGAATGATGCTTTTGATGTATAAGCAGCTGTAGAAATGTATACTCGTAAAAAAGTGAAGGTCCTGCAATTAGTAAGTCAAATGTGCAGATATCAGATGTTAAAGTTCTCATTTAGCTGTAAAATGTAATACATTTCAAACATAATCCCTAACTTGGCACCTAACTTTAAAATATAATTTAGCTGAATTGTACAAGCAATTATATATACAGTATACTGTATATATATATATTTTTCCTCACTCGTTCCCGTGCAAGACAGACATCTTTCTTCCCTCTCCCGTCCTCCTTCTGCTTTTTTTGCTCTCTGTCTGTGTAAAGGAGCTCCTACTTACCCATCTTCAGAACATAAACTACTGTCATGGAGCTGCTCAACTGTACTTTCAACGCAATCAATAACTTTTTTTTTCAACAAAGCGACAGGGTCCTGGAGAACCCTCATGCCCTGCTGAGATGCAGGCAGCAGGGTACGTCATGGATCTGATGTGCCTTTCTGTACTGTCTCAGGAGGTCCCCAAAGTTGTGTATATCATTGGAATCATGACAGCAGGGTTTCTGCTTTTTGGCACGGGCAAATACCTACAGGTATGTTATTAAAGAAGACGGCAGTAGCAGTTTCAGCAACGGCAAAGCTGCTGACCCTGTTTGGTTCATGCTTCGAGCACTCAAAATCAACTGATTTACAAGCTCAACCGTAAGATGGAAGCAGTTTAGGAGAATCGTAAACCGGCTCACCAACATGTTGGGGACAATCCTGGAGGGAGCTAATAAGCACGGACCAGTGGAATGCACACATATCTGGCCATTTTGGATTAAAAGTACCAGCAGAACTCAAAGCTGACGAGAAATAAAAGTCTGCCCGGAAAAATCAAGAACTGTGGCTTATCTGAATCTGACTCCCCCGTTCGGCCTCGAAGCAGGCCGACTTATCAAATTTCTTCTGGGATATGTGTAAACTAAGAAAGCTCGGTCCATCGCAACACCCCCCCCCGAGAACTTCTGTGAATGCTTATCAGAGCTGTACCGACTGACACCCACATCTTATCAGGACTATGGTGCTATCAGGAAGTGCTTCATGGACAAATCTCACCGTCTTGTCATCAATGCACGTCATGTGTTTATAAAGGGTAGAGGTTTTTTTATGTCTTAAATCGTGTCCTGTTAAGGACAAGGTGTGAAGAGGTCTTTTTTAATTTTATTTTTGGTAATACAACTATCCTCTCATCATGGCCTTTTGCCTTTTTCTTATCTAAAAGAATAAGGGGCCACACTCTTATAGGAGCAGCAGCAACGTGCACTCCGGTCGTCTTTCAGACGACTGTACAAACATAATCTCACTGTATTTCAGCACAATGATAATAAAGCTTATACATATTCTGATTTTGAGTAATGCAAAAAACACTCAATAGAAGTTGATTTAATTTGAAATTGTTAATTTATTTGTCAAATAAACTAGACTTGTTTGAAGGTCTTCTCGGGATCATTTGGAAACCAAATATTGACCACTTCAGCACATAATAACTTATTTATCCATAATTAAAAAGCCTAAAACCTGATCAGGGAGACAAAGTTGAAAAAAAAATTGCCGCTATATATTGATTGTAGTGAAATAAAATAATGTTTAGACAAACTTTAATTTCCAGTTCTGTTTCTTGCATTTAAAAACACCCCCAGGAAGAAAAAGAAGAAAAGCGGTCGTATAAATGTCATCCCTGGGGACTTTGGATTAGAGACAGGTTTGACGCTTCGTCTCGGCTCATTTTTTTCTGTCCTCGATCTGCTCCACCTCACTGGACTCATCGACCACCTTTCCATTAATCATCGTCTGCGTGACGACTTTTACGATCTTCCTGGTGCGAACCTCGGGGTCTTCTGGAACACAGGAGGAAAACCAGGTGTGACAGAACAACACTGAAACGTATCATTAACAGGGGAATAAAAGAAAAACACAGCCTTCTGTTGCATTTAGGTCACTGAAACTCAATGTCTAGACAGATCTGACTGACACTTTTTTATCCTGTGTGCAAACTACGTGCGCACATAAACAACCTTTATGTGCTGAAAAGGATTGGATTCAGATAACATCAACAAACATCATTCTTCTACATCCTGCATCATCATCATGATGTAAAATAACTGCAAAATAAACTTCATATAAAAGAGAAACATTTAGATATTAATTAGACTAGTTTGAACTTACTTTTAGGAGGTGGAGGAGTTTGTTTCACCCTGTAAAGTGAAATTATATGAATTTTATTAGAAAAGCAAAGCTAAGCTCACTTCACAATATCACACAATAAAACAAAATACTTATTTTCTTGTGATGCATTCAATGGTCTTTTAGTCATAAGGTAATGACTAGTGACTTGAAAAAAAAATCTGCAGGATATCTAGTTCACAATATTTCAAGAATTAAGATAATTAACTACAAACTGTCCCCTTTGGTCACAAACTTACCACAAGTGTGATATTTATTAAAACTAGGCTGCATTCTTCAAAGTGTGGAACAGATCCTTTAATTTAAAGTAGCAAAAATGATTTAAATCAGTGTAAAAAATTAAATAAATAAAAAAACATCCAGGCCTTCTTTACATTTCCTCTCCTTCCAGCAGCCTCCTGTAGGTTGCGATCTCCATCTCCAGGTTCTGCTTGATGCGCAGCAGCTGCTCGTAGTCGGTTTTGTTGCGCTGCATGTCCAAACGCAGCTGAGACAGCTCGTCCTCCAGCTGCACCAGCGTGGCCTGAAGACGGTCCATCTCCACAGAGTATTTGTGGCCAGTTTCTCCCAGGTTGCCCTCCAGCACGCTCACCTCGTAACACAAAATACAACCTCTTAGACTGAGAACAGGAAGAAGCTGAAAGAGGTTTGACGTTTGACTGATGATTCAGCATCCACACTGTTGTTGTCCTGTTTGTTGTTGTTTTTTGAGTGTTTCACAATCTAATTATTTTTTACTTTGTGTTAGTCTTTCATGTAATAAAATGTTCAGCTCATTCAGAAGATGAGTTGTGGCTTTAGCTTTATTTATTTGTTTATTTACTTTTCATGTTATTTACCTTATTTTAAAATTATTTTATTTTTAGTAATACACTGGGATCTTTTTTAGCTCCTTCAAAAAACATTATTCTCTTACAAAGCTGCTTCGGCTTTGTCTGCTTTGCTACTTCTGTTCGGCTACTTTTGGCTTTCAGCTAGCCTTTTGCTCCTTTTAGTTTTTAGCAAGCCTTTGGATATTTTTAGCTTTTGTTAGGCTTTTAAACTTTTAATTACCCTTTTGCTACTGTTAGCTTGCCTTGCTACTTTTAGTTTTAACTTTTTTTTTTCATTTACCCTTATACAGGTAGTCAATGGTGAGGGTGAGGATGGATGGATGGATGGATGGATGGATGGATGGATGGATGGATGGATGGATGGATGGATGGATGGATGGATGGATGGATTTAATAAATGCTAACAAGAAGTTATGTTGACACATAATGGATGTGCTAATTTATGCACCGTTAGTGATTTCCACGATGCTTAAAAAGCAAATTTATAAATAAAAACAAAAGAAACTAATAAATCAGTAGAACTGTGCTTGGGTTGTCTGTTATCATGGCAACAATCAAAGCATCAAAGCTTAATCAAAGTTTGAAGCTGTTTTTTTTTTCTCTAACCATCAGACTAAACTCCTTTAATAATTTGATCAACATAGCAGAGAAACAATGATGATGATGATGATGATGATAAAAGGTTGAAGCCTTTATATCAACTCCGATTGTTCACACAAAACACAATAAAACATCACAGCTCAGCTTTTATTACCTTCACTCAACCAAACCTAATGTCGGTCAGCATCATAACGTCTGTGCATCCAGTGGTGAGAGGCTGAGCAAACATCTGGCAGCTTTATAAGCCTCTTTGCTCACATGTGATGCTGACAGAACATTTGTGTACCTGCTGTGTACATTGTGTCCCCTGCAGTAAAAGCTCAATGCAAACAAAGAGTAAGCAGCTGTTTTCCATTGACTGTCACTGCAGGTCTGCACCTCAGAGGAAGAAGAGGTGAGGGGGCATGCGGAAAAAGTACCGTAAAATGTTTGTCTTTGTACTTTGCATCAGAGACAAACCTTTCTTTAAACTTCTCTTAAGGATATTTTTCTTATAATTTTGGCAGATATTGAACAGAAGATCAGTTCTTACATGATTATATTAGTATATATTGTGTTAAATGTGTTTAAAGAACAACAAAAAAAAAAAAAAGTGGACAAACGGAGGACCAAAAAAAAAAAAAAAAAAGTCAGCCTCAAAGTAAAAGTTTAGATACAGCAAATGAAGAATATAAGAATGTCATGTCTTTACGAAATGACAAATGCACCATCACTCAGTTGATCATGCTGTTTTCAACTAACAGTTCTGTGGAAATCCCCTTGAAGGAGCTAAAGTAAAATCATTTGAGTCAAACTGTGGTAATTCTAATAGAGTTTACCAAATGAAAATTGGAACAAATGGTGTCCACTTGTCAGCCTGCTGATGACAACAAGCCTAAAGATCCAGTTAAAATGAGATCTTTGCTGTCTGTTACATGTTAACACCACCAAGGTTCAGAGGCTTGATGGGATTGGGATTACAGGAACAGCTCTAAAATGGTTTTAATCACATTTATTTAATATACAGTATTCTGGATTGTTAGTGTAAATAATGAATCTTCTTCATATACCACAGATAGTCATGGAGTGTCTTACAATAGAAAATACACCTGGACCTGTCATTAAATGCTTGTCTGTTTCAGAGCAAATGGCTTGAGCCTGGTTCTGCTGGAGGTTTCTTTCTGTTAAAAGGGAGTTTTTCTTTCCACTGTTGCCTTTGTGCTTGCTCAGGATGGGAGACTGTGACGAAGTAGAGACTCAACGTAATCTGCTGACTTCCATACATAGATAACGTTTGCTGATTGTCTTTTGTAATGTGTGTGAACGTTTCTGTTCAGTGCAACTTGGTGCTATGAAAATAAACTGAAATGAATTCATTATTCCTGTTTAGGAGACTTGTTATGTCGAAGGATTCATAGATCAGAGTTAAGTGGTTTAGCAAAATAAAAAAAATGACTTCTTCTTCTTCTTTCGGCTTTTCCCTCTTCAGGCGTTGCCACAACGAGTCATCCACCTCCATCTCTGTCCTCTGCATCCTCTCCTCACTCCAGCTACCTCCATGTCCTCTCTAACTGCATCCATATATCTCCTCTTTGTCTTTTTCCTGGCAGCTGCTTTTCTAACATCCTTCTACCAGTATACCCACTGTCCCTCCTTTGGACATGTCCAAACCATCTCAGTCTCCCTAACTTAGTTGTTCATCCTGTGCTGTGCCTCTGATGATCTCATTCCTAATCTTATCCATCCTTGTCACTCCTAAGGAGAACATGCAACTGAAACACCTTCATGAAGTCTGAAGAACTAAACAAATGACTAGAACATCTGTCCAAGTTGATTCAATGATGACTTCTGCACCGTATCGGTGGTCTCTCTTTGTGTTACCTGTCTACGGAGACTGTCGAGCTCGACCTCCAGAGCCTGCAGGAAGCGTTTCCTTTCACTGAGCTCGCCCTGAGCACAACGTAGCGCCTCGTTGTTTTCCTTGACCTCCGACTGAACCTCCTCCAACTGCGAACATCAGAACATCATGTAAAGGTTTGTTCAGTGACCGAGGGGAGAAGAAATAAAGATAAATTCCAACAATAAGAGAAGAATAAAAGCTGATTAATGCTGACCTTCTTGAGGTACCAGGCTTCAGCATCCTCCTTGTTCTTCCGAGCAATACCCTCATACTGGACTCTCAGCTCAGCCATGATGGCCCCCAGGTCGGGCCCCTGAGCTGCATCCACCTCCACGCTCACCTGTTCATTGGTGAGACGCGCCTTCAGGGTGCTCATCTCCTGCAATAATTACAGAAGGGATGTGACAAACAACATTTAATAGTTTACCATCTTTCATCTGTAACTGTCCTGAAGTCCGAGCTGCTCGAATAAGCAGATCAATTCTCCAAACATAAAAGAAAAAAATGAACGACGAGGGCTGCTGCCGTTTTTCCAAGTGTTTTTCTGTTAAAACAACACTTTGCTCAGCACTTGTTTTTCATTTTACCACCATTTTCCAGCTGAATGTATGCAGCGTACAGTAATAACAGAGGTGCATTTATGAAGGAACGTGCATGGTTATTACCTAAACAATGGCCCCCTGATTTCAGACAAAGGCAGATAATAACGGTCCTCTGAGTTTTGGCCAACAGAAGTGAAGCTAGCAGATTCTCTCAGCTGCAGCGAGAGCTCTGACAAGAACAAGTTCAGAAGGTTTTATATGTCTTAAAAGAAGGTGTGTATAAAAAGTGAACAGTTTTGAAGCTTGTAATTCTTAATCAGAACAAATCTGCTTTCAGAGAAAGAATAAAAGCTGATGTCATTTTTTTTTTTTTTACATACCTGGAGCTGCTGTTATATATATTATATATTTTTATTTCCATTATATATCTGTACATGCAAATCAGTTTTATTTTGAATGAAATTCTTAATGTTTATTTCTGACCTTTAGTTCAGGTTTTGCACTTTGGACCAGAATCTTCACATGGATTTACAGATGGCGAGCTAGAACTATGGACTTTGAAATGAATGTTTTGTAACTCAACTATTCTGTGACTCTTGTTGTTGTCTTGTCTTTTTCGTTTTTGTACAATTACTTTAATATTTACGCCCAAATGATGTTGTTCTTGAAATTTGCTAGGATAAAACTGCTGTTAAAAAGTGCCTTTTTTTAATGGTTTAATTTTTGTTTTATATAAAACTGTACCTTAAATGTTCTAAACATCTTTAAGTCATAGTTTAATTTTGTGCATAGTAATGAGATTAATCGCAAAAATATTTTAGATTAATCACGATTTAAAAAAAATGTTATCTTTGCCCAGCACTAAAAAATACATATATTTGCAATAAAGGTAACTGTAGAGGATAATTGCATTTATTGTGTGCCATCTTGTTACAAAATTAACATTTGAAAACCTTTATCTCGCCAAAGTTAAGACTTTATTTGTGGGAAGAGTTTATTGGTGGGAAAATGTACTTTTGATAGGTATAATGGTTTTATTTGTCACTGATGCCACTTATAATCACACAACAATTTATTATTTGCTTTTAAAATGTATCATGGAGGGAACTTAAATGGTCCTTCTGCACAATAGTTGTTGATTATCTCTGTGTATGTGAATACTGTGCAAACTGCAAACTATAAAACAAAACCTTAAGTCTGAGGTCACATCCTGGACGCCACACCTGACTGTCTAAACACTCCCGGCAGCGTCTGCAGCTGAGCCGACTCCTGTGTCGTGTAAATGGAAGTTATCTTGATATCTTAAAGCGTTTTGGTTACTAGATACAGTGGGTGTGTCTGTACAAGTGCCATTATCATGTTTCAGGTATTGGTAAACCGGAGTGAAATAAACACTGCAAAGTTTTAGATTAGGACTTATTTAGTCCTACAGAGATTCAGGGAAGTGGTTTTCATGCAGCTGAGAGAACCTTGCTAACGTCTCATGGCATTCTGATTGGATCAGTCTGAGAAGTTACTGTAAAACAAAAAGGGGCATTTCAAAATAAAACTGGGCCTTGACATCAGTGCAAGAAGTAAAATCACTTTTTGTTTTTTCACATTGAACAGGACTTATGAGAAGATAAACTTCTAATTTTGGAACAAATAGTGTTGACTCAAAGACACCCACTTCCTGTTTACTTGCTTTGGCATGAATTAAAAGAATGAAGAATAGTTCTGGCCACACATACATCACAACAGAAAACAGTGGTTAAAAAAAAAAAACACATTCTGATTCAGTCTCACAGTTTTTGTCTTGCTGAGTCCTCCTCTTGGTCATGGACTTCATGTAGGAGTCTCACCTCATCGTGGTTCTTCTTGAGGTAGTACAGCTCCTCCTTCAGGCTGTCCAGGTCTCCTCTCAGGGTGGCGATGATCTGATCATGGTCTGCCTTAGCTCTCTTCAGAGCCTGACAGTCCCTCTCCACTGACTGGCACAAAGAGGCTTCCGCTTCCCACCTGCAGAGAAAAACACAATATCTGCAAATATCTGCAACAGAACAAAAACTACATGTTCTTCAGCTCACACTGAATAATTTTAATGTATTTCTTAGATTATCTGTAACACCTTCAAATTCAGGATTTAAAAAAATGGAACGTGAGAAAATAAACGTGTTTTTCATTCAGTCAACCATTTTATTTACCCGCTGTCCTGTGCAGAGTTGCATGGAGCTGCTGCCTATCTGCAGCCGTCATGTCATGATACACGAAGAGGAGTACGCTCTGGACAGGTTTCAAGTAACGTTCGAGTAAAACACAAAAACAATGCTTTAAATTCTGGATTTTTAAATAAGCCAACAGGACCTGACCAGAAATATTGGTGCTGCAAAATAAATGCAGCATTTTAATGTTGTACTTGGTGCTTCATTTAATTACAAAATGTATGGTAGCAATACATTTACACCCTGGTACATACAGTATACTCTGTGCATACAAGTACATATTTGATGATATTAGGTATGTAACAAATATTATGTAACAAATAAGTACCAGCAGCAGAAAAGTACCAGGTATGGTTCTCGTGAATACCTCACATCATGTGACAAAAATGTACCAAGTATGTCAGATAACAGTAACAGTAACAAATATTATTTGTTTATTTGTCAGAAAACATGAACAGAAACATTAAACTCAAATAGAGTAAAGATACACCGTGCCAGCTTTCAGTTAATTTCCAGCTGCAGTCCCAGTAGCAGGCAAGAAAAAATATTAAATACAAAGTATGCACCTGATAAGTTAAAAGTATGTACTAGAAAAACCAGTAATGTACCAGGTATGTGCCAGGTACACAACAGATAAGTATATAGTATGTCCTAGGTATGTATCATGTACGTACCATATAATTACCAAGTATGTACTAGGTAAGTATCAGGTAAGCACCATATAAGTACTGTGTTGACCAGGTGTGGGAGTGGGGGACCACTGGGGGAGTTCCAGGTATGTACTTGGTATAAGTATTAGGTACCTTCTGTATGTTGTATATTGTTATCAAAAATATCTATGGATTTTCAATCTTAAGCTCTAATAAGAAAGTTAAGTTGACAAATGACAGATTTTAAAATCTGTGAAGATATGATTGACATCAAGCCCCAACCAGCTTAAACTAATTCATCACTGTCAGTCACTGCGTCTCTCCCTCGCGTATCAACACATCGTGAAAAACACCAGCAGTGGGCGTGTTGTGACTCTCCCATCTCTGCCTGATCTTTACTAACTATGGATTCTTCAGAGACGTCTTTCTGGGCAGAACATCCATCACCTCCTGCTCTAAACGGGTGACTCGTCTGTTCGGGGCCCGAGTACCGTGTGAATCTCAACTCTTGTTTCACGGCCTGACAGAAGGTCATTTATCCACATAGCTCTCCAGTCTGGCACTCCCATGCGAACACTCGCAGGCAGGTAAAAGAAAAGAACGTCTGTGTGACACTCACTTGACCCGAAAATCATCGGCTGCCAGCTTGGCATTGTCAATCTCCAGCATGATCCGTGCGTTCTCCAGGGTCCTCTTTCTCACCTGTGCAAGGAAACGTGGTCAACTTTAGTTCAAATGGTGTGTTTTTTTATTAAATGTTCTGGTTTTTTACTGTGTTGATGTGCCTAAATGTCGTTTTGTGGCTTTTTCACAAGAAACACTGAGGATATTTAATGTTTGTTCAGTCATATTTCATAATACCGGTATATATTTTGGTTTTCTTATACAACTTTTAGTTTTAAGCTACCATTCTGCTACTTTTAACTTTTAGGTAGCCTTTTGATACTTTTAGCTAGTCTTTTGCTGTTTTCAGCTTGTGTTTGTGACTTTAAGCTTCCAACTAATCTTTGAATATGGTATTTAGGTTTTAGTTGTATTTTGTTGCATTTAGCTACTTATTGAGGATTCTAGCTATTTTTTAATACGTTTAGATTTTACCTAATATTTTGCTACCTTTAAGCTTCTAGCTAGCGCTTTCAGCTAGTATTTTGCTA
Organism: Simpsonichthys santanae; assembly: GCA_031762415.1. Taxonomy (NCBI): domain Eukaryota; kingdom Metazoa; phylum Chordata; class Actinopteri; order Cyprinodontiformes; family Rivulidae; genus Simpsonichthys; species Simpsonichthys santanae. The sequence goes on from JARVLU010001462.1 coordinate 7,440,549, forward strand.
CTATTGGCTACAAGTACAGTATAGTGTTTTGCTTATTTTGATTTATGGCGAGTGTTTTGTTAGTTTAGCTTTTAGCTACTGTTTTGCTATTTTTAAACTCATGTTTGTACTAATGTAATGTTTAGCCTTCAGCTAGTATTTTGCTTCTATTGGCTGTAAGTACATGGCGTTTTGCTTATTTAGGCAAGTGTTTTGCTAGTTTAGCTTTCACCTAATGTTTAGCTATTTTTGACTAATGTTTGTGCTAATGTAATGTTTAGCTTTCAGCTAGTATTTTGCTACTATTGGCTTTAAGTATTTAGTGTTTTGCTTATTTTGATTTGTGGTGAGTGTTTTGCTAGTTTAGCTTTTAGCTACTGTGTCGCTATTTTTGACTAATGTTTGTGCTAATGTAATGTTTAGCTTTTAACTAGTATTTTGCTACTGTTAGGTTTTACCTATTTTTGTTTATTTTTGGCTAGTGTTCTACTACTTTTAGCTTTTGGTTAGTTTATGCACTTCATCTGCTTTTGTAGCTTTTAGCAATCATTATGCTCCAGTACTTTTACCTATAGGATTATGTTCCTTTTAATTAGTGTCTTGCCTTTTTTTGTTTTTACTTTTAGCTAATGTTTTATTTTTTTTAAGCCATAACAAAAACTAAAAAATCAACTTTCTGAACATTTACAGAAAATGCAGATTGTCCAGTTTCCTGCAGTAAAACGTTTTAAAGGGAGTTCAGTCTGACCTCTTGCCCGATGGCGTGTGCCTGAGCCATCATCCCGTCGATGTCATGACATTTTGGAGTTTTCTCCATCATGAGCTGCTTGATCTTTGCCTCCAGCTCAGCGTTGGACCTTTCCAGGGACCTCACCTTGTCCAGGTAGTTGGCCAGCCGGTCATTCAGACCCTGCATCGTCTCCTTCTCGCTGGCGCCGAGGCCGTTGAGGGAGAGGCTGGAGCCCAGCATGTTGAGGCCGTTTCCCATTGAGACAGAACGGGACAGAGACAGCGTGTTGATGGTGGACAGAGGGGAGACAGGGGGCTTGGAGCGAAGGCTGCGTCCACTGTCCCTCACAGACACACTGGAAAAGGAGGGCTGTCGCACCGAGAAGCTGCGCATGGAGGTAGTGGAGGTCATGGTGCTCACTGCAGGAGTCAGATCAGTTTTAGATTCATGAACATGAAGATATTTCACCTAGACCTCTGTCTTTTACATTTTTAGATGATTTCCCAAATCTCTGCTGCCACTTTTTTTTTTTTTTTTGCATGGGCAGGGTGATGTTCTGACAACATGCACCCCTGCCCGTTCCTTTGATAAACCATGAAGCAAAGATGCTTGTTACAAACATTAAATCTCTTCCTGCGTTGTTATCCTGGGTTGTCCAGTCTGTCTTCTCCCTGCACTTCAAGAAAACTTGTAGGTCCCAATCTTGGCCTTTTCCATTCTTATTTACAGATATACCTCCTCTAAATAAGTATATAACCTGTTTTCCTATTACTTTTCCTTTGAACTGCACTGAAAACTTGCACTGACAAATCAAAAAGGAGTTTATCTTGTAAGTTTTGTCGTCATGAGCTGCTGTTTGTATTGACCAGGAAACTTTTGTCAAAAAATGTTAGCTCTCAGCAATAATATGTTTTTATTATAAATGCTAATAAGGTAAATGCACCTGTTAATAAATACTAATGTAGTGCATCTCACTTCTTTTCAATGCTTTTTAATAACTCTCTTCATTTGAAGAGTTTTTCCTGGGTGAAATTTAGATCTGCAGTTTAAAGAAGAGCATTTCCTTCAAATCATAACAATAAATGGGGAAATGTTTCTATCACTCACCTGTGGGTCAGAGGTTCAGAGGGTCTATCCTCGCTCAGGCTTCGCTCCTGGTGGTGAGAGGGATTGTTGTTGCTGCATCAGCTTTCCCAGGTAAGTCCTGCAGAGGTGGGACAGAGGTGGGGCGGTCTTGGCTGGGGAGGAGCCGCCAAGGTGTCCAATCCTTCAGCAACAGAGAGAACATGACACTATTCAGACTAACCGAGGCACACATGAGTAGACGCACAGCTAAACGAACATTTCCTCTTATTCATAATCTCATTCCAAAAAAAAAGTGGTTCAAAGGCTAAAAAAAAAAGAATAAATGTTGACCTATTAGTAAACTATTTTTTTTTAGATTTGCTATATTAGTTTGGATAGTACAACGAACCTGTTTTAAAATGAGTAAATCAATATTTGCAGGAAAAAAAACATCAGCGACAACATTTAAAAACAAATAAAACTGTATTATTACATTTTGTGACACATAAACTGGATTTCAGTTTTGAATCTCAGAACAAACATGGACGCTGTCCCTGAGGTTTCCGCCCCACTGGTTTGGTGAAACTGGTGTGCGTTTGTGTCCTGCATACCTGGCTGTCTCCCTCAGCGTTTCCTGCACAGAGGGAGGATAAAATGCCTTCAGGGTGATTCGAGAAGCTGAGTGTGGTCCAGTGAATTGGAAGCAGGAACAATGAAGAGACAGAGTGAAAAGAAAGCAAAGACCCCTGAGAAATGTTGAGAGAAACGCAGGGCGTTGGCGGTTAAAGCTGAACTGAGAACCTTGGCTTTATATCCACACTGAACATATAATAAGTCTCTTATCTCCCAGCATGTGACTATAGACGAGTATTATGAACACGTTTGATTCTTGATTGTCTTTTCAGGAAAGGTCAAATCACTGAATGACTCTGATTTGGTTTGGAGCAGTGTTTTCTGTCCCAGCTCACTCCACCCAGCTCCACCCAGGACGGCCTGTTGTGGTAAAGTTCATTCTTGAATTGTTCAAAACTTCTTTTGGTTCTGATTGTGATCTTCAGAGGGGGCAAACACAAAAGCGTTAACGCCAAAACTCAGTAGGATCAAATGATAAAAGGATGACTAAACCGTATTTTAATAGCAAAATGTTTGGGCTTCAGTAGTGAGAGGACTCGTCTCCTCAAAGACAAGAAGCTCAAATCTCCTACTGTTCCTAAACGCTCCAGCAAAGGCTCAGATTAATGAGGATAAAATTAACGATGAACATGAAAAACAGTTAAATCTGATATAAATGTTTGTAAAGAGTGAGAGTTTTAAAAATCTCAGAGCTCTAATAAACTCTAACAGATTATGAAATGGCATGTTTATAATATTTCATGTAGCTGAGTTTGGTGGAGGGAAGACATTTAAGTTTTATAAATGTGTAATACCACTAGGATTTTTTTTAGATTAGGCAAAACATTAAAGGTTCTGAAGACAAATGTTTTAGGAAATGCTACAAGAGGAAATATGTAAAACTTTTAAATAAAAAAAAAAAAAAAAAACACAAAAAACATGAAATGCACAAAAGCTTTAAATTATGATAGAAAGAAACCCCAGGAATGTCATTTTACTTTAATTTGCATGAATCAGAAGTGACAACAGCTGAGAAATAAAAAGTCTTTATTTAAAATACTTTGTATTTAGTTTGAACCAGACCCAGAGCCTTAAAGTCATTTTGATTTGTGTCGAGGAAATTGTGGAAGTTCCAGTTCACTTCTTTCCTGACGTCACTAGATGGCGCCAGATCACACCTGAGACCAATGATGAGGCCCACATATACAGTACTGGAGGATTACCTTGCCAATGGTTCCTGCTTATAGCCATTTAATATTCTAGTGACCTAAGTTTACGTATTAGTTTGCAGTTTCCAGTGAACCTCCTGAGACTCCTGTTCTTGGACTCCTTGTGTAATTCTGGAAACCTCCTCAGCCGTCTTCCTTGCCGTCCAACCACTCGCCCACCAGTGACAACTTTCCACGCTGGACAACCATTGCAGGGTTATTGGAACCAGTGATTCTCCAACACCATACACTGACCAGTATGAATCAGATGACGATCTAATTAAAACCAGCCCCGCCGAATGTTTGTTTCATTCATTCAACCTTTATTTAGGCAGGTTAATCCCAGTGAGCCTCGAGGACTCATTTACAAGAGACCTGGCTACAAACTATAGGGATGATAACAGCAACAGTAGATTTTCCTTGGACAATCAACAATAGACAAACATAAGAGAGAAATACAGATTTTTTTTAACAAGTTAAAGCAAAGTGCTGACCATTCTTGCTCCTCAGGGTTCCTGATATTTTCCTGTGATTACATTCACTGTAAATAAAGCACTGAACTTGCCTTCCTGTGTTGTTCATATTCAGCCAATTCACTCTATTATTCATTCCTTGTGAGTGAAATTAAAAATATAAAGAAAAAGCTACAATTTTTTTTCTTCCTGTAATTTAGCTAGTTTTATGCTCTTTGTGTTGATATTGCATGTAGATTTTAGTAAGTTTAAGTTGGTTATTTCCCATTCCTGTAGTAAACTTCCATATTCATCATGTTCTGTTGCTTATATAAAAATTTTGGCCAAGATCTGTCTTTTGTGTTTAGTTTTGTTGTGGTTCTTGTACTGGTGTTTAAGCTTTTCCAATGTTTGCTCCCCAGTTTGCTGCTGCCGGTCCCACTCTCACCTGATCCTCTTTGTCTCGTCTCCTGGTGTTTGTCAATGTCTGTCTCTTGAAATTCAGTGTGTTACTTCTTGGTACTTGTGTTATGCTCAAGCCATTCACGGTTTTCTCCCTCGAGTCCTTTGGTATTCGATTGTAAGTATTTATTTTGCCACGTCAGCTTTTTTTCATGTTTAATAAGTTAGTTTATATTTTACCTTAGATATTTTTTTATTATTAATTTGTCTGCAATTTGAGTGAAACATGCTCAAAACATGGTGCGCTGAATCAGCTGGTTTTGACATGAAGTTATGATGAAAACACAAGTTGGCTCAGTTTGGGTAGTATCTCACTTCAATGTGAATTTTGTGTAGATTATCACTGCAGTGTGAAAATGCACATGTCGAGAGCATGCTGACATTTCAAACTGCAGCCTGAAAATGTTTCATTCAACCTTTATTTATACAGGTTAGCCTCATTGAGCCAATAATTTATTTATTTATTTATTTTCCACTTTTGAGGATAAACTCAAAGCAAACGTCTTTAAGAGTACAGTAGCACTCAAACTGTACAATCAGAAAACACACAGCAGATTTACAGCTTAAAAGAGTCAGCAAAGGTTTTATATATTTTTTATTAAGATAGAAAGAAAGGAAAGACAGAAAGACCACAAAACACACAAGAGAAAAAAAAATTATATATAAACACGAAGAAATCACAAGGCAAATCATCCGACCAATGTTCATAAACCACAATATATGTACAGTGTAGCTAAATATCTACATACATGACTTACATTTATATCCCTGCATTCATTTGTGTGTGGTTGTGAACATGCATAAGAGTATAAGGCATCTCCAATAGAACATT
>JARVLU010001462.1:7455325-7468792 GCA_031762415.1 Simpsonichthys santanae
TGGTTTGAGAGAGGAGTAAAGGAGGCCATCTTTGTGAAAAGAAACAGTCCATCATTAAACAGAGGTGGAGGCCTCCGTGTTCAACTGTCCCCCTCTTACAATGCTGTTATTACTAGTATCTTACAGTTCATGTAAAATATTTGATAATGTTCTTATAGAAACAATTCTTGAATAATGTTCATAATGTGTTAATGCTACATGTTTGTCTCAGACTACTTCTTGTTCTGCCATTAACTCTAAACTACTTATTCAATAGGTTACATGCATAGGTAAAACTAGATGTTGAACAAGCCATTAAAATACACCAGAATGCAGGAAATGGCATCTATTTTATTCAAAAATTTTCTGGGAGAGGACCCCCACTGGCAACAGGGTGGTGGGGCATTGGGATTGGTCGCCCAGGACCGCCACTGCCTCCACTGATCAGAAAACTCTAGATCTGATGGGGAGGAACAAGAAACTCTGTGAACAGAGTGACGCTGCTGTTTGAGAGGAGGAGGAAGAGGAGGAAGAATCACAGCAGAAACTTCAAAGTTGAGAACAAAACAACTTTTCTTTCATCTTCATAAATTAATTACTTCATATAAAATATAATTGATTTAGTACAGTAAAACTTTTTAAATTGTTCTTATCTGATCATTAGAACATGTTTTTTTTTTCCATTAGATTGTTTTAATGAAGCCATTCGTGTAAATTTTCATTTTGTGTAAACACTGCCCTCTGGTGGTGAACATTATTTCTGTTTTTGCAGGAAAATCAGAACAAAACTCGCAGCTGCTGCCCCCTAACAAAACTCGATGTTTTTATTTAAATTTTTATGGTTTTTAAATGCAGCAAATGTAAATGTTTTCATACATTACTACATACACTCTATTGTAATATTTCAAAAAGGTGCACATAGATTTTTTTTCAGTGCTCTTCTGTGGCTAGGCTGGGAAGTGAACAATCTGCATCTGTCTAACTGGACTATGGTGAAAAATTAACTTTTTGTAACTAAATTTAACTAACAGTTCACTACAACTTGTTTTGAGACTTTTTAAACTGACTGTTTTCATACAAATATAATTTATAATGATTTATTATTATTATTGTTGTGTTTTAAAGAGCGCATGCACTTCACTCTTCAAAACGACCTTTTTTAACTACATCTTGCTTTACATCTTGCTTTAATAGACGATCTTTGTTAGTAAACTTTTACAGCTAAAAGTCTGCTCTGGATAAAAACAGAAAAAAAGCTTCTTCTTTTTTTTTTTTGACGATGTGAGTTTGATTTTATTTTATAAAATACAATTATTTTTTGAAGTATCTATATTTAAAATTTGTAAAAAGTTTTAAAAATGGACTTATGTGAGCTTTTAATGTCAAAGTATAGTGCTAGCTTACTAGCTAAGTAGCTACAAATAGCTAACTTTATTAGGCTAATTTTAAAAGACTGAACCAGCTAAACTATCTACTGACAACACAAAGTAAAATGTTCTGGTTAGAGACATCAACTTTTTTATATTATTGTTTACCTAATTTAAAATGTGTTATTTTGTGTGGCTAATTGCTTTTTTTACAGGTGTGATAAAAGCATCTTTGGATCGACCAAACCTTTCTCTGCTGTCAGATTTAGAGCTCTGGATTATGTCTTTGAGGTGAGTTTTTCACAGTAAATACTGTAAATAGTTGTTATTCGTGAAACATACATAAATGTGCCAATTTCTTTAAAATGAAATTGCATAATTTGGGAAAAACATCTATAATCCACTATCAGTTTATAGTGTAGTTATAAAACGTTAACTTAAATAGTTGATTTTTTTTTTGTTTTGTTTTTACTAGATATTGTAAATTACACTGTTTCCTTAGCAATTCAACTCAGTCAGTCCACAAATAAAAATAAAAAACAGTACAGTATGCTGCTCAAGTGTGTTTTAATTGAAGAATGTTTAAAATAAGTAAAAACTTTTAAATAACAAATTACATAACACTAGAACAATTTACATGCATATGTGAAGAGCTTGGTTATGGATGTTATTATTTTATAAACTTACTGCAACATCACTTTAGGACTTTTACCCAGGGACATAATTTATACACAGAAAAGGCACTTGGGTTTGTTTACAAGTAAACACGAGACTGTGTTCCAAGATACAATATAAATTTTATTAGCACTGTTAAAAACCTACTCTAATGGAGCCAATAATGATTCTTAAAGTAAATATTTGGCCATGACTGAGGCTTTCCAGTGGTCAGTCAACTAAAAGACAAAAGGATGGTTCAAGGCAACACGAGCAGAAATTCACCCACAAGCTGTGATGCACGAGACGCGAGTGGAACGGAACCAACACCAAACTGGACTGCCACCTTCAGCCTTCAACCTGGAACATAAATATGAAATTAAGTAGACAAAGATAAATATGAATAATATTTAAGAGTTTCAGAACAAGCATAGGCCTCACATTCACATACAAAAATAGTTGAAAGTGGTCCCAGACTTTAGCTCAGCCAGTCAATCTTCTCTCAGGTAAGACACTGCCTAATTATGGTGACTCATGCAGGCTGTGAGAGTCCACCAACGCAGGACTGAGCAGAATGAGGACAGCTGGGAGTGCATCTGTAAAACCACAAAATAAAACAATAGCATAAAATATGGTTAGCAAGACTGTTTCAATTATTGAGCTTATTGACATTACTGTATTATTATTGTTCATTTGTTGTTATTATCATTTCTGTGACGATCAATACATTTTGTGAGTCGGTGCATGTATGTAGCCATTGACTTGATCTCGCCATGACTTATGTGACAAGTTTATAACATACCATCTTAATTTGATATTTACCTGTGGGTGGATGTGCCACGGTGGTGAAGTGAGTTTTACGTGGACCGCAGTAGCAGCGTCAGCCTTGCTAGCTTTCTGTGAGAGGACAAGCTGCCGTTTCGGAGCCCTCTAAAAGCAGACTCCCTCATAGCTGGTGCTGTGAAATTATTCCAGGTGAAGAGAGAAGGAACAGCTCAACTTTTAAGGCGGCTGGTGGTGGATCTGCGGAAAATCCTCCTGACTGAAATGTCGGCTGCATACAAGTGCTCCCTGGCTTTATGCAGAAGTCGAGACCCTCATCTCTTCTGATCGCTTGGCTCCACTGCCTCCTTTGGTCCGGGTACATCGTGAAAAGCATGATAGGACAGATGTGGTTGTTTTTTTTTTCCCCACAAGAACAGCAAGGAACTGAACAAAAACAACCGTGCCGAGACTGAGCCATTTCCCTCACTGTCTAACGCTAATGCTATAGCCACCGGAAGCTGATGAACACCACATCCGCTTTAAAACGCAGAAGTGTGAAAAAGGCTTATATCCTGTTAATCTCAGTTCCTGTGATTTTCCTCTGGTGTTTGTTTCAGACCAGCACTACCCTGAAGGTAACCATGAACCTACTGGCCCTTCCAGCACCTTACCTGACTGGTGCAAGTGACCTTTACCCCCACAGAGGGAAGCTGAGTAATGGGACCTACAGGACCCCTTGGATCAGAGGTACACCTGTTACGTCTTGACATAATGTCAAGGTTGCAAACAGATTCTTCAAATTCAAGTCTTTGTAAAGCCTAAATGTAAAGTATTTCAAACAGTTCTGTGGACTGGATTAATGTTTATTTCTCTAACAAAGAAGACAAAAACATGTGGACTACAGTTCAGTTATTTAAAAATAAATAAACATCCGGTGACGCCACATACTCCAGACATTACAAACAGTACAGCCTTAAGCTACCACTCATTTCCTTTGAAAGTTTGCTATTGCTGTTGAATGTTTGCTCATTTGCTTAAAGCCATTTGATTTGAGTTTTTATTCTTCTAATTTACATAATTAAATGACTTTTGGGGGCTAATGTAACTCAAACTCGTCAGGGTTTTTGCAAAAATCATGTTAAAAACAACAAATATCCCTCGCCTTTGTTTACAACTAGAATCAGTTATAGAAACTTTCATGCCAGAGTTCAGACTGAGCCCAGCTCATGTCAGATGATCTTAGCCACAACTTTTGTTCTAATCTCTCCGACGCTTGATGTCCTCCCTGAAAATGACTCTGTTTCTGTCGGCTCTTGTCCTTAAAGCTTTTTGTTGCAGTTTCTTTCAGAAGAAGAAAGAAGAACTTTACCTTTTCTCTTTTGACATCGTTCTCACTCTGGCTTTGTTTACATCCTGGGATTATTTTTATTTTACCAACTGAGACTGTCCGAAGTTTACTGGACAATATTCAGATGTAAACAAACGACTTGTGGCAACAAAACAAAACTCTGCTGATTTTGCATATTTATTACAAAGTATGCAATACAGTATACTTTATTAATTCACATTTGAGTCAATTTCAAAATATTTGTTTCTGTTTTGATTTTATTTTTTTTTAATAGGAAAGGTGATCTCTTCCTGCAAACTCTTTGTGGGTGGTTCGGACTTTGATGAACTGGAAGGAAGAAATCAACCAGTTAATTCTCTAGAAAGGTTTTAGCACCTTGAGATGCACCTTGAAATGTCAGCCTGTTAGTATTTCTGGAAAGATGAAAGAATTGTGTCACACTTTAGATTTTCTGTGAAAAACGATGTGGAGGTGATTCCCAGCTCTAATCCTGACTCACTGGAGGATTTTGACCTGGATCAGGTGATTTATTTAAAAGAACCACAGATCGACGATCCATACCAGGAATCCTTCTTAAAGTGGACACCTGGCCAGAGGACGCCAGAAAACGAGAGCAAAGGGAAGTTATTTTTTATCATTTTCCCCCACAATATATTTAACATTTGATTCTGATTGTCTTGAGAAAGCTCATTTCATTTAACAAAGCTTGTTTGTGTCTGTAGATCTGTTGATTCCTGAGGAGCTCATATCTCTGGACTACCTGCCACAGTTTAGACGCTTACCCTCGCTGAAAGCCAAACTGTCTAGACTCAGAACGCTTCCAGTGGCCGACCCTCTGCTGAGCCCCGCAGGACTTGCCATCTCTGAGGACGCCATGTCCAGGTGTTACTTTGTCGTCACAGGGGATGCTGCGTCCTGGCGTCTGCTTGTTATTGTCAAAAAAGGAAGTTTTGAAGTACACTTTCGTAGCTCCGTGTAACCAAATTAATAAATCATGTTGGATTACAGGCCGTGTGCTTCCTACCAAAAACCTCCAGATGTGGACCCTGTTAGTCAGACTTGTGCAGATGTTCAGGAGGAGTTTATTAAAGAACCACTCTTGGAGGGAGAGGTACGGTAATTAACTTTACGAATGCCGGATTAAGATTATATTTTACTAATTGTTTATCTTCTGCAGTTGCTGATGTTACCGGCTGTAGTCGACACTCCTCAGCTGAACCCACAGAACTTCACCACCTTTTCCAACGTCTCCGCTTGGATGATTGTTTCTCCTGAACAGCTGTACGAGCAGTGGTCTGTCCTGGATCTGCTTCACACCGGTAAGAAAAGTATGGAAACATTTTAGGTGAAATGAAACGACAAATTAGAAAATTAAGCACAAATTTGTTTTTTAGCTTCTCTTCCGAAACCATCAGTGGACATTTCCTGCTATGATGTACCCCTGGAGCTTGAAAAAGAAAACAAGCTGATTGAACCAGAGTTTTCAGGTGAAGCTCACTGAAATCATCCACAAGTCTGACTTCCTATGACTTCAGGTGATAAAAACTTCCACCTAGAGTCAAATAAGTAAAGGATTTTAAATGAAATGTTTTTCTTAGGTCGTGTTCTGCTGCCAGCTGAAATAGAGCTGGACTTAATTCTGAGTCCAGTTCCTAAAAAGAGTCCAAACACCTTCTATTTGTCCACCTCTCATCTCCAGGAAGAGCAGTTGCCTCCTTTTGGTACAATGTGAGTAATGATTTTTTTTTTTTTTTTAATTCCAAATCACCTCGTTATCAATACAGTTCAACCAACATTTCTTTTCACGGCATAATGAGAAATGGGTTTGTTGCGTGTGTAGAAACTCGTGTAGCGTTTATGATGGTTGTCCTGCAGATCCCTGGTGTCAGCGAGGACTCAGAAAAACATGGAGGCAGCAGTTTGGACGGCAGAGAAGCATCTGACTTGTGTGGCTAGGCTGTTACTGTCAGGTAGCTGCATGTTTGTCTTTAGTATTTGTAGGTAACATTCCACCACTTTAGTTAAAATATTTGTCAACTAAATAGGATATAAAGGTAACATTTGAAATATTGTAACACAAACACCAATAATGAGTTTAAAAACCACTGATGAGCCAGTTATTGTAATAACTTTATTTTAATCTTCTGTATGACCCTTTCATGTCTGTACGTTGCAGAGCTGTGAAATAATTTGAGCTCCCTCTTCTTTACAGCGCTGCTTCAGTTCTTTGAGGTTCACTGTCATTAGTTCATGAACAGACCTCTCAGAGGTCCTGCGGTTCAGATGTGTTTGGACTTTAAACCACTGCGTTGCCCTTTTTATTGCAGATTTCCTGCTGTGTTTGGGATCTTTGTTCTGTTGCACGTTCTGGGACAAATTCCAGCTGTTGATCAGATGAACTCACAAATGACCCCAGAATATTTTGTTAAACAAGAGGCGTTCAAGGTCAGATCAATGGCTGCTAGGCGCCCAGGTTCTGTGTCTACAAAGACCAAATCCTCTCCAGCTGTACCGACACTTGTTGATGCTGCTATGCAGCGTTTTCCTCCCCACGTGCTGCCATGCATTTAGGCCAAACATCTGTATTTTAGTCTCATCTGGAGAAGTCGAGCAGCTTGTTCAGATGCAACTTAACAGATGATCTTAATGAGTCATTTCACGAGTTTTTCTATTCAGCATGCTGACCGTGGCATGTGGAGTGTGCCTTGTAAAAGTTTACAGCAGTTTGAGTCTTGAATCTTTTCCACTCGTTTGTTTTTTCCCCACTGAAGAAATATTGACTCCATATTACTTGAAAACTGTTTTCTTATTATAATATTTCCCATGAAAGCTGCAAGACTGGATTCAGTTGTTGTTTTTCCTAGTTCATGTTAAGAAATGCTGAGGTTTAATATCTTGTATGCTAATCTGAGTTTTTATTTGGCTAAATACAATCTCTTGTGAGGACAATCTTATTATTTTTTTAATCATGTTCCAACACGGTAAACCTTGTAAGAGAGGATGCTCTCGCTTTTTATCACTGTTTTTGCAATGCCCTCCTTTAAAACTGAAACATAAATTGAGAGATGCAGCAGTTTCCTCGGCTTTAAATGACTGCGCTGTATTTTTTTTTTTAGACCACTAGATGTCGACCCGCTTCCTGAGTTTAAAGCACCAAAGCTTCATTAATCTTCCTCTTCTCTTCAGTTCTGGAAACATTTCAACTGGTTGCTGTTCTGGAGGAACATTGTCAACATGTTGGAGTGAATGTGGAAAGTTAAAGTCTGCTTAACAACCTTGTGGCAGCAGTTTAAGAAATAACTTTCAGAGTTGCATCATGGGAATAATAGCACATAGTGGTTTTGATGCTCAACCAGGGATAGATTGTGTTTCTGCCACTCTATTAGTATTATAAACAATCAAATGATCACAAAAATCTATTTTAACCTATTTATGCAAATTATTTTCTCTATGTGTTTTACAAATCTGTTGGAGAAAGGCAGAATTGTTCAAACGTTTCACGTTGATCAGAAAGTCCTGACATTTGTAAAGTTGCTCCCCTTGAGTTAGACTTTGTTGAATTTATTGTTTTACATCAAACCCTAAAGCTGAACTGTGTGAACTGTCGTTTTGTCACATTTAGGCAGATCAAACTTTTTATTTGACAATGACAATAAACTCTGCCGTCTTTTCTCACAGAGCCTTGTGCAAATGAACCAGCCTTTGACTTCCAGCCTCTGAGTGAAGCCTTGTCAGCTTTCAAATTAGAAACGCAAAGCTTCGGTGGTGACAGATTGGAGTTGCAGGAGTTGGGAATCCCACAGGTGTTTTCAGGCCACAGTCGTGAGTTCACTGAGAAAATGATGTCCGAGAATCTCAGGACCTGGACTTATGAGATGGAGGACTTTGAGAAACTGCTACCTGAAGAGTCGGAGGGTGAAGGTCTGCATTAAAAAGTCTGTGTGTTTTATTGAACAATGAATTAGAGTTGCAGTTCAAGAAAAAACACAAGTTTGCAGTTATTAATAAATAAATGCAAAAATATATGTACAAGTTACAGCTTCACGTTCATTTCTTCTCTGTTTTTAGTAGAAGCCATCACTCTGGATTTTCAGAATAATGGTCTAATCCACCAAGAAACCAGCATGGATTCATCTCAGAGCTCTTTTTTGATGCAAGCTGTCATCACAAATAATAAAGAAGAACTCTCTGCCATCGTCGGCACTAAAGAGGAGCTTTTAGAAAACAAGTTTTCAGGAGCTGTCGTTGAGTCGCCTGCTCAATCAGACACAATCAAAACAGCTGAAGTTGACTTTAAAACCATGCCGAGCTTCCAAGAGTCTGAGCTGAATCTGTCCTCCAGATCAAATGCAAAAGATAACCCAAAGAGTCTGATGTGCACAAGACGTCAACCAGAAAAGGATCTTGACCCTTTGTCTGCCTTCATAACGCTGAGATCCCTGCAGGCGCCTCCAGCTGATGCAACACCTCCAAACTCAGCCCACACTGAAGGTCTCATAACTCTTTGTTCCTCTTGAGATGTTTTCTCATTTAGGCTGAATTTTATGCTCTTTTCTCCTCTAGTTCTACAGCAGAGTCCTTAACTCAGTGGATTAATGCATAAATGCGTTTGATCTTTTGAAAAAAATCATTTAAAACTATAAAACAATTACCTGCACAGTTTAGAAACAACCAACTGTGAGGGGGGTTTTCTGTCAAATTTAAACCTTTTGAAGTTTTACACTGCATTTCCACCTCGTTCTATTCATCCCAGCGTTGGAGATGTGCCAACAATCACCACAGAAGGAGCAGCGTCCTCCTCTGGAGGAGGCGAGGACGCCTGAGAGGAGGTCAGAGTACATGAGCGTCGTCGTGTCAGGAGACGCCAGCAGAGAGCAGAAACCTGCTGCTCAGGGGACGAGTCAGTTTAATCGTCGTCCTGCCAGTGGGTCAAACTCTCAGGACGAACATTACAGCCGAGTCGTGCAAATTCAGGCTACAGGTGTGACGTTCACCACACTCGAATCAGTATATTACTGTTTAGTACCACCAGTGTTTTTAAAAAAAGTTTAATCAGGATATGTTTAGAAATTTGGTTTTACGATGCGCTCCTTTGCAGACAGCCAGCAGCGTGCCTACCGTGAGCTGCTGGCCTTCGCTCAGCCTTATTTGACTTGTGCCAGACAAATGGGGCTCAGCTTCCCCTCCTGGGGAGATTTCAGCTGTTTGGCTCCGGACCAAACACATTTCCTCCTCAAACAGCAGGAGCAGGCCCTCTGCAGGGTGCCAGCAGAGAGCACGGCGCTGGTCAAAGGTTTAAAATGTCTCTCGTTTTAGTTTTATTTGTGGTCTTATCCGTGTACTTTAAACAGTTAAATTGACGCCTGTGTTTTATCATTCGTCTGCAGATCGGGAGCTGCTTTTCAACCAGGCTGCTCTGATTCACGTGCTCGTGACATTCAAAGAGCTGCTGCTGAAGTGTGGCCTGAGTACTGCCCTGGGTCAGTATGAAATACAGTTTCTCCTGATTTTACAGCCCCATGCGTGAACATTGGCTAAACGATGCTTTAGCTGCTTTAATTTGATCACATTACAGCGAAAGTGCTGGGAATGTAGAGACAGCTGCGTTTACATGTTACAATATAAAACTGATGTAAAGACCAAAGCTGATTTTTTTTTAAAAACTTCACCAAGAGCTCTCATCACTCATAAGACGAAGCCAAACAAATTTTATATTGGCGTCCTAATTTAAACTACTTTTATGATCCTCTACTTGCCGAAGAGTACCTGACCGAGGCGGCTGAGGTGTGTGCTGAGCAGAGTCTGAAGCAGCTGCTGAAGAGGCTCCAGATCATCCTCTTCCTCAGTCACAGGGAACAAGAAGCCGACTTCAAAGTGCTGGAGCTGCAGCAGCTGCTGGCTGATTGGCTGCTTAACAAAGGAAACAACTCTGCAGAAAAAGTCAGTTTTTACAGCAACACACAAACATGTTTGGGGTGTTTGTAACAAGTTTGCTTTTTTGGCTTATGATGATCGTTTGCGAGCCGCCTGATAAAATCCTTTTGGTTTTGTCTTGCTGTAGATTCTTATCATGCTATCAGTAGATTCTGATGAACGAAGATCAATGATGATCAGCCGCTTGAGCCAAGTGAACGGTGAGCTGTTCTTTAGACCCTATCAACATTTCTGTTACGGCATAATTAACATCACGACTCATTAATGTTAAATTAATGATGATCTGAGTTCTGTGGTCACAGTTAAAGAGTCCACACTCACCATTTATGAACAAAACTCAAACTTTACAGCAGATTTTGTGCTTAATGTGCACTCCGGTAATAAAAGAGCCTGTATTGTAGAGTTAGCTCTGCTTGTGTTGTCGCTTCAGGAGCTGCTGTGACTTCAGTTTGTCCAGATGAAAACATCAATAAGTTGAACGGCGCCGGTGTGGTTAGCAGGTAAAATATAACGGTTGTTTCTTTGGGTTTGTTAATCACAATTTGTCATGTGTTCCCAATACAGTATTTTACTGGTTAAAAAATATATATATATACTGTATTTTTTTATATACAGTACAGTACTTCTGTACTAAAACTAAATATATTTTTTATGATCTGTATGCACAGTATTGTGTTCTCTTTGATGTCAGATATTTTGGCTGTTGCTGACACTTGACTCATCTCTCATAATATAAATATTTTTTGTACCGAGTCGTCATTGGTGCACATTATTTGTAAAACTGTGAACTTTATGCTACTTTAATAAGCCTGGATGTGATTCTTTTAGAGCTACAGGTCTGAAATTAGCCATAACCAGGTCACATTTATTGTCAGATATTGATGGTAGACTAATAATATTTTACTTCCCTAGTTTAAAGTACTACTTATTTTTAAAAATAAATTCAAAACAAAGTTGTACTTTATTGCGTAGAAACTTTGGGCTACAGAACTGAGTCTCTTGTTTAAGGAGCATGTTGCTGTTCTTGTTCTGGGTGTGATTTTTAAAAACTCTTATTTTCTTGTTCAACCAGTGTGCACGACAGTAACTGTGTGGTGGCGTTTGAGCAACATATCGGCCCAGACTTCCCTTGGACTTGTTTCTCTCTGGTGGTTGAGTTCGACCATCCGGGCCCGTCTCCGTGGTCCTCGGTCTGCAGGGAGAGGAGCATCATCCACCTCTCTTTCACCACCAGCATCGCCGACTCTGGTCTGCTGCCAGAGTAGAAATGATTCAGTTTAACAGGATGTTGGTTCTTCTCAGAATGCCTGCTTTTATCTTTCTCTAAAGATGCAGAGAAATCCTTGTGGTGTCTGGAGGACAACGTTCCCTTCACAGTTTTAGTGACCGAGGGGCTTCTTAACTGCCCGATGCTGCTCCAGACACTCGAGTCCGGGTGAGCGTTCTGCTCCATTCAAACAATAACAGATGAAAAACCCTGCATTTACCCCAAACAACATGAATGTCAGAATAAAATGTGGTTGGATAGAAGAATAGCTTTTTGATGAAAGACCCTGATGCACATTTTGTTCAATAACTTAACTTTAAGGCTGGACAAAGAGTTTCTATACATGCTTAAAACACAAGTGCTGCTACACTGTCAGCTATACTTGTTATTTTGCTATAAATCATTGAGGGGGTGCAAGAGGAGTTCCTCTTCTCAGATTCACTACAGAAAAAAGATGGTGTTAAATGTGAGTCAGTGTTTGTGCTGAATCCAAGGCTTTAAAGTAGATGTAACCTGAGGAGTTTTTATTTAAACTGCAGTGCAGCTCAAAGCGTCTGTGTTGCAGCTTCAGTGTAAATGTGCTGGAAAGGAGCCACTGTCCAACCCTGCAGATGCTCGGAGGGATCCACAACTACACCGTGATCACAGTGGATGAAAGCACTGCTATTATTATTCAGGTACACACGCTTTAGGAGGACCTGATCCGTCATAATTAATAATTCTGACAGCTCCTACAAATCAAACCTGAACCTTCAAACAGCTCTCTGAAGGTCTTAAAAGAGAAAACTGGTTAAAATGTCCTCCCTCCCTGAAGTCTGAAATTTAAACAGACAACGATAGACTTGTACACACAAAAACCACATTGATCCCCCACTCCAAGGCTCCTGAGAGGTAGAAAAAGTGAACAAAATCACAAATGACTTATTTTCTGTACCAGAACGACCAGAGGGTATTTGGAAAGGGAGTTTCTGTGATTGACAGCGATTTGACTCTTCCCACAAACAGCTTTATTCGACAAATCAGCATAACAAGAACAGGGTTTTAAAAAGGTGATCATGGCTGAGCTTCCATCACAAAAACTGAAAAATATATAAAAATAAAAAATAAAGTCTGATTTAATCATCTGTAAATTTATTAAAGTTTCCCCCAAATTAGAGCTCCCCCCCCCTCCCCCATTCAAACTTTATTTATACAGGTTACTCTCACTGAGCCTCAAGGACTCATTTACAAGAGAGACCTGTTTTTAACAAAGGTTGATGACAACAGTAGACAATCAAAAGAAAGCATATACAATGAAAAAAAAATAAAGGAATAAAATTTTATTAAAAAGCAAAACAATAACAGCTACATTATAAAGTGGTGACAAAAACTAAAAACAGGAACATGTCTGCATTGGTTTTTCCCATGAACTTAGCAGATGACAATCAACAATAGACAATCATAAGAGAGAAATAGTTTTTTTTTTTTTTTAAGAAGTTAAAACAAAGATGTCAAAGTAGCAACAGACAGATTATAAGGCAGACGTAGAAAATCAAAAACAGGAACATGTCTGCATTGGTTTTTGCCAGGAGTTCAACAGATTCTTAAATCCATTTAGAAAAGTCAGGGTCGAGATCTTCAGATGTAATAATGTCCTGACAGTGCACGCTGTAGCTGCACTCACGTAGTGACCATTTACATTAAAAAAAAAAAGTATTTTAAGTTACAAACCAAACTAAGCATTATACACTGTGCTGCTTTTTAAATAATACATTTTATGGCACTTTATTTCCTTAAATTAACTGTACATTCCATGTTATGTTGAAAGAATGGAGTGCAATAACTTGCAATAAAATTTGTTATTGCCCTGGAGAGCAATAACAAATTTTATTGTACATATTTTTAATCCCCAAAATGCTCCCTGTCCTAACTACAAAACCCATTTCAGTCTGTTGGACCTTAACTCATTCTGTTTCTCTACTTCCAAAGTATTTCTGATGCAGGATGACTGCCCTGAGGGGTGTGAAGTGCTGAGTGTTCAGTCAGTGCATGAGTGTGTGTTTGTGTGTGAATAGGAGCAGGATGAGCTCAGTGAAGAGCGAGCCAGTGAGGGACTGGTGATGAGGCTGACTGCACTCTCTCTACAGTACAGCTGCTGCTGGCTCATCCTGCAC
>JARVLU010001462.1:7468886-7480125 GCA_031762415.1 Simpsonichthys santanae
GTACATAATTTCGTTTCATCACATGTACCACATGTGGTGCAAATGACAATAAAGATTCTCTGACTCTCTGACTTTGAAATGTTTTTATGTGGCAGATTTTCCAGTGAAGCCTTCAACAACTTGGTGTTAGTTTATTCCTCCCTGGTGCTGTTCAACATGAAAGCTGAGGAGCTGGATGTGAAGGTAGAACGTGTTTCAGCCCAGAGCAGCTCATGATATTAAACTTATCAATGTTCAAAAGAAAACGCCACAGATTCAAGGCTGGTCAACGTTCAACATGTCTTATTTAAACAAAAAAATAATAATAATTAACATCTACACTCCAGTAAGAGCACTCCAGTCTACAACCATTTCCTCTTAGATGTCCCCAGATCCAAACTGAAATCCAGAGGTGATCGGGCTTTTGCAGTTACTGCTCCAAAACTGTTCAACAGTTTACCCGAGAATTTAAAAACCCGCTCGCTCAGACTGTTGAGACTTTTAAATCTTTGCTGAAGACTCATCTGTTTGTTCTTGGCATTTGATCCACAGAGTCTGAGAACACATTTTGAACTGATTTTATTGTTGTTGTATTTACTGTTACCTTTCTTGTCTTTTTAAGTTTTTAGATGCTTTTTTTTTTTTACTCTTCTAATCTGTCTTAACTGTAAAGCACTTTGGTCAGCTTTTGTTGTTTTTATGTGCTATATAAATAAAGTGACGTTGACATCTTGTTTATCTCCGTTAAAAAGCTATAAATAATTTAACTGCACCAAATGTTAAGAGTCCCCAACAAAGAGTCACTCATTATTTTCATAATGTATTCATGTAATATTGCTTTATATATCATTAGCTACTAAGTATGAAAAATGGAATGCATTTTTTTTTTTAATAAGTTTTTTTAAGCTTTTAGGTTGTTGATTCTCAGTAGTTTATTTTTACAAGACTTTGGCTGATTCTTAAATGTGAAAAATTGGTATCGCGTTGGTTGACAGTTTTTGCTTGTTGACATTTTTCAGGTTCTGATTGTGTCAGACGTGTTGGAAATGGCCGCGTTCATCAACCAGATCTGCTTCACCAGCCTGGTGTCCAGGGACGGGGATCCTGTC
The DNA here is from genome assembly GCA_031762415.1 of Simpsonichthys santanae. Lineage (NCBI taxonomy): Eukaryota > Metazoa > Chordata > Actinopteri > Cyprinodontiformes > Rivulidae > Simpsonichthys > Simpsonichthys santanae. The sequence continues at coordinate 7,469,975 of JARVLU010001462.1, forward strand.
AGCTATCTGAACAGAGACTGGATCACTGTGATGCCTTCTCAGGTGATCTCAGTTTGATCTTCTAGAGTTTGGTGGGAAAAGCTATTTTTTAATGTTTTTATCCAGGATAATTCCAGAGTAAAGATCTGAAATGGGTTTATAGGAGGTTCAGTCTAACATTCATGTTGTGAACTGTTATGGTTCGTGGGTGTCGTGCTTAGCTATGTCTGTATTTGCTCTTCATCAAGAAACTTGTGGAAGATTATTTAATTTCAAACAATGTTAAAGAATCACTCAGGTCTTGCAGTCATAATATTTTACTGTAGAAACAAGGTTTAAAAACAACATGCAGTGTGGTCTTACAGTTTTTCCACTTCCTGTAGGAGGAAGTGTGCCTGTCTCAGTTCCCTTGTATCAATCCTCTGGTCAGTCAGCTGATGTTGAACAGAGCTCCATCCCTGAAGTGGCTCCTGGGGGCCCCGCTGCCTGAGCTGAAGGAGCTGCTCCCTGAGGTGCCACATAAAGTCCTGAAGGTGAACAAATCACCAGTTATAGACATGTCAGGCACTTAATGTCTTTTTGTCTAGTCCCTTGTAGTTTCTATGAAGACAGCTATTTATAAAAATGGAATCATAATAAAAAACTAAACATTGAAAGTCTCCCAGTTCCAGACTCCTGGTTCTGCTCGTGATAGATGACAATCATGGGTCTCTCACATTTACTGCATCTTTCTCTATTTCCTTTCATTTTCCAGACCTAACATTTAAAGATACATAAAGCAGTATTACATGAATACATTAAGCAGGATCTGACTTTTTATTGGAATAAACGCACAGCTGTTGGAGAGAAAATAAAATAAGTCACAAGAGCAAATATTTGTGTGCAAATTTATACCAGAATTATTGAAGAGTGATATTTTCATGTAGTACCATTTAGGAATAATCTGAACTTTTAAACTAGGCTGAAGATTGAACTGAGATTGATATAGATTAAAACTACCGCACCGTGATACTGTACATGAAATAGTTCCTTCCAGGTAGCATTTTTACTTTAGTACAAGTACTCAAAGTAGAATTACTGTAAATATTCAACTAACAAATTACTTGACATTTTTTTTAGGCTTAGTGGTGAAACAGTCGTCTTCCAACAAGAAGACTGGGGACTCCTCCAGTCTCTACACCTGTTTGTGCAGAGACGGGGATTTAACCGACTGACGTTTGGGATGATATCCAGGAAAACTTGCTGTCTATAGGAGATGATACTTTTAGCACTTGGCTATCGTTGTGCTACATTTAGCTTTTAGTCACATTTTGCTTCTTTTAGTTTTTATAAGAAACACTTCTGTAAACTGACAGCTAAAACGGTTTTCTTCTTGTTTCCAGCTGTTCAGTGACATCACCTCGCTGTACTCGAATAATGCGGATCCCAAACAGCCAGAGACGGTCATTACTGAGACAAACGAGGGAACAAACCTTTCACAAGCCCCTCACGTCCACTTTGATCAACGTGAACTCCTCGACTCTTTGCAATCACAGCCGTTTAGCAGCGAACACACCAGCTTCCTTCATGAAGCCACGAGAGCCCAGGGCCCCTTCAGTGAATCGGACCCCGACTCCTCAGACTTTAGACTTGACCTTAATCGCTCGTTTGGCAACCCAAACGTTGACATTCACAGAAATGATCTGTTGACAGAGGAGGAAGAGCTTCCTGTGTGGAGTCACAGAGCTGCAGGGAGAACTGTTGGAAGAGTGAACGATGACTGGACTCCACGGGCCTCCCCAAACGAGCACACCCCGTATCTGTGCACAGACAGTCCTCTCAAACTGAACTCTACGTTCAGCTGCAGCCCCGTTCTGCAGAATTCAGCCAATGGTCCAATGTTCCCACAACCTGTAGTCCACACTGATCTCGATGGCGTCGTCTTCAGTCCGAGTCCACCTTCAGATGTCCCGTGGGGTCAGAGTGGTAACGAGTGTCTCTCCAGCGGCAGAGGGGTGGCTGCAGGTCCAGCCTCGTGCGGCTTCAGATGCTGGAAAGGTTTGGAGAGGAAGAGGAGCTCCGAGGGCGCCGGACTGTTTCAGTCGAGTCAACGTCAGCAGCTTTGTGTGCATTTCTGAAACAAGAGCAAAACTTAAATACATTTATTTGTTTGAAGCCTTTTCTATAATGATGTTAATCAGCTGTTCTTGCCTCGTGTTTGTTTGACAGTGCTGGAGCCACCGAAGAGGGGGAGGCTGAGCTGCGAAAGGGTCCCCGGCAGGAGAGACGGACAGACGAGGCTTAAATTATTTTAGCTTTTAATGAAAAATATGATAAACGGTTCGTGTTGAAGAAATACATAATTTATCCATCTCTAAACTGTTTTGTCTCAAACACATTTTGTAACTGTTTTCTATTTAAAAGTTTTACCTGTTTGTTTAAAATGAAACTTATTTATGTAAAGTTCAAAATACAATTATTAATAAAATAATAAATGACTTGATGGCTTTGCGTTCAGCAGTAAAATTAATTTATAACAGATGATTTTTGCACATGAGCTGCTTTTTTGACCTTTAATTATATATTTTTCTAAACGAAGGCTTCTGTCCGCACTGAGCATGCTCAGTAGGGAAAAATGAGACGATTTATGTGTGGAGGAGTGGAATTGAGGGTCTTTCCTACCTTCACTGATAAAGTCTCATTTTTGCAGCTCCATTGGTGGGGCTTCTTTTTTTAGATATAATTTTGTGAAGCAATCCCCTTATCGTGGTCTCTCAGCGTGTGAAGAGAGTGCTTATCTTCACGAGCCAGCAGAGTGAAGCCAGTTCCCCCAGGAATGATCCCCAGACAAAGACGACCCCGGGGACATGGACTCCACACCTCCCCGCCTCTGGCCGGCCGTATCCAGCACAGACTTGCCACCATCAATAACCTGACAGCCTTTTTTTTTTTTTAAATGTCTCAGTCTTTCTTGGACCTGCCTTCCAAGAGTCAGTGGACAAAGAGAGAGAAATGGTTTGTTTTTTTTACTGCCACGGGAACAAAAGCTGGTCAGCGGCGTCCCTACAAGAGGCCGAGGGAAACGGCAACCTAATGGGGCAGTAATGGTTCCTGACTACACTCGAGCTCTGAACTGAATGGAGCAGGAGCAGTAATGTGGGAATTAACAGGCTGTTTAAACCAAAGCATCTTTGAGACTGGATCCTACTCGGGCTTCAGCTGGAAAGGTCACACCGTTATCGCCCACCACAGACAGCAATTAACTCACCTGTGGGCTTCCATCTTCAGCAAACAAGCCCCTAAATCCTGATTTTAGATGACAAGAATCACAGATGTTTGATGTATTTCTGCTACAAAAAACAGTTTAAATCACGCTGAAAACAACTGATTTTATGAACTATGGAAAAAATGTCAATGTGAATTATTATTGAAGTCTTTCTGCAGAGACATGCTTTTTCCACATTAAAATATAAAATGTAGCTATTAATTTTCAATAGATTGTAAAAAATGTTGTTTCCATAGGCCATGTTCTCATATTTATTTATTTTTGTTCTAAATCTTAAGTAAAGCCGAACTTGATAACATCACAAACATGCTGGTCTTATAATTTAATAAATAATCTAATAATTAATCTAATAAATAGCAAAATTGATCATTTTTGTTGAGAGAATTTTATGGCAACATTCAACAGGACCGATGCTTAAACCACAGATGTGTTGCTTCAGTAGAGCTGTATTTCCTGTAAATGTCTAGAAAATGCAGCCGTCGTTCATGGAAACATTTTCCCTGGATTCATTTAACGACTAATCATACAGGCTGGGGACAACAAAGGTTTTAGGCTTATACTTTCGAAAGCGTATAAAAGTTTCCAAAGGTTTTGGATTCTGAAGCAACAATGTGGAGCAACCATTAAATCTGAGCTTCTACTGACAAAAACAACAGAAGTCCTCATTGGCTCACTATCTCAAGTTGCAAAGTAGCACCGAAACAACTTATTTATTTGGATTTAGTTTGTGGTCTTTGGGTCAAGATGTTGCAACTGAGCAATCAATTGCATGAGTTCATTTTTAGATAAATGAGTGCGAGTTGCATTTGTGGCTTTCCTTTCAAATGTTTCACTCAGGTAAAGTGGTCACCTGGTCCTTGCAGGTGTGAAGAACAGCACAAAACCGTCTGCAGACCTGGAGCGCAGACTGACAGAGGCAGAGCGGCGGCGCCTGGCCTGCAGGTGCAGCCTCTTGGACATGCAGCAGCACCCATGAATGGCCGATTCAGAAAACGGCCCCCATCAGGCTTGTTCTCCAGGCCCAGGGCTAATCCCAACCCCTAATCGGATTATGTAAATTCCTACTCTACACATAGAGTTTTATGGAAGACTGCATCTTTGAAACAACACTTGAAGGGTGTAAAAAGAATGGTAACAATTGGTTAAACTAGACTTGTTATTTCATCTGAACATAGGTTTGAAAGTGGGAGGCAGGGGGTTAGTGGGAGGTGTGGGGGGGTTGGAGTGAGGTGTGGCTGAGGAGAAGTGAGTCAGACACTGTGCCCTCCATGTTTCCTCTGTAATTTATGTGTGGCCCCTTGGAATCGCTCAACAAGATTACCGTAGTCATAACAAAACCCATATTGTTCAACTGTCAATCTGGATGTGGTATTTTTACCTTTTGTGGCCCAATCAGAGCAAATTCAAAAGTAGAGCAGCAGCGATATCAAGGTCTTTCCCTTGGTCGAGGGGACGGTGGGTTGTCCATGCCTAATGTCAGAGGAACAGAAAGGAATAAGTGTCCACAGCAGTGAGGGACGGATCAGAGAGAGCAACGTCTCAGTTTCACTTCAATAGGAATTCATCACCTTCAGTGGAAACGTTCGAGGATTAAACGAGCAACGAATCATAAAAGCAGCACAAATGGTCACTTAAAAGGCTGTTGGGTCCTGAAAGCACCTTCAGGTCGTGCAAATGTTGGACACAAAAACCTGCAGGAAAACATTGCACCCGTATCAAGTGATGACCTTTAAGAAGCATCATCGATTGTTCACACCCTTTTGTTTAAAATTATAGAAAGGAGGGGCAAGGGGAGGTGGGTGGGTGGGGGACAGACACACAATAACACAACCTTTACGACAACGCACGTCACACAATGGGGCTCACTCTGCTATAAAATGTGGGATGGAAGCATGCAGCATTCTCACCCCTGCTCTCTCTCTCTGCTCCCCATCTCTCCCCCCTCCGTCACTCGTTTGGATCCCAGAGAGGATGAGAAGACGCAGCTGAGCGGACACAGACACGGGAGACACTGTTGACCTGTGGACAACAGCTCTGCCTCTGAGGTATCTGCATCTCTACACAAACAGGTGAGACGTTTACTTTACGCTCAGGAGTTCTTCTCCCTGATAACCAGTGAGGTCAATAAATTATTGATCAAATGGGAATCATGTCTGTGCTTGCAGCTGTCATTTGGAAAAAACTAAATGGGTGTCGATGACCAAATCATTAGTTTTAAATGATTATTAGTGTTTTTCAACTGGAAACATGATTATCTGACAAATGCTTTAAGATTATTCAAAAACAACAGAAGAGTTTGGGATGTCAAATAAATATTTATAACTATTTTAAACTGTGCAAACCTTGTTAATTGATTTTAAGTATGCAGGCCTGTAAAAGTTTTGCTATCAATATATAAAAAAAAAAACAACATGAAGGTTTTTGTATCTGCAAAACAAACAATATGACAAAATCAATTTAAAATATGTCAACAAATGAAACGAGCAGCGTTTAGAATCTGAAAAGTAACTCCGTCCTCATATTGATTAATCTTCCATCCCTGTGCTCAGCATCATGACCAGGAAGGTGTTCACCAACACCAGGGAGCGATGGCGCCAACACAACGTCAACACCGCCTTCGCAGAACTCCGCAAGCTCATACCGACCCACCCTCCGGAGAAGAAGCTGAGCAAGAACGAGATCCTGCGCCTGGCCATGCGCTACATCAACTTCCTGGTGCAGCTGCTGGAGAGCCAGAGCGGCCAGCCGGCCAGCCACTCCTCCACCGCTCTGCTCACCTTCCTGAGAGGGAACATGGAGCAGCTGCACTCGCCCCCCCACCCCTGGACCACGACGAGTGACACTGATGCTCCGTCACCTGGATCCAGCTGTGGTAGCTCCGAGGCCTGGTAAAACCGGTCCTGAGTTTAAAAGAAGACACTGGTGAGACTTTTGGAGTCAAACAGCAGATTGTTGCGTCGTGACTCATGTTTCGGAGCAGATGGACGTGTGTGATGCCACAAACAGATTATTTATGTTCTGCACGGGGGTGCAAATCATGGACACTCCAAGTTTTCATGTTAATGTTCCTTACTGCTGGTCTGCCTGAAACTCTGGTCACAACAGAGGAAAATTTTGTCGTTGAGGAAAAAACACAGGATTATTAAAATTCCTCATTTGAGGTAGAAAATTAAGCAAATTTGACGATTAAAGCTCGGCCAAGTCTCCAAACTGTAGTTGTCTCTAAACAGTCGAGGGGACTCTTTATTTCTATCTTTTTAAATTTTCCATTCAGTCAACATGCTGTTTTTTTCCCCATTAAAATCTATCTGGTCTTTCTTATTATTAAAGTTATCTGTTTCCATAGGAATCAATTAAGTAAAATAACACTTTTCAGTTTTTCCTTGGTATAAACAGAATTATACCCATCAGCTGATTACTGATCTTAAAATGAGATTGAACAGTTTTGACAAAACTGACAATCCTCTGAATAATTTCACACAAATATCTTCTTCCAGAGGTTTCCATTTGATTTCTTTGTAATATATTTGCATGTCACAGCCAAAGATCATGAACTGATTGTCAGTTGTTACGAGTGTTGTTCTGAGTCATATACCTCTTCTCTAATTTATTTTTGTTTACCTGTAAAGAACATATTGTGTTATTTATTTTTATTATTTATTATTTATTTGGAGAAATAAATTGTTAATTATGTACTTTTCTGGATTTTTGTCAAACATTCACACCACACTTAACTGAGAAACACTGAAAAAGAAAAGGAGCAACTTTTGAAGCAAATATCACTCAAACCTGAAACTAACTGAGCCTGTAATGTTTCACTTATAACTTCAGAACTGATTTAATCCAGTTTTTTTTTTTCCTTTGTACAGAATGATTTGTGGAAACTCGTCTGTCAGAATGTACAACTGCACAAAAGATCCGGTACGATTACAGATAGTGTGATACTAAATTTGTTCATATTTGAGGGAAAAGCTCCAAAAAAACACACAAGCAAACAAAAAAAAAAAAAAAAAAAAAAAAAAAAAAAAAAAAAAAAAACATTTATGTTCAAAGAATAGGAAACCAGGAAATTTCATATCAATTTAAAATGAGTAAGTATAAAAACACGCAGTTTCACATCAGGCAACAACTGAGAACTGAGGTAAAGATCAGAACTGACACCTCTGTGTGCCTGAAAAGCTCAGGGATGTTTGTTCTCTGTGCTCCTCTGATGACCATGTGGACACAAAGCCGACCTCTGACCAGAGGCCGGAGAGACGAGCGCTCAAAGCTTAACTTGCAACCTCTGAGGTCAGAGGTCGCCCTGAGGTCAAACACCGTCCAGTTGACCACTGTGCAAACAGAGGTCTTTAATGGGAGGAAAAGGGTCACGTTGTTGCTGAACGCAGCATTTTGTGCGGCTCAAGTTAAAACCACAGTGAAGACTGGATCAACCATGATTTTAAACTTTAAGAACAAATGGTACAAATGGAATCTGATGGATCACCAGAAAAGAAAACAGAGTATTATTATTATTATTATAAAACCATAATCTTAATTTTAATGAAAAATAAATATATAACATAAACTGAAGTGCAAATCCCTGTTCTAACATTGATGCCTTTATTTCAAGTGTAAAATTGACATATCAGCCGCCTGTGAGGAACTGAAGGCAGCAGTTTTCACTTGCATGCCATTTAAACTGAGATCAGGTATTTAAACGCTTGAAAGGTTTTTGTGACGGTAGAAAACGCGTTCCCCCGTTTTCAGGCAAAAAAAAAGCTGCTTCGAACTGAGCCGAAGAGTAAACATCGTATTTGCTCAGAACGCCTTAACGGAGGCCGTTAAACTCCGACTAACGGTGTGCAAACGAAGCAGAGGGCAGCTGGACACAAAGACTGTGGGAAGTGACAGGTGACTCTTTGTAATCCTCCTGAAATACTAAATAAAAGCACGTTTTATAGGGAGAATTATTACTGCAGCGCAGCAGCAGTCAGGGCATTTACTTCATAATTATGAATTCAGTAATTTCACAGTAACCTGAAAAGTCCATCATTAGGCTAAAAAATAACACGAGGCAAATAATTTTTTGTGGAATGTAAAAATTTCCAACGTCAACAGAAGAGAAGTGGCAGCTCCTGTGTATTTTGCTTAGTTTGTCTCCTTCTGTATTTACTGACACCATCCAATCATGTATGAGCATTACTTTAACTTATGTTTCCTGCTGAATTAAGGGGGGGATGCATTAAAAAACAAATCTGTATGCCTCTCGCTCCCTCTGCAGAGTGTGTTTTCCTGATTGAGTATTCTGTTCCAAGCATGCGGGTAATCGTCTATTGAGAGCACATTTCCTTATCAGCGTCTAGCACACTGTCTGAATCCGTTATCACAATGGGCCAGATCAGTGCAGGCAGCCCCTCGCTCTCCCGGCTGAGGCGCCCGTAAAAAAGAATTTCTGGAGTTGGGTGCCAGCCGATAGGCCCTGAGCTCTTTATCCCCTCAAAGCCAATTCGTCCTCTGCATGTTTAAATATCTCAGCTCAACCCCCTGCCCTCCCACTCCCATCACAGCACTCCTCCTCCTCCTCCTCCTCGCTGCAGAGGTCCAGCTAAACTCGTGCAGTAACCGACCTGCGACGTGGGAGTGTAGGATGCAGGTGCAGGGCTGGTTGGATGGTGACAGAGGGGAGTCCTCCATTGTTGGGCTGGACAGCACCCTCTCTCCTCTGGAGCACCCTCTGATGGGGGGGAGCGCACAGACAATCACACATCCTAATCTGATTATGCAAATGTCTACTTCAAAAAGCAATACTCTGTAACCCCTAACCAAGGGGTGGGAGACGCTGAAGGAAGAGGAGGAAGCAGCAGGAATGTAGGAGGTAAACGGTCAATTTCTGACTAAATTAAATATGTAAGGCAAAAAAAAACAAACAAACATAAAGGCTCAAAGATTTTACCGCACAAATCAAAGTTGTTGCCATTTTTATCTTCTAGCTCACATCCTCTGCATCACCAGGGGACATCTAAGAATGGAAATATCTACACTCTGACAGGCCACTGGCTCCATCAACAAGGTTTGAATCCAGTATTCAAATGCTTTTTGTTTTTCCAGCCACTCCTGATTCCAGCGTCGAGGAGCATCTACGATGTTAATGACGGGGACAGAGCGCTCAGAGTTAAGGCTTACACCCCCTAACAGTCAGAGAGGACATTTCTCACCAAACTTATGCCACTTTTGCACCGCTCCTACTCAGCCTCAACTCTGCTCAGATCAGCCTGATCTGCACCGCACATCAGGACAGGTTCTGGAAGCGTATCCAGAATCCAAAAACCTGCTAATGGACTTTTAATGAACTTTAGTTCACCGAGTGAGAGCTCTGCGACGAGTTAAACTCAAAGCAGTCTGCTCCTCAGATAAATAATGTTAAATTATTATTTTTAAATGTGAATGTTTCTGTTAACTTATTTTATATATGAATATTTCTGTTCAGTTCCGTGAGACGACTTCTGTTGGGACTTGACGCTATATAAAAAAAACTGTATTAAATCTGATGAGCCAGATCCTACAAAAACATTTATATTTAAAATTCCATATTTTTCTTCATCATTTGACGTAGTTGCACTCATTTATCATAAGTGGCTTTGTTTCTTGTATACAGATTTTATTTTGGTGATTTAAAGTGTAATTCTTGTTTTGTGATTTGTACGTCTGTGGGTTAGAATAAAGTTGGAACTAAAGGCTCTTCTTTAAACATGTTTGAGGCAAATGTTCCTGAGAGAGCCAATAATTTAGTCTTTTTATGATTTTTTCCACTGAGTTAACTTTAATTCACAGATTATTTAATAAAGTCAAAGTGAAAACACGATTTCATGATAAAGCCGGCACCATTTATTTATTTTTATTCTTCACTGATTAAATATATATATAT
>JARVLU010001462.1:7513033-7525629 GCA_031762415.1 Simpsonichthys santanae
TTGACATTTGCCATCTCCACATCATTGCATTCAGTTTTTATTCACAATTTGTTCAGTGTCCCAACTTTTTTGGAATCTGGTTTGTAGACTGTGTCGTTGAGATGTGCAGTAATAGCCTATTCTAATACATGGTCATTATTTATTAAATTATAGAGGCGTAGATAAAATAAAATGCCCTCAATATACATCTGAAGGTCTTGCTTTAAAATAAATTTATGGGTTTTGCACGACTCAAAATCTCTTGTCACTTAATAAAAATGTCATTTGAACTGGACCAATAAATTTTAAACATTGTTTTCTACAGAGTGCAGACAACTTGAGCTCACATCGGGCTAGCTAACACACACCTGACGTGGTTTAACGTTTACCTGTTAGGTCCAGGACGGACGACGATTTAAACAAGCCACCAAACGCATTCCACGATTCTGTGACATGTTTGTACAAACAATGGGGCCGCTCGCAGAGCCCTCGTTGTACGAAAGGGCAGCTTACGTGAGCAAAAAGACCGGACGAAGGAAACATTAACGAAGACTTCAAACGCTCAGACCGTTTGATTGATTAATGGTTGACCGCTGTCACTCCCGCTGAAAGTAGGTGACGACGTGACGTCAGTCCCCTTTATATACGTTTTTCAGGGGTCGCGAGACGACCGTTTAACGCTTTTATTTAAACGTTACGGTAATTTATTGTATTTAAACGCTAAGAATTATTTTTGTTGAACTTTACTGTAATTTTGGAGTATTTTTTAAACGCATGTGGAGATTTTTTTTTTTTGCGGTCGCAGTAACTCCTCCACGTCGACGGGTGGCGCTGCTGCATAACGCAAACGTGAAGCGGACGCTTTTTTTTTTTTAAGTAAACAAAAACAGCGTCGTTCTTAAAAGCACGTATAAACTTCGTGACATTGATGTCTTAAAATGAACAACAGCGAAAATAAGATGGAGGAAGATGAAAGCGAGTGGAGGAACTCTTTCGTGGATTCAGCAGCGCTTTGCTCCGCCACCTCTGCAGCTACTTCTGGTACTGGAACAAACCTGTGTGTTAGTTGTTTTGGTTTTTAGACTTGTAGACGTGATGTTTTTGTTTCTGAAATCAGGCACAGCCACCAAAAAGACACCAGGACCTGCACGCAGAGTCATTCTGCATTTTGACCTGGATTGCTTCTATGCTCAGGTGGAAATGATAAGAAATCCAGCTCTGAGGGATGTCTCTTTAGGTAAACTGGCACCAGATCATGACAATTAAAACTTAATGGGTTTCTTATTAAGGTCCAATGTTTCCTTCTATTATCAGGTATCCAGCAGAAATACATCGTGGTCACCTGTAATTATGTGGCAAGAGAGCGGGGCGTCTCAAAGCTGATGTCTGTAACTGATGCAAAAAAGAAATGTCCTGAGCTGGTGCTGGTTAAAGGAGAAGACCTGACACACTACAGAGAAATGTCCTATAAAGTGACAGGTAGACGAGAGAACCAGGTGTTTAAAGGGTTCATGTTATGTTATTTAATAAAAACAAGAAAATCAAACATTAAACTGTCAAAATATGACAAAATTCCCCAAAATGTATCCACGTACAAGCTAGAATCCAGTCTAAAAACACATCATTTTGATGAAGGTTTAACTTTAAATGTCTCACGTATGCTTCCTGTTACACACACATTTAGATAGCGGATAAGTTGCATCAACATTATACTTTGATTTCTATTAACACAGCTTAATTTAAAACGTCTCACTTGTAGATGAGTCTTCGAGGCTCAGTGTGATTTATCTTTATAAATAAAGGTTGAATGAAAAATAAAGCTGAGGTTTTCTTCAGCTGACATTGCATGTGGTTTATAGTTCTTCACTCACCTTGCTTTATTTTTTTCCTGACTGACTTCCAGAACTGCTGATGTCCTATTGCCCACTCGTAGAGCGGCTCGGATTTGATGAAAACTTTGTGGATGTCACAGAGCTGGTGGAGCGAAGGCTTGCACAGTCGACAGATTTTGACAGCTTATCGTTCAAAGGACATGTCTACAATCATTTCAGTCAGTCAGAGTTTTGCTTCTTGTTCTTAACTTGTGCATCTGTCTCACTGAAACTGAAAAATGACTTGTGAAAGAGACAAAGTGCTAAAATGTGTGAGATATTTGCATGGCACTTTCAGTTTCACATTAACAGTTGAACATTAGATCTTGTTTAAGTTTATATATATCTACATGTTTCTTTTCCTGATCAGGTGCAGATGCTAAAACCAGTGACCACCAGAGGCTGGCTGTAGGTTCACACATTGCAGCAGAGCTGAGAGAAGCTATCCACAGCAAACTTGGCCTGACTGGCTGTGCTGGTATCGCCACGAACAAGCTGCTGGCCAAACTAGTTTCAGGCACCTTCAAACCAAACCAGCAGACCATATTACTTCAGGAGAACGTCACTGACATCATGGGCTGCTTGAGTGGCCTCCGAAAAGTACCCGGTACAACATGCAGAAAATTCAGTGATTGACGTTCTCATTGAGTGTTCTGATGTTCTGTTTTGTTGTGAAAATCACTTAAATACTGTTTATTTAAATCGTTCTTGTTATGTTTGTGTCACTGATATCACATTGTGTTGTCACATTGTGTTACTGTGATTTGTTTTAGGTGTGGGTCATCAAACTGCTAAGAGACTTCAAGCTCTGGGGTTGGTCAGTGTTAATGATCTACAGCTCTACCCTTTGAATGACTTGGAGAGGGAGTTTGGAGGCCCCACAGCTCAGCGCTTAAAGAATTTGGCCCTTGGTGTTGATTACTCACCTGTCACCCCCACTGGGGCCCCTCAGGTAGGCTTTCATACCCCTAAACCTTCAAACATCTGTGTATCCTTAGAGAACATTTATTTTTTTTTATCTGTTTGACAATTAAGAGTCAGGAGGTTGTAAGTGTGTTTAGATTCATACCATATAAAACTATTTTCTTAGAAATTAAAGAATCTTGCAAAGAAAACATTAATTTGCTTTGTTATCTGTGTCAATTAAACTGTTAGTTTTGCATTCCCATGAACATGACTTTTAATATTTTGTCTTCTAAAAGAAAAGCTCGAGCAGACTAAATGTCCTTCATCTTTAATTGCACCCATTTTTTCTAAAAAGCCTAAAACCTTCTGCTCTAAAAAGAGTTTGTGATAGTCTTTCTACAATAACACTGTTGATTCAAAGTAAAATACTTGTTGTGAATCTATTCTTAAAGTATCCTGAGGCATGCTCATTAATCCAGGTAGATCCACTGTTAGATGTTTTTAAAGTATGGTAATTCACACTTTTTAAATCATGACATTTTATCTTTTTAAAATACTGGTAGCTTCCTGTTGTTTAAATAAATAAATACTGAATCTGCATTATCAAAGCTTGGGATCCACTGGAACTTGAATTCCTTCACAGAAACCTTTTTAAAAACTGGAAGGTTGAGAAGTAAGCTTCTGTTTTTGGAAATGCATATTTAATGAATAAACCCTATTTTAACTGTTCATTAATAAGTTTTCTAGTCCCCATTCTTAATTAAAATGAAGCAATAAATCTATAAAGGTTTATTTTTGTTCTTTAATTCAAACCATGTTATATTTAACACCTGAATCAATATAATTTATGTTTCAGTCTCTCAGTGATGAAGACTCCTTCAAAAAAATGTCTTCAGTTTCAGAAGTTCTGGAGAAGATTCAGGAGCTCTTGAGCAGTCTGGTGGAGAGGTCAGGATCAGATTCAGCACCTCACCTCTGAATCTGGAAGAGATCAATTTAAAGTTAGCGTTTTTATTCTTATCGATTCCCGTGATGTTTTTAAAACCAGGATGCACAAAGATGGCCGACTGCCTCGAACCTTCAGGCTTACAATCCGAAGATTCTCTGCAACCAACAAGTGGTTCAGCCGGGAGAGCCGCCAGTGCCCGATCCCGAGCCACATCGGACAGAAGATCACCTCTGGTACGCTGGTGCTCCAGCAAACACTGTGATAAGATCACATGTATTTTATCATGAATTGGTGTGTTGTGTTGGCTCGTCAATAGAAAACATTTCAACATGTCTTGTTAGTTTCAGTGAAACCATGTAAGTTGCTTAAGTACATTTTTAATGTCTAATGACGTAGTAACATTAGAATTTCTTGAAGTAATAAGCTACCTTATTTTTTGGACTATAAGGCGCACTTAAAATCCTTTAATTTTCTTAAAAATCGACAGTGAGCCTTATAATCTGGTGCACCTTATGGTCTGAAAAATACGGTAAATTACACAAAGAGAAAGCTTTAGGGCCACGCTAAGAAAAATAATTAAAAGCCATAAAATTACGAGAATATAGTAATTCAAATAAAGGCTTAATATTACGAGAACAAAGTTGTACAAGACTTTTTGCAGTTCTCGTGTTTGTTTGTTTTTTCCACGAGTCGGATCCACAACACGACCTGTCAATCAATCCAGTAGGCCTGTCAGCCAATGACCAAACCAAACGTAAATGATTGAGAAATCAAGGGTTGCATTGTGAGTGCTGTGGACAGCCTCCAGTGCGAGTCGCTGTGTTTATGAATAGTCCGCGATCACTTTTGGGTCACTGTTAGTGAAATATGTCTCCATCCACATTATGTCACAATTAAATCCATCAATACAGCCATTAATTGCTGTGCCATGCAGCTTCTGTTTATCATAAAAATGTACAACATTCTTCATTTTACCACATGCCTACTGGATTGATTGACAGGTCGCGTCGTGGATCCGACTCCTGAAAAAAAAAAAAAAACGAGCTGCAAAAGTCTCGTACGACTTTATTCTCGTAATTTTATGGCTTTTAATTTTGTTTTTCTTAATGTGGCCCTAAAGCGCCGTCGTACTTTAAAACTATAAACACCTAAATTATTTGAGTTTTGCGTCTTTGAGATACACAAGTTAGGTTTTAAACATCTTAAAGAATAGTGTTGCCACCTGTTTTTTGTCTCTGTTAAAGCAGTGAGACCCAAATCTAAAAAAAAAAAAAGAATAATTTTTCATACATTCTGCTATTCAATCTACAAGTCAAGCATATTTTCTTCTTCTTTCTTCCAGGGATGCATGAAGAGGCTGTGGTCCAGCTGATCCCGTTGGCTATGAAGCTCTTCCACAAGATGGTGGACAGCAGCGCTGCTTTTCACCTCACACTCATCAATACCTGCTTCAGTAACTTGCAGAGCAGAGGGGCTGGTGGGAGCAGGACGGGTGCCATAACCTCATTCTTCACACAGAACTCTCCCAGAAAATTACAGATCCTGTCCTCACAAAGTCAGGTAGTGTGTGAAAATTAAGAGATAAATGACTCAAATTATTACTTTTAAGAACTTAACTATGCAAGCAAAGACCTTGTGCTTTTCATCCTTGAGACGTCTTGGGCTGTTTTTTGTGCTACTTCTCAGAAATGCTTGAAATGTTTTATGCTATTCCTCTTTGCCAGGATGATTCGTCTCAGAATGCAGACAGTCGCTGCTCGGATCATCAGGCCAGCGCTCGCCGTATGATTGCTTCATTAGAAAGCCCTTTCAGCACAAAAAGCTCTTCTTGCTCTGAGGAGTTGTTGCATGGCTTCACATCTGAACAAAGCTCTGTTGTTGTTGAAGAAGAGAGTCAGAAAGCGTCCTGCAGCACAGTGGGACTCAGCTATGATGAAAAGACAAACACTACAATACGTCAGTTACCACTAAATGTTGACCCAGAGGTGTTTAACATGCTTCCAGAGGAAATCCAGAAGGAGCTGTTATCTTCTCCCTACCTATACTCCATGTCCAGTCCGTCAGCCACAGACGCCTCCCAAACATCCCAGAACAAGCCTTCAGAGCTGTCCACAGACTCACAAAATGTTAAAAACACTAAAGAGGCGGCAAACGCATCCAACACATCTGACAGAACGACCACCGTGACTAAGCTGTGGCCTGCAGGAACAACTCAAATACAGAACGTCACGGAAGGAGATAAAATTTCATCACCCCAGTCTTCTTCTGACTGCAAGTTCCCGGGAAATGTGGACCCTGGGGTGTTTTCTGAACTTCCGCCAGATGTTCAAAGGGAGCTAATGTCTGAGTGGAAGCAGCAGAAGCCAATAATGAATATTCCCTCATCCAGAAAACCAGGGAGAAACTGGATGAGCAAAGACAGGAAGGCTGCAGGAAAAAGCAGCCAGTCAAATAATCTGCTCAACTATTTTAAACCCAGTTAGAGGAAAAATGGTTGTTGATTTATTACAGGTATTTTTCTAAATAAAACTCATGTATTTTTCTTCAAGTTTATGTTTTAATGGATATATCTTGCTGAGAGAAGCGGAACTACTGTGTTAGGCTTATAAAAGTGGGCCAGGATTTTTTTTTTCCCCACTAACGGGGCCGTGTATAATTTGTGGAAAACAACAACAGTCCAGTTTTCAAAGAGCCTTTATTTCCCCTCATGAGAAGCAGCAGAAGCTCTGAAAGATCTGGAACTCCTCCCTGCATCACATGCAAGACGAGGAAAAGGTTCAGTAATGTTTCAACGCTTCATTATTATCAACTTCTGGATGGACGTTTTTACTTCATAACTGGTAAGAGCGATGTTTACTGATATTTAGTACTTTTAAGACTAATAATCTGTGTTGATCTTTGTTAATTTCACCCTGAGGTTGGTTGGTTCAGGTTTGCTGATTAGATAATCTCCCACACTTATCAGGTACAGAAGTGTTCCCCTGTTTGGTTTCATCTGGGTGTGAGTAATGAGATGTGAAATATTGTCAAACGCTGCCTCTGAGGGATCTTCAGGAATTGCTGGAGCTCCTCAGTGGCGTCATGCAGTAACGAGCTGTCTGCCCACAGCTCTTTAGGTCAATGAAAAGACTCCTGTCTGCCAAACAGACCTTTAGTTTTTGCTGAGAAACTTCAGATAAAACTCAGCAGAGGCATTTGACTGCTCATGTGGAAGCAAACTCCAGTCATGTGCTAGTCCTCCTCTGATCAGCGCCTAATGACCGGGGAGTTATGACGTGCAGCTACAGTAAGCCTGTGTGACGGTCCTGCAGACTTTAGTCCAAGAATTTCTCCTTTATGTTCTGCAGCGTTATTTGCGTGCCTAAACCTTGAAGTGTGCAGAGCACTAGTGTTGGATTTGATTCATTCGCAGGTTCAACACATCTGCAGAATGGTTGACTGGGACTATGACTATCTGATCAAGCTGCTGGCCCTCGGAGACTCGGGGGTGGGAAAGACCACCTTTCTCTACAGGTACACGGACAACAAGTTCAACCGGAGGTTCACGACCACGGTGGGGATTGACTTCAGGGAAAAGAGAGTGGTGAGTGTTCTGTGGATTAACACTAACACTAACTCACTCTGAGAAATACGATTATGATCACATCCTTGCATTTGTTAAAGCATGACTTCTCTCTAGATAAGTGTTTAACTAGTGATGTTCACATTTTTATATGGTCAAATTCAAATATTTATTATGTCAGCAATCTACACACATCAGGTCCTAAACATTTGTCCTCTTTTTCAATGCATACAATAAATAGGAGTCCCTCAGAGCAGGGTATTTCTATTATCTTTAGCTTTTTTGAATGTTTTTTTTTCAAGCTGTCTGGTTTGTCTCAGGTGTACTCGGGGACCGGTGCTGACGGGTCAGGTGAGAAGAACTTCAAAGTCCACCTTCAGCTCTGGGACACAGCAGGACAAGAGAGGTAACGTTTTACATTAAGTTTGCGCTACGTTTAATAATTTAGCCATCTTTTGACGTGTGGAAATTAGACATCACTCTTGATGCATGCTCATGTTTATTTTAAAGCACCTGCGTACAGTGTGTTCTCTTTTTAGCTGCCAAAAACTACAATCTGTGCAATCAAGGTGAGCAGCACTCGGTTTGGATTTTCAGTTTTTCTACAAATCGAAGCTGTTATTTAAAAAAGTTAAACGATGCTGTAAATCTGAAGACATTTTATGGTTGCTTTTAATGTTCAGGAGTAGATTTTGAGCTTGTGAATGTTTTGTGGAAACTTGTTTATAGTCATGTATAAAAGAAGTTTGTAGAAGATGGGCTGGATAAGTGTTAAATTAGCTTATTGAGTTCAAAAACTGCCATAGTAATGTCACACCACAACATAATTTTAATTTGACAATGTATTAAAAGTGTGTTTGATCGTTTCAGTTCATGTATTGTAACCCACATTGTCAGCTCTGTACGTATCCAGCCATCCTGTTTTTTTTTATTATTTTTTTTCCCCCCCACTTTTTCTTTCTGGGATCTGGAGACCTGGTGTCTGTCTCCAACAGTCACTGCGTGAGGCCAGGTTCACCCTGGACAGGTTGCAAGTCCATCACATAGAGACAAACAACCATTCATGCTCTCATTTACACCTAGGGACAATTTTGTTAATTTAACCTGCATGTTTTTAGTCTGTGGGAGGAATCCGGAGTACCTTGAGGAAACCCACATGTGCACAAGGAGAACATAAAACTCCATCACTTCTTGCTGTAAGGCGAGAGCTCTAACCTCTG
Organism: Simpsonichthys santanae; assembly: GCA_031762415.1. Classification (NCBI taxonomy): domain Eukaryota; kingdom Metazoa; phylum Chordata; class Actinopteri; order Cyprinodontiformes; family Rivulidae; genus Simpsonichthys; species Simpsonichthys santanae. The sequence continues at coordinate 7,521,521 of JARVLU010001462.1, forward strand.
TGCTGCTGAGAGCAATAATGAATAATAAAGATTTAAGAGTTTTGTTAAAACCAGAACCGGTAAATCTTCTGACAGGTTACAATATTTTTTACAACACACTGAAGAAACCGAAGACCTCCTATTCTTTTATTTATAAGAAATAATTTTCAACATCTGCAATAATGTTCTTAAACAAAGCTAAGCAGACACATCTGGTGGTAACTAATGGTAATAATGTGGTTTTTATCGTCTTCTATTGTTGGTTCTTGTGTGTGTTTGATGAATGTAGAACGTGTCACAGGAGAACTTCTGCCACAATTGTGGTAGACCATAAAGTTTTATCTTAGACCATAAAGTTTTATCTTATTGTCTATCTATCTAATCTATATTTTATCTTCTCTGTCCAAAATATGAACATGGACAATATGGACATTAGTGTCCTTTGAAAAGTGTCTCCTGTCCTTGAGGTGTAAGTAGATCACAGATTCCTGATCTGAACAGTTGGCTCTTCTGTGTTGTGTCATGCATTTGTGTAGTTTTTTTTTTTTTTTTTTTAGTTTTCTAACACTTCTCTCTGCATCTGTTTGGTTTTGTTCACTGGATGAACCAGGTTTTGTTTGAGGATGTTGTTGGGTTTGAAGTTCACGTTGTTTGGTTTTTTAGACACTCCTGTCAAACTTGTAATAACCATCCAATAATTCTCAGTCAGGTCATCTTTTTTTAATAGAGACGTTTCACCCTCTATCCGGAGGGCTTCATCAGTCTGAGGAATTCCAGTAAACTGTTTCCCCACCAAGCAGTAAACTCCTTAAGTGGACCAACCAGTTTGCTGGAGCTAAAATGGTTTCTGGGTACCATCCTGTCCCTCGTCCACTCCATCCAGAGGACTTCTTCAGTCAGAAGAGTTCCAGTAAACTATTTCTCCATGAGTCCTGGAACTCATCTGACTGATGAAGCCCTCCGGATAGAGGGCAAAATGGGCGAACTGTCCACGTGACCCGACTGAGAATTATTGGATTTGGTACCTGGATGATTGAGCATGAACTTTGTTGCCATGGAATAACCATGTTTTTGTGCTAGTTACAGTATACTTTTCTTATTTGGGTTAGTTGATTTACCAAAAGCTTGATTTGGGTATCTGCAGGTTAAAAGTGTGTTTCTTTTCTTCTTCTTTTGTTCTGTCATTGCCAGGACATTTTCAGCCTGATGGTGTGAGTTTTAGTGTTATCTCCTCTTCTTGGCTGGTCTCTCAAAAACACCAGAACTGGCCTGTGTTGGGGCTCTGTGGACCACAGTTATTGGGACTGGGCCACCTAAACACAGTTCTGGGTGTTCGTATCCTGTGGTTTAAATATATTGTTCTGCTCCACTGCAGGTTTCGCAGCCTCACAACAGCTTTCTTCAGAGATGCGATGGGCTTCCTGTTGATGTTTGATCTGACCAATCAGCAGAGTTTACTCAACGTCAGGAACTGGATGAGTATGTGTCCACTCATTTTCATTATGCTGAGTTTTTTTCCAGTTGTATCAGTGAAGAACTCGATTGACTCAGAGTTTCAGTTTTCATGCTGTTGATTAAAATTACTTCTTTTGTGCTGGTTCAGGTCAGCTACAGGCCAACGCCTACTGTGATAACCCGGATGTGGTTCTGGTGGGGACCAAGGCCGATCTGAAAGACCTGCGGGACGTTCATGTCAAACAGGCCAGAGACCTGGCTGATAGATACAAGTGAGTGGAAACAAGTCAGAAAGTTTGATAATTTAAGAGAAGTTTTCCTTGATTGTTATTTGCATGGCCTTATTGTATTGTTTCCCTTCCCTCGACCCTACAAGTGTCTGTTGGTGCTTGTCAGGCCAGCACTGTAAATAATAATTTGTTCTTTGTCTTTATGCCTGGTTAAATAAATGTTAAATAAATAAAATGAAGACAAGTTTCAGGAGTGAATTATGACAAAAGGGTGGCAGCAAACATCAAGAAATATGTTTCTAATAGTGGTGAGACCAGCTATGTTGTATGTTGCTGGTCTGGAGACCGTGGCATTAACAAAAAGACAGGAGAAAGAACTGGAAGTGGCAGAAATGAAGATGTTGATGTTCTCTTTAGGACTGACAAAGGTGGATAAGATTAGGAATGAGATCATCAGAGGTACAGCACATGTTGAACAACTGGGAGATAAAGTTAGAGAGACTAAGATGGTTTGGACATGTCCAGAGGAGGGACAGTGAGTATATTGGTAGAAGGATGTTAAAAATGCAGTTGCCAGGAAAAAGACAAAGAGGATAAATATGGACGCAGTTAGAGAGGACATGGAGGTAGATGGAGTGAAGACAGAGGATGCAGAGGACAGAGATGGAGGAGGACGACTCACTGTGAAAGAAGAAGAAGCTAAACCAAAACCCCAGGGGCTCAACCTGGCAGGTTATATAATTCCTGTTAGAAGTTTTATGTTTTAATTTTCCTGTCCTTTGGGTGAAAATAAATTTGTTTCAAAACTTTGTCATTGTTGCTGTTGAAAGATAAAAATAGGTAAAATATTTCATAATTTTGTCTCCTGCCAGTTAAAACTCATCAAACATTTTTCTGCATGTTTGTTTTGGGTAGTAAACTTTCTTAAGCGACTTTAGAATGGCTGTGCAATATTTTTATTTATTAATGTGCTTAAAATACTTTTTCTGTTTAAAGACTATTAAACGGGATAGGTTCACCACAACATGGTGCTGCTCAGCTTCTGGCTTCTGCTGCGCCGAACCAGTCCAGGGCCTTTTAATTACAGTAAAAACATCTTAAATTAAACTTTACTGAAACAGTTTTAGCCCCTTCAGATCTTTTAAATGTACAGTATATAACAGAAATAATGCAAAACATATCTTGCAGTAACAGACTGTTACAGATGGACAAAAAAGAAAGCAATTTTTATACCAGCCTCACAGAATGTTAGTTGGTCTTCAACACATACAAAATGTTCTGTGTATATGATTGAATATTAAATATAATGTTCTTTTCTCTTTAGGATCCCTTACTTCGAGACGAGTGCTGTGACAGGTGTTGACGTGGACGCATCAGTGACCACGTTACTAAACTTGGTGATGAAGAGGATGGAGAGGAGCGCATATGCGCCTCATAGCTCAGAGCCTAACGGAAGCCTTACTGCCAGCCATGAGGTGCAGGAGGCCCCCGTCAGGAGGTGGTGCTCCTGCTGACTTTACCACCAGCAGCAACACAGGAGCAACAGACTTCAAAGACTGTAAATATTGCCCGAGTTTATGCTAATGGGCAAATATTTTAAATCCATTAATCAAAATAATAACCAAATGTATATGTTGGAGTTGTGATTATTGTGTAAATAAACCAGTGACAATCCTCCTTTCATTAATATTTCTGAGCTTTTTTTGATTCATTGTTGGGCATTAGTAAAACATCTGTTTTATGGCAACTTTAAGAACCTCAAAATTTTAGCACAAAGAAACTTTTAAACTGTTCTCATCAAAGCCAACAAAGTTAAGTTGGGTCCTCTGGATGGTTTCTTTTTTTGTTGAGCTGTTTCATCTTTCATCCTAAAGACTTCATCAGTCCAAGGAGCTGCAACAAACTCAGTCTTATAAATAGCACCTTCTTATAGTGGGTCATCCAGTTTGATGGTGCTCAGTCCGGCCTCTCCCCCGCCGACTCGTTTGAGGCAGTCATAACCAAAGTGGTTCAAAACATCCTGATTCATGCTCAATAATCTGTTGCCCTCAGATAAGAACATGTGTGTGTGAGCTGTGTTTGGATCCAGAGTGATGTCACATGAATATCTGAAGAAGTCAGCTCTGCTCTTTGGTTCTGGTTCTGACAGGAAACCTTCAGTCCCTCTCAGTGACATGTTTGTCCATGTGTCTCTCAGAATGTCCTCTAGTTTGTCTCTGAGCTGTGACACAGCTGCTGTCACATCTTCAAAGTATCTCAGAGGACCAACATTGATGCTGGATGAGTGTGGAGACTCACTGAGTGCTGACACTGACTGGTAGCTGTGGACAAACTGGTTGTGATCCTCTGTGTCTGAGAGCTGCTTCAGCTCAGCATCTTTCCTCTTCAGCTCAGTGATCTCCTGCTGCAGCTTCTCCTGAAGCTCTCGGACTCGACTGGCCTCAG
>JARVLU010001462.1:7551067-7572467 GCA_031762415.1 Simpsonichthys santanae
GTACATAATTTCGTTTCATCACATGTACCACATGCGGTGCAAATGACAATAAAGACTCTCTGACTCTGACTCTGATAGATCGTTGGTATGGTTTTTAGACCCAGACATTTGGTTCAGACCATTTCTCTCAAAGGAGAGCTCCCTTGCAGGAGACAAAATAGCTCTAGTGCTCTTGAGATGGGTTAGAGATGCCCAGAATAACTTTGTGACTATTATGAGAGAAAATTCATTGCACTTTTTTTTTTAAACATGGTTAAAACACTCAAGCAACATGAATGTGACTCCTCCGCAAATGTCGTTCAACAGCAAGACACCAACAGTCACAATCTAGTGAGACTACCCTAACACTCATGTTAGAAACAATGAGGGGTCACACTGGTTCATACAGAAAGCTCGTGAGATATACGTTGTCAGCGTGAGTTCATTAATTGCTTTGCAAATACATCTCTTTTAAGATAAGAATACTGAATCCAGTCCAAATGTAAATATAATACAAGTACCCTAGTATTTAAAAGAAAAACAAAAAACTTCAAATATATTATACTTGAGTACTTACCTTCATGTTGGTAAGAAATCTGTCGAGCAAATTGACAGCTTGGACAAAAGTCTGAGTTCTGTAGCCAAAGAAGCTGGTCAGACCCCACAGTTCTTCCACCCTACTGTCCCTGCATTTTGCAGAAACTCCAGAGTGAACCTAAAAAAAAGACCATTGTCTATTTTTAAGAAGTTATTTTGGAAGCAACATACATCTGCACCAAGATGCAAATAATAGGTCACCTCTGGGGATGTGGACTCCATCAGGTTCAGGCCAGTTTCTCTGGGAAGAAAGTTGTACTCTTCTGCACAGCATGACTTTAGCTCCTTCAAGAGCAAGCTGTCAATGCCCTGAAGATCCCTCATCCTGGAAACATTTAAACAGTTCAGCGTGACTTTAAATCAAATAAAACCCTCTGCAAAAAGAATTCCCCAACAGGATACCATACCATACCATTTTATTTATAAAGCACTTAACAGCGACAAGGCCAACCAAAGTGCTGTACAAACAAACAAACAACAGGCAACACATAGGTAGCATACACAATGAAGTACAAAACAGAATATAGACATAAAATCATGGCAGATAATAAGTATAACGACCAAACACCGATCATCTGGTATTGAAAGCAATGGAATAGTAGTGGGTCTTTGGATGAGTAGAGGAGCAAATGCATAACGGTTTAGTCCCAAACCACACCTAATGGGTGTCAAATATCAGTGATAAAGTTCCTTCACCGCCTAAATTAGACAAAATACTTAATAAAAACTGTTTGTTAAGACATTATAACGACTGAACTGGATCGATGTTTGAATTTGAAAACATGCAAAAACAAAACCTTCATTTGCCAAGTTTCTGATGACATGATTGATCAACATCCATTGAAACTAGGTCACATAAACAATAGCACACTGCAGAACAGGCTGTACTCAACGAGGTTTTCATTAAAAAAGCTATTTAAAAACAATTTAAGTACAATATGATTTATATTTAAACAAAGAAGTCAAAGATCGATTTCGGCTAGCTTAGCTTGGTTGCTACCGTGATTGAACCAGCCGGTTTTTATTTTTACCTCGTCCAAAAGCCGTCGCCTTGCAGATATGGGCTCTGCGACTGAACCACAAAGTTCACTTATTCATGACTACATTTTGTTCAGAGATATGATAATAAATATTTATAAATAAATAAAAATCAAGATAATCGATCACAGACGAAAAGCAACATCCAAAACGGACAAGTTCTAGCTAACCCGAGTAAAAACTACATTACCCATCATGCATCAATCTTTGGAACGTTGGACGCAGCTCGGATGTTCACAAGCTACCATTTCAAAGTTCCTGTGGCGCTAAGTGTTTTCATCTCAAAGTTTTTGTCGGAACTAGGCAATACGGTTTTGTCGGGCTTATTAAACCCACAAAAACTAGTTTAACCATGTTATTTTGCTGTTAACGTTCATTGTTTTTACGGAATGAACGCTAGCTTGGAGTTAGCTTAACTGTAGCCTGATGGTGTTTCCATGGTGATGGTAGTATGGAACTTTCTGTTTTTAACTTTACCGCGGTGTTAGCTAAATGTTGTCTATGTTGGTATGAATGTGAGCGATAATGTCTTCGGGATTCCAGCCGTCTGAGCTTCAGAGTTTCGGGTTAGCCACTGATGAAAACGTTGATTCTCCAGAGGAGGATAAAGCTGAAGCTGGTAAGCTAGCTAACGTGGTTAATTTATTAGTTTGTACATAGCTAGCTGGATGCTAAGTTGAACTTATTTGTTTTAAAGGAACTCAAAGAACCTTCCTTCGGCTGAGATTCAACAGTCTAACCCTGGATGAGCTGAGGTAAACTTAATAGCCCGAAATTATTTTAATCAAAGGAATCGCTCATCTGATATGTTTGAATGTTGAGATAAAATATGTGTCATATTCATGCATACACAAATGTTCGTTAATGTAAATTGGGCCATTTGGGCTGCATCAGCTGACAAACTGTCAAGTTTTAACATTTGCTGAATTAAATTATGTGAGTGGTTAGAGAGATAAATTGACAAACCAAAGGTTTAAAATTAGTGAAAAATCAGGGTTAATGTCTAACATTGTGATGCGCATTATAGCTGGCTTTGTTTTTCATAGCATAAAATGATTTTTTTTAACAAACTAGCAATTAAAGTAAAACTCTCAAACTGAAGTACATTAGTACCAAATCCAGTATTTTTCTCTGAAATGCATAAATAAAAACATCAGACACATAAGTTAAAATTGCATTTAAGCCCCGCATCAAGGTACACTTAGTTCCTGTCTAAGACTTCCAATAAAAATCAGTAAATGTCTCCATTTTTTTTTTCAAACACAATACCAAATTTACAACATTTTATTTCTCGACAGTGAGGAGCTTGAGAAACGAACAAAAGAAACACAAAAGCTGCAAGAGGAGGTTGAAAATGAAACCAGAGAGGCTCTGAAGAAGTTCAGCTGCATTTATGAAGACAAATCACCAAGAGAAAGCTGCCTTAATCGTAGGTTTAATTGTGACATGATTCTTCTGTTTACTACATCTTGGTTATTCTTTAGTAGACTGAAAAAAAATGTGGCTTATGTATAAAGGTTTTTTTTTTTTTTTTAGTTTTTTTTTTTTAATCACTGACATCCAGAATGTACTGCAGTGACTGAGACTACTGTATTCCAACTATTATCATCTGCACTATGAAATAGACTTTATCAATCAAAATGTTTGTTTTAGCTTTTTTAACAAAAGGCATTTTCTATAACTCTTAGCATTAGCAACAAACACAGAGTGCAGTATAAACAATATGCTGTTTTGGCAGATGACTCATCTGAAGATGCCTCCACGTTTTCAGCCCACCAGCATGTAGTGACTCAGCCTGTGGTCAGCAGTCTGGACACTTTAAAACAGGCGGTGGTCCAGAACGAGAGCAGATACTCTGAAACGGTAATTGTCTTCTGCAGCTGTCTGATTTGCACCTCAACATGCTTTCATTATAGCCACAAATCAGATTTGGTATTAACTTTGGTTCAGTGAATGCATACGTAATGCATTATGTCACCTTTTGGAAGGCACATAATCAACCACAGCAAGAAAATTTTACCAGTAATCCTCAAAGAGCCATCATGAACCTGCAGACTAAGCTCCATGAACTCCATATGGAGATGGATGTCCTGTCTGACCTGAGGTGAACAAACATAAAAATTATTCCCCACAAAAGGTTTTATAAACAACTCTGACCTAAAGGTTTTTGTACTTTTAGATTGAAGGATTCAAGGAAACATGTCGATCAGATGGAAAAGATGCTATCCATGCTGAAAGAGCTTCAGAACATCAAAACGTTTCCAGACCAGAAGCTCCAAGAATCTGAGGAAGAGTCGTTAGAACATGACAGTAAAGTTGAATCACTAGAACAGTCTGTAAAGGAGGTTTACCAAACACTGAGGCAAAGTGGGAACACCACCATCAGCAATAATACTGAGATAAGCCAAGCACAAGTACCGGTAGTTCATGTGAACAAAGATCTCGCCAAGAACACAAATAAACTGCAGAAGAGAAGTTTTTCAGTGAGTAGTTACATTCTTTTAAAAATCATGTTTATGTTCAGTACAATTTAGTGCCTATCCTAAAAGTGTAACTTGATTTTACTAATCTTTTTTATATTAGTCAAAAGAACAACAAGGGAGTGAAAACTATAACGGAGTAAATCAGCAAGAAAGGTAAATATTACCGGTATACTGTATTTGAATGTCGGATCATGCTTTCATAATTATTTTATGTACTACTTAGTGAAATGATTTAAATAAATTCAGCTTAAAGTGCAAATATCAGCTTGGAATTTATTATTTTATCATAGCAAAAATAAAAATAATTCACTAAAGTGGTGGTTCTCAATTTTTTACGAGTACCACTTAAGAAAATCCAACACACTTTAATAAAATTGTATTACAGTACAAGTTTTTACAGCTAGTTTAGATAGTTTTTTTAGCATAAGAAAAATAATGTTTAGAGTCAGAATCAGCTTTATTATCATTGCACAGTAAAGTACAGTGAAATTATGTTCTGTACAGCCGTTTGAGATGGATGGAAGTGTACAGGGGCTGCAGCTTCTAATTATTAAAGGCATTTAGTATCAAATTTTGAATTCTACTTGCTAAACTTTATTGTGGAAAATAAACACTGACAATGTGTGGAAATATTGCACTTTATTTATTACAGTGGCATTAATTAACATGCCACTTGTCATACTTTGTCTCAGGCTTGAAGACCTGATTACAAGTCTCAACCAGGAGATGGCGACGTTGACCGAAAATCTGAGCTCATCAAAAGACAAAGGCATCAATCTGTGTGTCCAGTTAGAGTTATTAAAGTAAGTGATCTTTTTTTTTACAAATATTTTATGTACCTGTGTTTGTTAGTAAATATTCTAGTTCATATATTCTGTGGTGATAACTTCATAATTACTGTAAATATATTAGAGAATGTTGTAACTATTAAACTGTTAAAAACATTTAAATTTATAGAAAACTGGCAGAGAGGCAGAACTCACTACATCACCAGCAGATCAGTGAACTTCAGTCAGACGTCTCCAGCTACAAAGATAAGGTAAAAAAAAAAAAAAAAAAAAACTAAAAACTGTATCAGCACCAGTAGCAGCATTAAAACACTCTTCACTCTAATACATTACATGTACAGTATATACATATTATAAATGTTTGAACTCTACTGGATCTAAATCTCAGTAAAATAAAGTGGCTCTAAGGTAAATCAAACATGTTTCTGAAATTCTGAAAGTGAAGCGAAATAGCACTGCTTGAGTTGTTTAGTCAAAAAATACCTCTTCATTTGGTTTGTAATTTTTATTTGATGTGTTGTAGGTTTGTTTTCTGGAACAGAAAATCCTTGAAGGCCAGACTCAGCTATTTAACACCCAGAGAGAAAGAGAGCAATCACTACAGCAGGTTAAAGATATCCAGTCCCACCTCTGTCAGCTTAAGGTACTGCAGCGAGTCCTAAATTTGTTCATCTGCAAGTAGTTTGTTGCTTTAGTAAATTAAAGAACACTTGTAGAAATCCAATTATCAGGTTTACTTTAGAGAACATTTCAATATATACTGTATTATCTTTCTAAAACGCTCAAAGTTAAAGGTGAGATTTAATAAGTTGAATGGTTTTCTGTGAGGTATGATGTAGGAGCCAGTGAAGCGGTATTTGTGTACTATGAATACCAGCCAGTGTTGATTACTTAGAAACACAAAAGGCCACAAAATCAGTGAGTAAATCTGATGGAGGGTTTGTTCAGGAAGGGCAAATTTAGCCCACATTGTGAAACGTCGGCTGGTATAGCTTACCAATTGATTAGCTGCTTTCCTTTTACACATTTATTTTACAAATCTAAGATATTTTATTTAAACTAACCCAGCTTACTTTTCTTTTCTTCCTAATCTGTAAGCTGCTTCACAACTCACCTCCATTTTCCATCTGGGTCTGATTAAATCAGTGTCTTTTCTGTCATTGATTTGTCTCTTTCCTACTTTGAGCTGTTATTGCCGTTTTTCCTGACTCAGGTTTTTCATGTTTGTTTGTGAAATGACTGCAAGGTTCGAGAGCAGAGCCACACCGGAAAATACAAACTGTTGATTAAAACTAGTTTGACAAAGTGATCCTGAACTCTGATTTGGTTATACATTTAGTGGTACACAGTAGGTATATCCTAAAGTTGATAAGATCCTTTGGCATTAATAGTCTATCTGTCTATCTCAATAATTTAAACACTTCTCTGTAGAATAAAATTTATACCCAAATTAAATTAAACTATAATAAAATAGTATGACATAAAACAACAACAAAGCAAACAAAATACAACATTTCAGGAGTAAATCTATTGATTTACAAACATAATGTTTGTATAACTTCTAACATTTTTTAGGAGTTCTCAGTGATGAGGCTTTTATTCTGACAGTCATGTTTACAGGTGTGATAACAGTTTTTTACTTCTTTAACAAAGGACTGTAAAAAGGCTAGCTAATTCCTTGGAGCTCTTTGAGAGGCAGGAGACACATGACCAGTGTTGCTCTTAGATGTGTTTGGAATCAAAAGCATAAAGTCACAAACATGAATGTCAGAATAAATGCCTCATCGATCAGAATTAAGCAAAGTGAACTCAAAACCATTAAAATTGTGTCAAAAATATAATAATCATCAATCCTCTATTCTCTCCTCATTTTTACTTGTCCTCCTGTCAGCAGCAGCAGCTTGAGCTCCATGAGGATGCAAAGGTTCTGACAGGATGGCTGGAGGCAGCCAGGGAGCAACTTTGCAAAGCTGTAGAGCAGAAAACCTGCCTACAGACCCTGCTGGAGCAGAAAGCCCAGGAGGTGAGGAAATCCCAGGAACTCCTGCAGAAAAATGAGGATGAACCTCACTTCAGGCAGCAACAAACCCAGCAGATGACCCTGGAAAATGATCTTTTTTCTAAGTCACAATGAAGATATCCTAACTGTCTGCCTGTTTTGATCACTTTCCTCTCAGCATCTTGTTAGTTTAGAAGATGCTCAGAGTCAGTGTCAGACTCTGCAGGCTGAACAAGAAACACTGAGGATGAAGCTGAATGACAGAGAGAAGACGATCAACGCTCTGAGGCTGCAGATTGAGAGCAGTGTCCAGACGACAAAACAGCACAGACACACGATCGACAACCTTCAGCAGGAGAACAGCCTCCTCATCAAACAGCTCAACCAGCACAAGCTGGAGATTCAACAGCTTAGGGTCAGACAAAACGCTCCCAAAATGCATCATCTTCCTAATGATATTCTGTTGAATACCACTGCTGATTCCACTGATTCAGTTTCTCGTTCTCTTCTTCTGATCAGGCTGAGTTAGTCCAACGCGAGGCTAACTTGGCTTCTGTGGAGAGCGAGAGGCGACAGCTGAGGGCCTCTGTGGCTGAGCAGAGTCAGCGCATCCGAGAGGAGACGCTGGAGAAAAATCAAGTCACCACACAGCTGGAGCTGCAGCGCGTGCAGCAGACTAATCTTTCCAGTAAGAAATTGCATCCCGTCACCTGATGCTTCATATAATGTACAGTAGGTTGCACTCGCCTTAAACATCTGCAGCTTGTGAACAGGAGCGAAAAATCTCCAAGGAAAGTTAAGCTGGAGAATTTTGGAAATGTTTCAAATTGGACATTTTTCATGGGAATTACAGGAAATAACTAGAAAATAAGGGTAAACAAATTGTACAATATCCAAACAAACATAAACATTTTGTCTTGTTATTGGCAGATAATGAGTTTGACCCGAATTTTCTGAAAGTCACAATTTTAAGGACCTAATTTGTGTATGATATCAATGATGTCACAACATTTAGAGAAGGATGGGTTTCAAACATGTTTACACTACACTTTTTTCATTGTCCTTTTCTAATTAATGCACATAACTGAACATAACTATTTTCCTGTTATTTATATACATGTATTTTATTTTATCCATATAGAAACAAAACATTTCTTTATTAATTGCATTTCACAGCAAAACTATTTACAACTCTGAACAAAACAGTTTACAAGTTACTATTTCCATCTGTCCAGGTGACAATTTGTCATTTTTTACTGTGTGGTTCTTCTCACCACATGGCACAGAAATTAAATTAGGTCGTTTTTTTCCAAATTATGCTAGAATATATTTACTCCAATTGAATTTAAAATCCCTTGTAAAGGTCAACCTTCAGTATTTTAAATCCAAAATTTATTCCCATTAAATCCAGTGAAAAGTTTCCAACTTTGAAAATTCCTGGAACTCTGCTACGTTTGTGAATGTTTATCTGTTTAAAGTTTTAAAAAATGTGTCGGATTGCACAGTTAACTGTGCTAAGGCTTGAAGTACAATGCACTGAAAAAATAGTTTTGTAACTTGAGGCACCCGTGTGTTGTTTAGCCCTGAGACACATTTTTATCAGTTTGTGGTAATATACTATCCTGAATGTAAACTCATGTGAAACAGGAATCGTCTCTGTCCAGGAGACTGCAGATGTCAGGCTGTCCATTTACCAGGAATCATAAATCCCACAGATTTTCCTAGTAAGAGTTTAGCTTTAAAGATTTTTTTTTTTTTGTCAGATCAAATGATCTTGTCCAGCTGTGTTAAAACAGCAAAGGACTGTTTCTGGTATGTTTAAACTGTCAACCAAGCCCTTGTATTGTTGCAGTATTTTTTTTGCTTACGTGTGAATGCACCTTCCTTGGATGTAACTCGTGTTTTTACGGGCACGGTTTCAGAGGAGTTCAAGGAGCTGCAGCGGCTCCACAGCTGTAAGAACGACGAGCATGAGGGTGTGGTGCTGAAGCTTCAGAGTCAGCTGATAAACGCCTGCGATGAGCTGGATAAGATCAGGCGCACCCTGAGGACCCTCCAAGGAGTGGACGGACATGGTGTGAGCCACACTTTCATTTAAATAAGAGAGTGCCTCACTTTTAAATATTAAAGTCTGCAGATAACAGTTGATTAATGTTGTCTTCATAAAATTAAATAATGCATGTCCTGAGAACATAAATTTATCCAGGAAGTTTAATGAAACTTGCCTTTTTTTATTTATTTACTTTTTTACATGTTCTCAGCTTCTTTTCATATAGATTGCTACCACTATGTTAACATGTAGCACATTTTATCTATTGTTGTCCACTGTTGTCATCATTTTTTGTTGAAAACAGGTCTCTCTTGTAAATGAGTCCTCAAGGCTCAATGGGATTAACCTGCCTAAATAAAGGTTGAATGAAAAATACCAAAACAAATCATCGGGTAAATCCATTTCCTCCTCAGGCCTTCAGGTTGCTTTGGACATGCAGAAGGAGATCACTGCTAGAAGAGAGCAGGTTGACTCTCTGCGGGCTGGGATTCAACGTCTGGAGGAGAAAGTGGAGCAACTGCAGCAGGTTAAAGCCCTTTTAAGCCTGAAACCTCCTTTTCTGCAGTAAATTTGATACGTCTTCTTAGTCCGACTGTCATCTAACGACAATTTTAATGTTTTATTTTAAACAACATGCCGTTTGTTCATTTATTCCTTTCCAGGAGAAACGCTCCCAGAGCCTGGAGACCCTCCGTCAGCTCCAGGAACTCACATTTATCAGGGAGGAGAAGAGGCAGCTCGCCAATGAACTGAAGACCCTTTGTTCCAAAGACCAACAGCTGAGGGAGCGGATCAGCGAGCTGGAGGCAATCCTTCACAAGGTGAAATATTTAACACTGCCCACATACTGTCAGATTAAAGCAGAAATGTGCTTTCTAAAATTCAACACTTTAGGAGGAATGTGTTTACCAAAGTTTTAAAATCACTTCAGAGGGGTTTTACTGTCCGTACATTATTTTCAGTCTAACTACTTCTGAATATTTTGTTTTATTTTAGCCATTCATGTATCAAAACGTTTGCCTCATTCAGGGGATGAGTCCTACGACTTTTGTTTTTTGTAACTTATTTTTAAGTGTCAGTATTTAAATTTGTTTAGAATTTTCCCCCCTAAAGAAATGCATTAGGATCTGTTCAATACCTTCAAAAACTTTTATATCTTTGAAATCTGCTCCACCATACTCGCCCTGTTCTTACACTACTTTTTTAGTTATTAGCTAGCATTCTGCTACGTTTAGCTTTTAGCAGGCATTTTGTTACTATCAGTTAGTGTTTTGCTTCTTTTAGTTTTTTTATCAACATTCTGCTCCTTTTTGTGTTTTTTATTTTTTTTTTTTTTTTTTTTTTCCCCCTCTGTTGGTGTTTTCACAAATTTTGTTTTCTCTCGTTTGTTTCCAAAGATGTCAGAGAGCTTTGCCAACTGTCAGGACTTCCTCCAAGTGAGGGAGCAGGAGTATTTTCGCCTGAAACTCCAACACGCTCTGAACCTGAAGGTAGAGTTGTCAATAAACAACAATTGCACAACAATTTTAATTGCATTTTTCTTGTACTTTATATGTTGTCTGTCTAAAACAGGTCTCTCTTGTAAACGAGTCCACGTGACTCAATGAGACTAACCTGTATTAATAAAAGTTGAATGGAAGGAGAAAAAAAAAAAACCAAGGAGGAATATCGCTTACCCGGTTTTTACAATGTGCTGTATATCTCTGCAACTTTTGAAAATATGGCAGGAAGTTTTCTAAAATGTTAAACATGAAAACAGTATATGTTTTTGGTTATGTTAGTGTATCTACAAGAAAAGGTTACAATATCACACTTTGATACTATATCTCATTTTTAGATAAAACCCTTTGTTATGACTCAACAGAGAGAAGTGGCACAGAGATTAGAGAAGGCGAGCCTGTGATCAGAAGATCACTGGTTCAACTCCCAGTACTGACAACATTGTAATGTGGGTGGGAAAGGTGAAACACCCACACCTGCCTCCACCCTCATTTGCCCCATTATGGGCCCTTGAGCAAGGCCCTTAACCCCCACCATCAGGTCCCCTGGGTGTCTTAAAAGCAGCTCCCTGCTCCACACAGAGGGCTGTGGTAGCTCGGTGGTCTGTGGTTGCGTCAGGAAGTGCATACGGCATAAAAACAATTTCCAAGTCTTCGTGCAAGCTAGTTCGCTGTGGTGACCTCTGAAGAAGGAAGCAGCTGAAAGAAGAAGAAACAATTATTTTAAGTTATATATATTTATAAGAAGTAATTTATTCAGAGTGCAAAAACTATTCTTAGCCAAACCAAATGATAACATTTACCTAAGGTATGCAAAATGTTTTATTCTATGCACAAATTGTTGATATTTTGATTGTATGAATGTGGTTTATTTTATGGTTGGAGAGCTGAAGGAAAATTTCCACCTTAGTGGACAATAAAACTATTTATTTTCTTATCTTACCTTATCTTATTGTAACTTAACGTAACATAACTTTTTTTCTTTATCTTATTCTTATGGTATAACAGAACTTTGATATACTGTACTCTATTGAGAATCCTTTACAGTTTGACTGTAGTGTACCTTTGCCTTACTAATTTCACTCAGCACACAATTTGATTTTTGATGTTGATGTTTGGTTCTAAACTGAGCAATAATGTTGAGAGAGTTTGGCAAAGAGCAATAAAATGTGGAAATGCACTAATCCAGTGAAGATCTGTCAGAATTTCTTTAGAATTTAAAGTACCCAAGAACATATCGAAATATGGAATGCTTAGAACCACAAACAGTTTTACAGGATCTGGATGTCCTGCTGGACTGAAAGTAAAACATCAAATAAAACTTGAATAGTTCTGAAAAAAGAAACATACATTTCTCTTAAGATTTTTTGCTAAATGTTTCTTTGGAGATAATTCTGTGGAGATTAGGGAGTTCTCATATCTGTCTCATATCAAACTCTCCAAAACAGCCAATTCTAGAAACTTTCTTCAAACATTCATCATCTGCATGTATGCTTATCTTTTTCCCTTGAAACAAGTGCCATGTTTACAGGTGAACATTCCTCAGTAAGTCTTTAAGTAAGTATTAATGTTTTATGTTTTCTGTAGGAGCTGCAGGGTCAGAATTTGTGCACAGTTCCAGCTGTGTCTCCTCCTCCTCTGGACTCTCAGTCCTCATCTGTACAGACTGCTCAGACCAAGGTAGAGTCAGAACCTCCCTACCCATCCCTTTTGATTTAAGTCCATCGAGTTCATGCGTAGATCATTTTAATTTGGCTGCTTGGATACAGGCTCAGCACATCTGCTTTGTCTTTAGATACAAAACACTGACTGGGTTACATTCCTGCAGCTAGGAGGGAAATCACTGGAACACAGCTGTGTAATACCGTTCAGTTAGTTTTGTCCTGCAGCGATGCTCTGCTGAGACTGATGTGTTTATTGATTGAACCTGATCAAATATGTTGGCGCTAAGAGTCAAAGAAAGAAATCTCGTAAGATTGTCTGGTAAAACTGAGCCAATCAGCTCAGGTAAAGATCACTCCAGTCTAGCTCTGTATTTACTTTGTTTCCTTTCTCCTCTTCAACCTATGAAGTCCAAGAAGCAGGAGGGATCCACCTGTGGGCTCGGTTCTCTTAGGGATCTGCGAGGAGTGATTTCAGAGAACCACAGACCACACACGGATGGGAAGGTTTCTGGCTGCAGCTTCCACAGGAGGAGGTCTGCACCAGAGGACCAGCACAGAACCACGCCGTACGTCTGGTTTCATTCTCATGCGCTACAAGGTTTAGCTTTTTAGCAGCTTAGTTCACAATTAAAAAAACATGATTGAGTAAGAAGCCACTGGAAAGCAGGAGAGAGGTGAATCCAAATGACATACAAGCATACAGCTATCAGACTAGAACAAAATATATACAGTCTGTTAGATTTTTGTAGTTTAAAAGCTTGTTGCATCTATTTTTGTTTAAATTTAACATATTTTCTTCCCTTTTTTATCAACGCAGGACAGAAAATGATGAAAGGGTAAAAGCTTGCTCCAAATTGAGGAGAAAGACGTGCAGCAGGTAGGATAAATCACCTGACATATTTTTAACTCTTATGTACAGTAGTCCCTCGCTGCTTCGCAGTTCGTTTATCGTGGATTCGCTCTATCGCAGTTTTTCAAAATAAGATTGGACATGACCCACAATCGGCTGATTGATGGATGAGCTGCACGATTGGCATGTAATTTTTATTTAAAATAAATTATTTAAAATTATTTAGCACCTGCTGCACATTTGTGCAGCCCATACTGCAGAATAAACTTGCTGCAGCTGATCAGCTGTTCTCAGTGCATGATCAGCTGTTCATGTATGGAAGGGAAGTGGGTGTGGCCAAGAATGCTTGTAGGTGACAAAGAGCGGAGGAGGCAGGGAGCTGAAATCATGACATTCTGTGCTCTTTTAGAGCTTTTAGAATTTAGAAACATTGTTTAGAATATTGCCAGAGTGTGGGAAGGGTTTAAAACACCTTTATTTATATATATATAAGTACTACTTGTACTACTATTCCTACTTAGTGGTTTTTCACTTATCGCGGGTCTTCAGTGTACAGATCCCCTGCAATAAACGAGGGATTTCTGTATTTTAAAGTGTTAAATACAGTTCAACTTATTGTGGTGCTAAATGATGGCTCCTCTTTTCCTCTTATACAACCTAAGATGTGATGTGTGAGACTGTCTGTGTATTTATGCTGCGTACAGTGAGACACTTCTTCTGAAGACACCTGGGCTGATCGGGCAGATAATAAACAGCGAGAGTGAGTATCAGAATTACCTTGTTTTTTTGTTGTTGTTTTGTTTTGTTTTGTTTTGTGTAACATCACTTTTTGTGTTGTAATTTTTTGTTGCTCTTGGTAAATGTATTTTTTCCCTTCCTGTTTGACATCCTCCAGTAATATAATCAGGTTTTCAAATGAGAACTGGAGTTAGTTTGACAGGTAGCTGCATACGTACCTAGAAAGAATAGCATGTTTTGACATGTTTGTGTATTTACTTGTAAATGTTACTCTGACTTTTCCAGCCCACTGCATGATGAGCCCAGTGACTGCAGCGAAGTCCAGCAGCTTCTCACAGATCCTCTCGCTTGGCCGCAAGTCACCTGTTCACACTCTCCTGACCTCTGACCCAGACGGCTAACAGAAAACCCACGAATCCGAGGCTGCCTCCGTGTCTGAGCCGGTTAAATTGTTTATACGTTTACACTCTTACTGTACAGAGAAATTTTAAAGACTTTACTAAAACCTCCAGTTTACACAGACTGAGTCATATATTGACTTATTGTTCACTATTTAGTTTATTACCTACTTGGAAACTAAAGTTTCACACTCTCAAAGGAGAAACTAAAAAAAGTACTTGATCAAATTGATAAATAAGCTTTGTTTTATTTTGAAACTTTATTTACTGTTTCTTAAAGGTTCACCAGATGAAGTTTAATCCCAAAGGAACATTTTTATATAAAATTTCATCATGTATGTATATATGTATATATATTTATTTTTAAATAAATGTTTACAGTAAGTTAGTGTTTGGACTGGTTATTTGTTGTTGGGCTTGAGATTTCGTCACATACAGGAAGTGTGTGCGTAGTGGTGTAAACTGCACGTGCCTCACCTTCTCATCCAGATCATATTTGTTAGTTTAACAAACAGCAGGAAGGAGGTGAGTCCTCATTTTACCTTTATTTACCTTTTAGTCTTTTTCCACCTGAGTTTTTGATGTCATCAGTACAGATTTATGATTTTTCTAATCAGTTTAATGAATATCTTTTTGAACTTGTGGGTTTAAGCTTATTTTCCTAAACTTTAAACCTTTTTGTACTTTTACATGACAGGATTTCACTTCTGACCCAGGAAACGCACTCATTTAAATATGGAAACTTGATGAAAAATAAAACGAGGTAAGTCAACTCATCCTGCAAGAGTCCAAAACACAATTCTAAGTTCTTGTCTAAAAAACAAAACTTTTCATCTCATCTAATGTTGATTAAGGGTACACAAAGGTGCAATGTCATGAAGCTGCTTTAAAAAAAAAAAAAATCATACAAACCTGCACAATTTTCTTCTCATGTTATTTAAGAATTTTAAATTTGTAACATAACGTTTGTAAAAGGTTGCCGCTGCTTACATCATGTGCATCCATGGAAGAGCTGTTTGTGATTGTCCAGCAGTGTTGACGTGCGCTCAGATGAGTTGCATCTGCAGAGAATAGTGCTTTGTTTACATTCGGTGCGTACCGAAACACCTGCACAGTTGATTCAGTGATCGCTCACCTTTCTTTTTATTCAATAATTTTTAATTCATTTTTAACTTAATAATGCTTAGGACAATTTAATGTATACTGCTGAGGAAGTTGATAGTAAAATTTTATTTTTATTGCGACCTTCCTTTCTTGGTTCTCTGGTTTTTCTCTTCTTCCACTCGGAGCTCCTGTAGTAGCAGGAACTCCACTGTTTACAGAGCAACATGGATACAAAACAGAGACCACCCGATCGAATAACCCAGGAAGAAAGACACAGCCACGTAAATATCTGTCAGATCAGAATCAACAAGTTCGGCTTTGTTCAGGCGTTACTCGTTTATCTGCCTGCTTATAATCTTGTGGAGCAGGACAACTTGCCTCTGAAGTCTTTTTCCTTCACAGAAGCAACATGCTATTTGTGAATCTGCTTTTGAATCATCGGGGTGTACATTTTTAAAATGTTTCTTTCAGGTTGTTGGCTGGTTTTATAACACCTGGAGTTCTTTCTGGGCCTCAGGTTGAACTGAGGGGTCGCCGAAATACAGATTTAAAACGGTTTATCTTTTTTTTTTTTTTTTTTTTTTTTTTTTAGTTGTGGTGACTAAATGAGTCTTTTCAGTATTCCACAAACTTGATTTAAAGTTTAGCTTAAAATATTCAAAAACAGGTAGTGAAGGTTTTTTACTTGTGATTCCCACTACAAGGAAAGGAAGTAGCAGGTAAAAATGATGGATATCTACATAAGAATGTAAAAATGTACACAACTTCAAATATTTTTCCCGTAAACAGTTTTAAGAAGTTTTATAACCTGATTTTCTTGTTTTTGCACAGCAACTGTTTGTTTGAGGCTTATTTTTCAGTTTGCCTCTCATCAGTCAGGGAGTGACAGACACAGTGTGTGGTTACCGTGGTTACCACATTTAGCCACTGTAGTAGCTTTAACATATACTTCTTCTACAGTTTATATATTGAAATATTGGCACTTATTGCTTAGTTTAGATAAAGTTATGTGGGAATTTTAGGCAGTAGCTTTATTTGTATCCTAATATTCTTCAGAAATATTCAAATTTTTTTAATCATTTTATTTTAACAGATGCCCCCCCCCCCCCTTTTTTTTTTCTCAATAATTTAACTGGTAGGACAAATTAACCTGGTATAAACATTATAAGTCTAATAAAAAGAGAAGCAGATTGGTCTATTAACTGTATGTTAACGTCCACCCTAAATAAAGCAGCCGAGTGTTTTAAATAGAAGCGCGTCCATTCCTGCAGTGATTTACTGCCACATGTATGTCCTGACTATTCCTGCCTCGCCTGTTTCTTCCTGCTGTCGATGTTTCTCCCCTCCTCACACGTTCATCGTGTTGACTGGTTCAGAGTCGGTCAGAGTGGCCACAAGTTGTGAAAATCTAATTTATATTAAAATACTAAAGAAAAGATTGTACTAGAACTTTAGGTCAATGTGTACTTGTCTCAAAAGTCTCCTCTTTTTATGTAACTTACTTCAAACATGATTTTTATTAGGTGTATGTAAGCTTAAAAATAATTAAATTAAAGCACTTTGGCCAATGCTGTTTTCAACATGCTTTATAAATAAACGTGTACAGTATTGTTTTAAAATGTACTTTGATTCAAATTAATATTTCGTGTTTTACAGGACTGTCTAATTTTTGATTAGTTAAATTAAATGTCAATCGTTAAAGTAGTCGTGTAGATTATAGTACATTAAATGTGGAACATTACTTCACAGTTTTAGGTAATAAAAAATAAAATGTATTTTTGCATATTGCTAAATATCTGTTTTGTCCCTCAGGAAGTGTATTATAAAAATTGCTAGAATATGATTTTTTGATGCAATTATGCAAAACTTTGATAATTAAAAGGAGAATGTGAAAACAATGTTTTTCTTATTTTCTTAGCTTTAGAAATCCAGCTTTACATGTTTCTTGTAGGACAATAGCGAAAATATAGGTTACATTTATTACCATAATGAATCTTAGATAAATGACAGCAATGTTTTAAATGCAAAATCGTTAAGATTGGAATAAAATAAAGTAGGAAACAAAAGCTGCACAATAGTCTTCTCACATTAATGGTTAACATGTCCAGCATTAAAGATTTGTAACCAGCTTTATGACCGGACACCATCTACCACATGGAGTTTGTTTACCTTTAGAAACAGCCAAAGTGACTGAAATAGATCAGCTGTGTTTGTTTACCTAATGACTAATGTAGGTCAGTCATGGGACTCAAGCTTCCACAAGGTTTTTTTGGATGATTCAGTCAAGTGTTTTGTTTACACCGAGTGCGGACCTGCATTTCAGATCAATGTATCTGGAAAACTGGAGTAAACTCTTGCATACTACACTTTTTAAAGTTTTTGATAACACTTTTTAAGAAATCAAAGTGACTTAAGTGCTTTTTCTAGATTAAAATGTTGTTTTAAGAACATCTAAAAATACATAATTTCCTATAATTCCACAATAAGCTTACGTTAATGTCGTAAACCGAGCCACTGGCTGAAAACCGGAACAGCTGGAACCATTTAATCCCCATTTAAGATATCAGCACCTAACACTATCTTTAGCTTTGTTTAAATCGGCTTCCTCCATAACACTTTCTAACAGCTGTACAGTTGTAAATGCAAATATTTTCTCTGTCTTGATTTTAAACACTAGAGGGCTCTCCTTGTACATGGATCTATCTGTTGGTTAAAATTACTGGAATCTTGGTGATTTCTGCAAATATTTAGCTTGTATCTAATCTCGGCAGTGGGGTTGCGTCAAAACAGTATTTTGACAGATTATTTACCAATTCATTGAGCTGAAGCTGTCAAAATAAAAGCAGCCATACTCAGTATTTTGTGTTTATCAGAATAAATGTTTTTGCGTATTGCGTCATGAAGTTGACTGTTCCTGTACGAATCTGCTGAGACTTTTTTTTTTTGAGCAAGCTGTTGCTAAGAAAAGTGTTTGTTGTTGTGATCACATGGTGCTCCCTTCAGGGCCCATAAATTAATTCATTAGCCTGAGTTCAGGGCTCTGGACTCTCCTGCTGTTCAACCACAGAGGAAAACACTGCAGGGACACAGAGACTTCTGTTTCTTCTTGTTCAGCTCTGAAAGTCCCCATTTGTAGCTACAAACTAACTTAGTGAAGTCAGTGAACTGTTTAATTTGCTGGTTTTGTTTAGTTTGCCAACAATGTAGTTGGATTTAATGCAGCCAGAAAAAAAAAAAAAAAAAAACTGACATTTAAAGAGAATTTCAAGACACGTTTCCTTCTGGGCATAAAATCTGAGGTCAGTGGATAAAAAGTGCAGAAAGCCAAATTAAACATTTCCTATTAGTGCTAAAGAATGTTTGAAAAACCTACTTGTGCTTAAACGGGCTCCTCAGAGATGAGTGCTGACAGCTGTGAATGGATTTGTTTGTTGGCGTCGTCGTAAGCCTCGTGCCGTCACAGGACGGCTCCGAGGTGACGGCACCGGCCCTCAGCAGCAGCACTGGTCCATGAATGTCTCAAAACACGTTCCCTCTGCCTCTGGAGGAATTTCCAACTTTACTACAAATTATTGATAAACCGCTGGCTTCACCTTCCTACAAAATGTTTTATGTGCACACAGTCAGAATGATCCTGTCTGTCATCCTCTCTTGTTTTCAATCTGTCAGCTGAGTCTTTTAAACCAAGATAATAGTGTTTTATAAAGACGGGCTATCAACGCATTTCACCTCTACTTGTCCTTCTGAGCACTCAGATCTTGTGAGGTCACCACAGAGGACGGAAACCATCTTTGTTTTTTACTCACTAAAGTGCTCTTATCAGCCTGCTTGTGAGGAAACGCCTGAAACTTTGTGTACTCTACATTTGACATACCCCACCTCTAGGATTTCCTTCTCAAGCATCCTGACTTGTAAATATTGGAACGTGACACGTGTGCCACCGATCATTGTCCGTAAAGAGCTTCACCTTAAGTGGCTGCACGAAGATGGCCTGACTTCAATGAGCTCGGCCTCTTTGGAAAATAATCTGGGAGTGGACTTTAGGATGCAGGCAACCAGATCTGCCGTCTCCTGTTGACACGAAAACTTTAAGTCATTGTTTTTGCTGATGGGTGCCTGGTGTGATTGGCACCGAGATAATTGCCGGCACATTTTATGGACACTTCCTCCGTTTTATAAACACAAACAAAACAAGAGCAGTTCGCTTGTTTCAGCTTTATTTTATTTTTATTCATCTTGCACAAAAACTGGTGGAACTCAGGTTTTTTTATCTGTCAGATGAGGTGTTTATTTGTTTCAAATGTGCTCAGTAAATTAAGAAAAAAAAGAACAGAAGCACATTAATTTTCCTCCGGGGACTTTCTATTTCCCATCAGCGTGATGAGTACAATTGGGGGAAACTAGAGCGACACACGGGAAATGTTTTTGTTTATGGTGAAGTGGGAGTTTGGCAGCACGCTAGCTTTCCAACTGAAGGAGTTCGCTGCCATTTTTAACAATGTTTGATAGCCTGTAGGATGTTGGGCAACAGAAAACAATACACCAAAAGGACGAACCAATCCCAACCCTCTGTCTGTACAGAACACAACACAGGTGTGACATTGCATGCAAACCCTCAACCAAGCAAGTCTTTGTCCTTCAGCATCCCCTTGGGAGGTTGGATTTAGCTTTTTGTGCCTCAGAGCTCATTTTTTAAACTTTACATAGGGTTTGACACAATGATGTTTAGACTAATTTATGCCGTTTTCTAAAAATGGAACTATAAACTTGTGAAACTAAACCGTAATCTTAAACAACAGCAGTGTTTTATGCCTCAATATCTGCAGCCAGACCATTTCAGTATTTTTAGTGTGGCAGTCGGTTTGTGTTGTGCATGTAGGAGCTTTGCATGTTCTCCCTGTGGTTGTTTGAGTTTCTTTCGTCTGTGGGCAACTAATTTTAATGTTTTAAATCAACAGTGGGTGTGAATGTTTGCCTTGTGATACACCAGCAACATGGTGAGATTGAGCTCTGCTTCACTTCTAAAGCCGTTGCAAGATTTTATTTTTTAATTGTTTTTATCAACATTTCAAACGTGTCTGCCAGGCAATGGTGTAGTCTACATAATACGCGGGGATATGGAGTATACCCACTAGAAAAGCTTAAGAATTTCAGTATACCCACTTAAAAGTGCCCAATGATACATGACTCATCATTAGGCACGTGTCATTGATTCGTTAAACGGCAGTTAAACGTTTCCGTAACAATCTATCTGTATGTAGCGCTTGATAATTACATTCGCTTATCCAGCCAGTTAATGTATAATTACTGCTTCTGTACTTACTACTAATACTTGACATGTTTTGATTTGATACAGTTTTATAAATTATATACCAGGTTTTTAATACAAAGCCAACTGTTGTACAAAGTTTGTTGTACATTTATTCAAATATAAGCATCAGAGAAATTTGGAAATGTTTAATATGCTTAAAAATCAAAATAAATGGATGATTATTATTGTATTAACCAGTGTACTTTGGTTTCTAAGTTAGTTTTACGTTAGACGTTGAACATTTGTGCTCCGTGCCTTCAACAATGTCCAACGTCCAACATAAAACTAACTTTACCACGGTATACCCACTACAAAAATCATGTAGACTGTACCACTGCTGCCAGGAGTATATACAAAGGTAATGGTATTCAAATATAAAAAAAAGAACAAGATAATTATAAAAAGGTTAAAAAAAAGTCTAAAAAGATACAAAACAATGTTGTACAGATAAATTCACATTGTTTTTCTAGAACTGAGATGGTTTTCATTGCCTTTTTGGTTTTCAAGTCCTTTAATTGTGCTGTATTTGTAAAGTTCCTTTCTGAAGAGGGTTCTGCTTGGCTTGGAGTTTGTTCCAAGATGGTTGCTAAAGAGTTGAGTGAGGAGCATTAATTCTGGTTAATTCTGGTGTCTACGTTTTATGCAACCAACAGTTTAAGAAAGGATCATTTGGGTTTGAGAGAACAATGTGCTGGAATTGAAAATATCTAAATGTTTTATGGGGAAAACTTTTCTTTGTTTGTTTTCAGAAAAAGTTGCATATTTTGAAAAGTAAAAAAAAAAAAAAGTCACGAAAACCAAAGATTATGGCACAATACAAGTGCTGAACATGGTGATGTCTGAATGGTTTAAATATCTAAAAAAGCTAAGTCTGGTCCTCTGGACATTCAAAAAACAAAACA
>JARVLU010001462.1:7572904-7598581 GCA_031762415.1 Simpsonichthys santanae
ACTTACTGCCGGCAATGCGGACCAAGCTCTGACACCGGTCGTACAGGGACCTAACAGCCCGTATCAAAGGGCCCGGTGGGTCCTTGAGATCATCACCAACAGATATATGGATAACTTCATGTAAAACTTCAAAGCAGATACTGGGTACAGTAAATGACTAAAATACGGAGGTGAATAACCCAACAAGAGTTTATAAATGAGTGAACCAGTGAATGTAACGACGGGTACGTGAAGACGGCCTTTGAATAACTGAATTGAATAAACTGCATTATTGAATCACAGAATAATGGCGTCCAATTTATGAAGAGTTTCTTTACACGCATGTACATGAATTATGTCTCCATAATCAAACAAGGGAAGGATGTTTCTTCCACAATTCATTTTGCAGCCAGTGGAGAACGATTTCTGTACCAATAGCCAAGTCTCACTTTGACATTTACTTGCAAAACATACAGTGTGAAAAGGACAGAGCACCGTCAAAGGCAAATTCCCAGGTATTTTTAAACTTCTACCTGTTCAACAATATCCCCATCTTCTGACAGGCATTCAGCAAACCCATATTGCCCAGGACATCCTTGTAAAAGAGATTAATAATCTCAGTGGATTTCTTCAAATAAAGGTTTATTAATAATAAATGTTTGGCTCTATGGATTCTTTTTCACAAGTGAGAGAAAAACGGGGCATGCTAACAGACTGATTGATGCTGCTTCTGCAGTACTGCGTAGGTAGTGTCAGTCCATTGTAGTGAAGATGGAACTGATGTGCACGGTAAATCTCTGCTATATGTTCTTACACTCACATTTGATCACAAAACCACAAGAGTTTATTTTCCATTTACTCTTTATTTATACAGGTAGTCTCATTGAACCACAAGAACTCATTTTCAAGAGAGACCTGTGTAGGGAGCAGATGGTGGGGGTTAAGGGTCTTGCTCATGGGCCCAGGGTGGGGTGAATGAGGGTGGAGGCAGGTGTGGGTGTTTCATCCACATTTTGATGTTGTCTGTACCGGGGCTTGAACCGGCGCTCTTCCGATCACAGGCCCACCGTCTCTAACCTCTGCGCCACCGCTCCCCCATAGAAAGTCATGAGAATGCAATCTCAGATACAACTGGTTGAGATTAGTTCTCTCTGGAGGGTATGAGAAGTTGATTTGTCCAGGAGAGACTTGGAGTAGAGTTGTTGATCCTCCACATTGAGTGGAGCCAGTTGGGGTGGTTCGGGCATCGGGTAAGGATGTCCCCTGAACACCAGAGAGGTTTTCAGGGCATATCTAACTATAGGCAAAGACCCACATGCTGCAGAGACTATACGTCTCTCGGCTGGCCTGAGAACGCCTTATCCTCCCAGAAGAGGCGGCTGTGAAAGGAGATGTCACTGCCTCCCTGCTGCAGGCTGCTGCCTCCTCAGCCCAACTCCAAAACAAGCAGTAAATGGATGGATGGATGCTACTTAAGGAAAGCTTCTTGTTTTAGGAATCATTCTCAGCATTAATCACAAAGAGCCTGAACACATTTTTCACTCAACTGATTAAGTGAAGAAAATCATGAGTTGGATTTATCAAACTGCACAATGCATACATTGTTGCATAACTCTCCTCTGAAACCAGGGGTCAGCAGGTCTAAGTAGGGTCCACATACGCACAAACGTGTTAAAAAGATGTGTATTTTGTGTATATGTTACTGAGATCAGCTTGAATATTTTTCTTAGCAGGGACTTTGTCTACGGTGTCTCCTTGAA
Organism: Simpsonichthys santanae; assembly: GCA_031762415.1. Classification (NCBI taxonomy): domain Eukaryota; kingdom Metazoa; phylum Chordata; class Actinopteri; order Cyprinodontiformes; family Rivulidae; genus Simpsonichthys; species Simpsonichthys santanae. The sequence goes on from JARVLU010001462.1 coordinate 7,574,644, forward strand.
TTCTTAAATTAACTCTTTGTCACTCCAGGCGGGAACAATGAGTCGCTGTCTCCTCTTACAGAACATGTGAGCTGAATGGTGGGAAACAAGCCACACCTAGGCAGACAAAGGAATGCTAAGGTCAGTGCATCACTTAACCGCTGTTGTTGTAAATAAACCAGAGATTCATGAGAATGCATGCAATTTTGATTTGTCTGTTGTTGTGCGCTGATGGGGTTTAAACTTTTTATACAGAGTATTTTCAGCCTGGAGGATTGAAATCAATATCACATTCAGAGCTGTGATTCATCTTTGGTCTTGTCTCTGACTAAGAATACAAGCTTGTTTAGAAAAGTGACAGTAAGTTACAAATGATGACACAATCTCACGCTGAAACATGGATATATGAAGCTGCATATGTGGCAGTGTTTTAGTATTTTTCTCTACTAAAGTGTTGAAAAATGTTCAGCGCTTCACTGTTGGGCTTGTCGTTTTCTTTTTTCAGTGAAAGTTTTGGTCACTGCGATCCTCACTGGGGAAGACGAAGAATGGATCAGCGGAGGAATAAATTGTAGTTTGTCCTCGCTCCCTTCACTTTTAACGGCTCAGTTTGTGTTAATCACTTCCAGTGAAAAGGTTTTCCCACACCCCTCTAGTCTCCGCTCACACAACTGTGCTCGTATATCAGGGCTCTGACTGTCTGCACCGCGAGTCCCGTGGCTTAATATTTGGTACCGGACGGTGCAGGGACCATAGCTGACAGCCTGCTTACAGGAAAAGTTAACATTTTTTCCTTTGAGGAGCGGCAGATGAGGAGGCTAGATTATGGAATGGAATTTCATATTCCTGTAATTTATATAAACTGGGTTTTTACCATAAATTAAAATTAATGCTCCTTCCAAATATCATGTTGACAAAAAGGCCTTTCCTTTATCACCATGCAGTTTTGAAACTATCTGGTGTAAAACAGGCTTAGTACAAAACTTGTATTTCCCTAAGCTGATGCTGACATAAAGTTTAAGAATTTGTTGTTTTGTTTATATTGAGTAATATTAATGTAAATTATTTGTTTTAAATGCCTTTAATCTCTATTGTTGTGGCTCCGTTGGTGAAGCTGCCACTCCTCAGCAAGAAGGTTGCCGGATCAAATCCCAGACAGGAGCTTTTCTGGGTGGAGTTTGCATGTTCTCTGTGTGCGTGCTTGGGTTTTTTTGTACTCTGGTTTCTTCCCATAAACTAAAACTAAAAACATGCATGATTGCTATCTCTGTCCGTAGGTGTGAGTGAGTGCGTGAATGGTTGTTTTGTTTCTCTGTATAGCTCCTTCTCCACAGACGTGATTTTACTCAGCTTGCATCAACTCAGCATTGGCCAAATGTGTCACCATTACCTGTTCCTGCGTTGTTCGAAGCGAGCCAAGCAAGTGATTTTGACGTCAGCAAACTGCAGCCATTTTTTTGGCCAAGGTGGTAAATGTAAATGGCCACGGCTACACTGCACATACAAACAGTGCTGTGAAAAAATAATTAAATAATGAAGTCCAACTACTGGACAACAAAAGATCACAACATGCAAAGCAAGAAGAACTGGAGGGACTGGAGGTGGTTTGCCCCTTACCCACTATCCCACCTGTCCTGATCCCAGGTTTGCTGAGCACATCAGTTTGCAAATGTCCTCCATCAGAAACTGAAACCTCACAGTCCAAAACGTTGGACTTCCTGAGATTTACTTTTAACCCAGGTGTCATCAACATACCTGAACCAATGATTCAGTGGGGTCCCTGAAAAAACTAAACAGTCACTGTCCAAAAGGATGGCCCAGCACAGAAGAGCAACATCATCTGGCCAGGACTCTGAGGTCTACACTCATCTGCAGGCCAGAGGTCACTCTTTCAGTGATGAAGTGCATATCCTTGACAGAGAGGAATGTTGGTTTGAGAGATGAGTAAAGGAGGCCATCTTTGTGAAGAGAACCTGTCCATCGTTAAACAGGACTGGAGGCCTCCATGTTCAACTGTCCCCCTCTGTTATTGCTAGTATCACTCAGCCCTCTGTGATTAGCAAGCGACCATAAGGCTGATGGTCCTCCCTTTGCATGTGACTAGTTTTGTCTGTCACCAGCAAACTGGTTGATCTACAATGAGAGGGTGCTATTTATAAAACTGAGTTTGTTGTAGCTCCTCAGACCGAATAAGTTTTGGATAAAAGACAAAATGTTCTAACAAAGAAGAATCTGTCCAGAAGACCTGACTCAACCTTGTTAGATTTATCTACCTGGATTATTGAGCATGCATTAGGACATTCTGATTAGAGTAGTACTTAGCAATGGAGAAGCAGCTTATGTGGCCCTGTGATGGACTTGCGACCTGTCCAGGAAAATGTGGGTAGATAATACATTGATAGATGTTGTAACATATTCAGAAGATAATAAAATGGATTTTTAGCCACATCACTTTGCTTTCTGAGGTTTCAGTTCCATCTGAACTACATTTACTGTTAAGAAATTAAAATGTGATAATAAACTTAATAAGCAGACCATAAGCGATAACTTTTCTTTCAACCTACAAGGTCAGAATAAGATTTTCAAAGGTGCTGTTGGTTTAATGTCATCATGCAACATGGCATTAAACTAAAAGACTGTTTATATTTCAGTGACAAAGGATGAAATCCTTGGAAAAATAGGTGAGATGTCTGCCTGAACACGTAACTTGTCCTTTTCAGCTTTCCAAGCGGTGTGACTCAGTTGGTTTGAATTTAATGGGTGCTAAAGTATCACACATTTTAATTTCACTAGAAATTTGGGCCAAAACTATGCTGAATGAATTTAACCAAGTTTCCTAATTTAGTTTATGTAAAGCCAAAGTTAATGACAATGACAGTGTTTCCTGAATTTGTATGTCTTGGGAAACTGCTCAATACTAAGATCTGAAGCAGTCCTGATGAGTTTACAACAAAGTTTGCATGAGGAGATTAGAGGTATGGTGGTGGTAAAAGTTGTGTAACCGCCATCAGATTTTTTGTGTAGATTGCATTGTTGATTTTTTTCCCCTTGCCCACAGAAACCCAAGATTAACATACCCAACACATGAACTCTGATCGTCTTAGAATTTATTTTTCTTGTGAGTAATCTTTTGATTTTGAAATTCCTGTTTATCTTTGTTGATACATGAAGGTGTAGCTCAGGGCAACTTTGTGAGTTTGGGTGCGGACACTATTATTTGCATTTAATAAAAACACCAAAACGCAATATAACATGAAGGAAACGTCACTCTGAAAGGCATGGATTAGTGTTTGTGTTGCATGTGCAATATTTGATGATTTAGTTAAAAAAAAAAAAGACAAAAGAGCCTTTATAAAGTTCACAGATGGGTTCAAATGTTCAGCAGCTCTTCATTTGCAATGTGAGAAGTTGACCTTCTGACTGGTCGTGTGAGATTGATGACCCTAAATTGTTCAATTCCCCCCCCCCCCCCGCCCCACCAAAGATATGAATGGACATCTTTGTCCAGACAAGTGTTCTTGCTGTGGAGACATTTTGCTTTTACAAGTGCAAAACATAAAATTATTTTAGAGGTTGCACAGAATGAGCCAGAACACGTTTATGTAACCATCTGCTCGACAGTTTTTGTTTTTTTTTTTTCAAATAACTTTTTAATCTTTTGTGGCACTTTTGTGTAAATGCCTGCTGCACTCGCCACCAACCCGATGATGTTATGTAACGTAGAGATATTTCACTTATGTAGACCTTCAAAATCCTTCAGTCTTCTGCAGAAAACAAGAGAAAGACATGAATGTCGCTCTGCTGACCAAACATAAAAAGAGCCCATCACAAAGGTTGAACTGTTTTACCCCTCTTCATCCTCTCAACACCCTCCTTCCTTTTGGCAGGAACAATGTTGCTGCATTACTTGACTGTTGTCCTTCCCCCCTGATGATTTTCTTCAGCCTTTTTTTTTTACTCTTCTTGTTTGAACAGATGCCGCCCCCCTGCTAAAACCCTCATCCTCTGGGACTGCCATAAGGTCTAGCACAATGAGGTAACCCTCAATTACATTAATGGTGAGAGTCCAGCCCAGTCACTTCCTTCCAGAAAGCAACATCAAACGATACGATGCATATCACTTCCAGAATAAACTTGTAGTCTTTTGTCCTTCGTTATTTATGAATGGATTACGAAAGAGGAGCTGCATGACCGTGTTCACCTTTCAGTTCACCCATTACTGCCTGAGTAGCTTTTTATAGCATGGCGGACGCAACTTTGAGAAAGGATGGGTGAATACAGAAAAGATGTTCAATCACAGTGGTCAATCTATGAATGACTGAGTTGCAGAGCAGAGACTATTCAGCCAATGTTTTCTTCCGTTCGCTGTCTCCGGCATCTTATCGTCTCGATGCCGATTGGGCGAACTTGAAGATAAGCAGCTGGTGTTGCCTGTAAACAAGAACAGTTGGTGGTTCTTTGGCTCCAAGCGTCTTGTTTCAGACTTTAACCCGTAAAAATGCTTTGAGTGCCTCTGAATCCCAGAGCAATGTCCCCTTTGACCTTTCCCAACTTTAACACAAAGGTGTGTTTGAGCTAAACTTTACCAGAACCCTCATGAGCTTCACTTTGCAAAGAAGTGATGGCAGGAGATTGATTTAGTTGTAGCAAGCATGAGAGTGGAACAGCTGGTGGTCGGGTTAATCTGGCCTCGTCAAAAATAACTTCAACATTATTTCATCAAATTGACCTTTTTCTACATTGTGATGTTTTACTTCTACTCTAAAAAACCTTTGTCATTACTGCGAAAACAAAAATCAACAATCACCTGATGCAGAAGGAAAGTGCTGACTGTGCAGAAGCAAATGTTTAGCAGCAAAGCAGTTTCTTCCGTTTATTTATTTATTTTTTTTCTCCGTTTCACAATCTTTGACTTCATTACAGCTAAAGAAAATGGATGATGACCGCATGTGGTTTCCAAACTGAGCCCAGATAAATGTAACGGACACCCTGACACACTCATAAAGAAGAAATTCATAACAGTCTGGAATTGAACCTGATATAAAGATTGTAGCTATAAATCTGTAAAATGCAATCATCAAATTCAGTTTTTATTAATCTTATCAGGACTCTGCAGGTGTAGTTTTGTTCAGATTTCCTCTGAGTCAAACTAGTATCTTCACAGACAATATGTGAATTTTACTAGATTATTTTATTTTAATGAGAAAATATTCAGAAGCCTCCACTTAAGGTGTTTTTCTGCTGGCTTTTCAAGCTAAAATGGTCTTTTTTACACATTGTTAAATTTGCTCTATTTCTATTGCAGAAGTTAGTGTCAAATAATTGATCCATGTTCATATTTATTTACCATATAAAAAAACAAACTCAGGTTCCTGCTGCTAATCTGCTGAGACAGCATTGAAATCAGAGTCACTGTCAGGAAATGACAAGAGAATCAAGAAACGTCTGGTAAGATGAAGAAGATGACTGATATGTGGATCTTTAAATGAAATACCAGTACTTTTCCAGCATCACTTTAAAAGGCTTGTTTATATTGCAAACCCAAAGAGGAAATGATCATTTATAATAATAATAATAATAATAATAATAATTAAAAAAAGATCTATACCTGCAATGACACCATTAAAAAAACCCAATGTTCTGAATCATGTGTTAATGCAACATTTCAGAACAAACTAAATATGTGTCTTTGGCAAATTTTCTTTTGAATTGCATGCTTATTGTTGGACTAAATAGATTATAAACAAGAAAAGACAAGTTTGATACATAAAGTTATTACCTAATGTTTTTATCATGGAAAATACTTTTTTAAACAGGGCACTATAAATATTAATACATTTTTCCTCTAATGTAATTTTTTCTATGAAGATTATGCAAAAGAGTTTATGTGAGACGGCAGATTATTTTGCTTTTATTTATAAAATAATTTATTTCCATTTAGTTGCAGCATGTGTGACATGCAACTTTCTTTGCAGTGGTAAATATGTCCAAAAACATGCATGCTTATGGATGCACACACGCATTTTATCTGTAAAATCATCAGAAATCTTTTGTAACATCTGGAAACGTGCTTAAATAAATAACATTTTTTGGGATATTGTTATCAACTATAATGATGTCTAAGTTTATATTTTTTAAGTATTTTGTGAAGGTTTCAAAGGTGGGTAATAAAGTCCAGCACTTCATTTATCCTGTGAGCATTGCATCATCCCTCACTAAAAACACTTACTCTTGTGCAGTGATATATGTTTGTCAATGTTCTCTGTTATGAGGAGCGTAATTCGTGTCATAAATAAAATCTGCCACATTCCACCCGCCGTTTCTGCCCTGAAACACCGTGTGTGGCTGTGCCCCATAAGCTGTTCGGTTCCCCCTTTATAACAGGCTCCGCCCTGAAATCAGACGATGAATGTCAACATCGCTCTCACCACCGTCTGACCAATCAGCGCTCAGCGAGACGATGGTCCGTGAGGGCAGCAGCCAATCAGAGCGCTCGCTGTCAGAACAAAGGGGGCTCGCGTCAAACCCGTTGGTCGTTCGAATGCCACATTATTCATGTGCGCGTGGTGCTTATTTAAGGAGTCGCGAGTTAGCGGTTTCCCCCCCTCTCGTATAAAAGCTAACGGAAACCCTGCTGTCTCTGCACATTCTAACGCGCGCCGCGTGGGGGAGAAGAAAGGAGGAGGGTGTTTAAATGGTAAAGAACGAAAATTCAAATAAATGTCCTCCACATGTGCAGTAAAACCCTCCTTCCTCCCGGCAAAGGCATGAGAGCCGCCAAGTGACACTAACTACATTTATTAGCAACAATTAATGCAACACTGCAGTTAACCATGAGGCTATTGTGCCAGATTCAGTTAAACTGGATGAGAATGCGCACAAAAACGAAATGCCAATAAAACACGTTTTGCGTTGATTAATTCCATAGTGACAAGTTAAATAAAAGGCAAACGTTGACTTATTTCTCATTACGCTGCCCCTCACCGCCCATGCAGCCTCCCCTAACGCCGCTTCCTTTCGCCTCACCGGCTTCATTATGCGAAGAGGAGGAGGAGAAGGAGGGGGGCTGCTCCTCTTCTTCTACCCCTGGAAGTGCTGAGAGCTGCTGGCTCATTTCACCTCCGCCTCGGAGCAGCTCGGTCCTCCGTCATTTCAGGTCAGGGGTGTTTAGTTATCTCTCTCCCTCCATTTTTATTTATTTATTTTTTTTATCTAAAAGTAGTGCCAACGGTTTTATTCCTCCGCCACGCCGGGAGGAGGACCACGCCATTCCGGTGAAGAGTGAACTTTAAACCCTCTTCCTCACAGCTGCTACTCTGGAGCCGGCGAACACCGAGGCTTCACCGGTCCAGCGTCTTTTCATCTTCATAAGTAATTTATTTTTTTCCGGGGGGGAGAGAAGTTATCGTCGACTTCAGTGAAGTTTTTTCGTGTGTTTTCCATTGGCATCATGACGCGGAGATCCTGTGCCATTTACGCCACCGGCATCGTCTGCGCTCACCTCCTGATAGTGGGGATCGCCCTGGTGGTGGCTCAAGTCTTCCAAACAATGATCCACAGCCGGTTAAAACAGGTAAGCCGAACCATATGAGTCAAACTCTCGACATTTTTAACGGTTTATTTTGTGCTTCTCGGCTGCTTTACAACCGACAGTTTTAACCGTTGGAAGTGTTCATCCGCGGTGATGCGGATTCAGGGGATAAAGTAATTCCGTTTAGCTGCTTTCCATCCGGTTTTTGTTGGGTTTTGTGCCTCAGTTGGGTCCACACGATTCACATTTCTGTTTAGTGCAGATTTTGTTTTGTCAGCTCAGGAAAAAAAACAACAACTAATGAATGGAAGCGAAAGAATTCCCTAGAAACTCCCACACTCGAGGGGTAATATGAATATGACACCCAGGTGTGTCTCACCTCCATTTAATGGCGTTTTCTCACCCTAAACTGAAGTTCAAACCGCACCTGCTTTTTACTGGTTGTTTTAAAACGAACAAATGCTGTGGCACTTTTAATATCTGGATGCAGGCTTCGGTTCTGGTGGAATCATGTCTGGGTGAGATGTGCAGCTTTTGGTGGAAGGGACTGGAGTCCTGACTCTCACATCCAACTTTTAGTAAAACCAAACCATCAGCAGCCAAAGCTGCAACAATTTCCCCAAAGGTAAATGATGTTTTGTAGATTGGCTCTTGAAAATGCCTTGGGATGCAGCACTGTCATGGCTGACTCGTTTTAAGTTGTACCACAGTGTTTCTCTGTACTCACAGAAATGGTGTGTCAGTCTAATTTGACATTGGGTCTTTCTAAAAACAGAATGTCTGCTTGTTGTTGCAGTTTGGGACAGCGTGTGGGTGATGGAGTGGGGTGGGGTTGTTGGCAGCTGACACATCCCTGCAGAATTACTGCCCTTTAAAATGCCTCACATTCATTCCTCTTTTTTTTTCTAACATGCATCGTGTTGCATTTTACTTGTTTCACTACTGCCAGTTCGAAGCATCACCGTGTTCCTGCTTCTTCAGGAAGTTCATCAAAGGGACAGAAACCGGTCCAAATAAAAGCTTGAGACGTTGTCCCAAGTCCTGCAAACATCTGCCCCGCTGACACAGTGGGGTGAAATTTAAGTCCAAGTCGCGGCAGCATCCCAGGAGACCCTAATCTAGAGAGTTAGGCCAAAGTTTATCACCAGAGGATTTGATGCAGCTGGCGATTACATGAAATGACAGCGCGGATAATCCTCTTTTGCTGCAGCCTTCCATTGATTTAGGTTGAGCCAAACGCTATGAATGGACTCTCAAAATCTATCCAATTGTACGCCAGATGTGGCTATTCAGCCCATGCAGTGCAACTCCAGGACACTTGTGTGGGCGTGGAGGGACGTACAAAAGTCTTAACAATCTTGGCCTTGAGGGCACACTTTTTGCCAGAGAGCAATCGCCTAATTCCTTGTTTTTCCTGCTTCAGCCAAACACAAGTTCTTCGGCTCATATGAAAAACTGAATAGGAAAAAACACACACCCACTCACGCCACTCCCTGCAGGCATGTCTGGAAGTGAAGACTTTTCACTGAAGTGTAAATCCCTTTAAGGACAAGGTCATTCATCTGAAGTCTGCTTTAATTTAAAATGCACCCACAGATTTTTAAAACTAGTGACTTTTAACTTCAAACGAGAATCTTGTCACACCACAGTTAAACTGTGTCTGTTTATTTCAGCTTTTCATTCAGTAATTTGAGAATGCTGGCATTTTGTTGGAGGAACAATGTGTTTTTTATGTTCAAGGATAAAGACCATTTTAACCTGGCCAAAGGTGTTTTTAAAAGGCCTTTTGTTTAAGGTTTGCAAATGCAGGCTGCCGTGTATTCAGCTTCTAAAGAAGGCATTCAAAACCAGAAAGATTTGCATTTTTAAAGAAAAAGGAACTACAGTACTGTATTTTTCTCAGATGTTCCAGTTTATCGGCTGTCCATGCTCTCTCCTTGGTTTCATTTCAGCTTTTAATTAAGAAGCAGACTCGTCAAGACTCAAGGGGGTCACACTCCTTTAAATACCTCTGGCTCTTTGTAGATGAGATTTCTGGAGAAGCTGTTCCAGAGCTGTGATGCCAAACTAAAACAGCAAATTCAGTCCTGCCTTGAATATTCACTGAAAACTCTGCTTTTCAGTTTTTGTCTTTATCTTATCATCATTGAGGATTGTCCAGTTTTAAGACCAAACAAAACGTCATTTGAAGATGTAATTTTGCTGTTTTGCTTGTCCATCTACAAACAGTTCTGCTCTCTTGGTAAAGAGGGTTAATTTAGTACAACAGATTTAAATCAAACTAATTTACCGAGTGAGTCTTATATTTGACCTTTTTTATAAACTAATGGTGGCTGTGTTCTGACCTCTAACCTCTAAAGAACTTTCCTAAAGGTAAAAATATAAAAGACGCCAAAGTCAAACAACTAAAAAAACAATTCTGTTGAATGCTGGAAGTGGTAACACAAACAGGATGCTTTAGGCACACCCTATTCTATATTTTGTCAGCTGTAAGTCTGTGAAAGCACACAGAAGACAATGTATGGTTTCTCTAAAGTGCACCTCTCTGTGCTCTGGAGAGCTGAGGGATTTCAGGAACTCCAACTTAATGACGGGAAGGGGGACATTTTCCCCAAGTTTAAAAAATATCCCTAAAATAGTTTGATCCTTTTCAGGTTGTTAAACACTTCAACATGTTGTGATCTCTTCTTCCACACCCGAGCGCTGCTGGTACAACCGATCAGTTCCTCATGTTCAGACATGTGGGAACCAGATTTTTTTTATTTTATTTTTTTTTATCACTACTTAACTTATTTTCCAGGCTTGTTTTATTCACACGATCAAAGCAAAACCATCTTGAAAGTAGGTCTACACATTATATTCTAAATTTATTGTCGTCGCAGCGTCAGAACACAGACTTCAATAAATCATAGGCCTTTATATCAAGTACCATGCATTTATGTTCTGCAAAGTATATTTGATCAATCCTAACTAGGGCTATTCAACTAAATTGCTCAGAGTGCCACATCAGGGGCTGGGCATCCAGCAGTTATTGTATTGTCATTAAGTAAGTTTGTTTTATGGTTTAAAAATATCATTTTGTTTAAAAATGAACCCATTGGTGGGCCGAACTGAGCTCACATTTCGGCCTGATTTGGCACCCGGGCCGCTAGTTGAATAAACTTCTATAGCAGGGTGTCAAACTCACAAAAGGGGGCCAAAATTAAAACGTTTTTCAAACTAAGGGCCTGTTTCAGAATCTACATTAACTCAAGTTTGACACCCAGCATCTTTTCTTGGTTGCAGGTTCCTCAAAAAGTTTGATTGGTCTCATTTGATATTCTCTGTTGCACTTTTGACATCATAATCAAAGATTACAGAAAAATTCAAGGGAATTATTTTACATTTAAAATAACATATTGGGGGCCAGATGAGATGTCAACGAGGGCCACATTTGGCCCCCAGGCCTTGAGTTTCACACGCATGTTCTGTAGACTCTCACTGGCATTGTTGCCAGTGCTTTGAGTTTTAGATGATTTCACGTTCAACTAGGTTTATTGTCATTTTCACCACATGTGGTACATGAGGTGGAACAAAATTATGTACACAGGGTCCCAGTTACACCCAACAATAACAAAAATATAAAGTGTGAATAGAAACTGTATACTGTATAAGGATTCAACGTATACACTAAGATAAATAACAAGAATGCCAAACGGCACGCTAAAACATCTAAGACCCACACCAAACACCAATAATGCAACATGGGCTTATCACATTTATTGTCATTTAATTGTTGACATCTTGAATCACAAGTTTTTCCAATATTGTGAATCTCTACTTGAAAGTAATTTGAAGTGAAATTTTGCAACTTTGTTGTTTTGGCTTAATGTTCTTAACGTGTGCTGTCCTGTCACTCTTCACATAATTTGGTGTTTACTGCTTCTAAATGCAGCTTTTATCCTGTGTTGTTGCAACATGGTGCCGTGTGCTCTGAAGGCCTTCTCTGCAGCCCTTTGGGTTTAAGTCTTAGCCAGGCACCAGCTCATCACTGAAAAGTGCCATGTGCTGCTCTTCTTCTGGATTGTGAACGGCTTATAAAAAGCCCTCAGTAATTGGGAACCTGGTGTCGTTACCATCACTTTCTTGGTCAATAATAATGCAGGCATTTTGGGGGATGTTGTAATGTTTCTCAGTCTGAACTTGTTTTTCTTTGACAGGAACTTACATTGACGGAGAAGAGTAGAGTTTTTGAGTCATGGAAGAATCCTCCTCCTCCTGTTTACATGGAGTATTACTTCTTCAATATCACCAATCCCGAGGTGTTCCTGGCAGGTGGGAAGGCATCTGTTCAACAGATGGGCCCGTATACGTACAGGTAAGGCTCATGTGAATGGAAACTCAATTTCTAAGACCCGATGACAAAACTGATCAATGTTCTGTCCACACCAGGGAGTACAGGCCACGAGAAAATGTAACTTTTGTGGAGAACGGGACCAAAGTTTATGCCCTGAACCCCAAAACTTTTGTCTTTGTGCCTGAGAAGTCCGTCGGCGACCCCAAGGTCGACATCGTCAGAACCATCAACATTCCACTTGTGGTGAGACGGATGTGTCTGTGCTGCATTGTCTTTAGATTTGACAGGCTGTTTATTATTTCTTCCAACACTGTTTTTCCTCTAACACGCCTCATGCCATTGTCTCGTGACATTTTCAGATGTTGTTTTATGTGACGGAAGCTGTTTAAACTTTTTTTTTTTCACCATTTGTTTTTGTTAGGCGGTCATGAACGAGCTGAATTCCTACTCCTTCTTCCTTCGAAGCATGGTCTCCCTTTACCTGAGCGGCATTGGCGTCGACATTTTTATGACCCGCACTGTGCACGAGATCCTGTGGGGCTTCAAAGACCCACTCATGACAAAGATTCACTCCATGAAACCTGAAGTGGATGAATACTTTGGGCTGATGTGGAAGGTGAGCCTGGTTGCAGCGAGGTTTTTATTTTTTATTTTTCTTAGTGCAAAACCCTTATGTTTTATTAACACGTTGTCAAAACGGCAAAAGGGAAGTTTGTGGTAATGTCACCTAAGAAATGACGCTGCTAAATGCTGATGGAAAGTATTCTTGCTTCCTGTTTATAGAGGAACGTCTGTCACAAGCAGCAACGTAGTCATGTTTACTGCAACATTTAGGATCACAAAGACAGACCCGTTTACAGAAAATTATTCAGATTACTCGTGTTTTTTTGCCAAAATGGAATAAAACTTGTTTTTTCTCAAAACACTTTTTTGTCAAATATCATTAAACCAAATCCAGACGCATCAAAATAAATGGCACATATTGTCCAGAGAAGATCAGTTATTTTTGTCGAACGCTTGGATTGAAGGTAGCTCTCAGTATGACCAGTAATGGGAAAACTGGTATTCCTACTCTTAAAGGCTGTTGGAGAAAATATATAAGGCAGTTTTATTTATATTTTTCTTCTGTCAACAGGCACAAGTGCCGTTTCTGACGGTTTCCTGGTCTTTGTCCGTTTTTTTCCACAGAAAAATGGCACTCATGAAGGAGAGTTTGTTTTCCACACCGGTGAGCAGAACTACCTGGATTACGGGAAGATCGACACGTGGAATGGCCTGAGGTAAAGTTGTCAGCCAATCCTTCTGTGACATGAGATTTGGGCTCCGCTGCATTCATGCTGTCCTGAATAATGTGAAACAGTTTTTTTTTTTTTTTTTTTTTAATCAGTTCATTACTCCTGCTTCTCTCTGTTCACTAAAGCCAAATTTACTTTGTTACTCAACCTGCATCCAAAAGGAGAAACTCTTTGCTCCATGGCTTTAGGTAGAACAAGATTGCAAAATGGATATTTGAATACCCAAAGCGAGTCAAAGTGCACAATTGACTTCACTCGACAAGAACGAGTTGAAACCAGTTCTTATTGAAATGAGTTTCAACTAAATGAAGTCAGTTTTTTATTTATTTTTTTTTTCCAGTACCCTCCAAACCCAAAATGCATCAAAGAAGTTGTAAATGTTTGAACAATGTAAGAAAAGTATAAATACATTAGACTTCAGCTTCTATGGAGAACTGCTTAGAGCCGCACCATTAAACACCGTTTTAGCAATCTTGGATTTTGTTTTGGTCAGTTTTAATTAAAAAATGTTAAGTACTTTGACCGATTCAGCTTTTGAACTGTGATTTATAAAAACTATTGTAGATGCTGGACTTTTGGTTAGATGAATGTAAGGGGGCTGTAGTGAGCATTTTTAAAAGTTTTACTGAAATTTTAATGAATATGCCAATTGGAAAAAGTAACTGGCAGGTAAACAGAGCATGAAAATTGTAATTTTCCGTTTTTTGTGGCATCCCAATCTAATAATCACTTCTAATCAATTTGTATGTGATCATTTTAACTTAATTTGAGGCTGTTCCTTTCTACTGTTTTCCGACATTAACCTCCGGACTCTTTACAGGAAAATGTCGTGGTGGTCTTCAAATCAGAGCAACATGATCAACGGGACGGACGGCGCGGTCTTCCACCCACTGATTAACAGGAACGAGCTGCTATACATCTTCGCTGCAGATCTCTGCCGGTATGCGCAATGGTTTTTTTTTTTTTTGTTTGTTTGTTTGTTTTCCCCGGATTTGTTTATTCACAGCATTCTGTCACAGTAGAGAGGACAAGGACTTCCAAAGAAGTTTATGGTAGGAAATGGCAGTTGAGTCATTCACACAGCTAATTCACTGATAAGAACATCCTTTTACAACACATGATAAGGCTGAGAATTGAGTAAAACCACGAGGGAGAGTTTGTCTTACACATAAAAGGGTTTATTACTCAGGGAATGCCTTTCTGCACGTGATGCTCAGGCGGTTTGAAGGATTCACAGGCTAAGTGTAAGAGTTCTTGTTGTTTTTTTCTTCAGATCTATTCATTTAGCGTACGTGAAGGATGTGGAGGTGAAAGGAATCCAGGCGTACCGCTTCGCGCCCCCCAATGACGTCCTCATGAACCCCAAAGACAACCCCACCAATGCTGGCTTCTGCGTGCCGGCGAAAGAATGCCTCGGCACCGGCGTGCTTAAAGTCAGCGTTTGTCGAGATGGTATGACCTTCCTCTTTGTTCTGGCCTAGTTACCCATCACCCCCTTTGATCAGCCTCATGACACAGTTTCTTCTGTTTGCACCCCTTCCCGAAAAGATACGGTCTGTTTGGTCAGTGACCTCGTCCTCCTGCTTGATATCTGACATTTCTGAGCACGTCAGGTTTTACTCAGCAACCGTTCAATGATTAACTGTCCTGATTGTGTTTGGAGGTTATGAAGGATTTTTATGGTGGTCATTGAGTGGAGTCAGATTGCTCTAATAAAGTAATCTCTTCTGCGTGATTTATGAAGCTAGAAGATGGCTACTGTGGCTTTTTATTTACCTAAAATCTTATATTTGAACTTTTATTCCAGTAACTGAGTGTTTAAGGCAAGGTTGGTTTTGAATCTTTTAACTTGTTCTGGTTAGTCAACTTCACTTCCTCTCATTTCACACGAGAGGAAAACCTCGTCTTATTGGTTGGATTTTCTTGTGACGCTTTACCGACAGCCAATCGGCATCGAACACTGCTGTGTCATGTCATTGTCATTCTGAAACTGGGTGTGGCATTTTTGTTTAAAAATAATAAAGCAAAAACATGTTTGGTAGATTTACAAGTCCACTTCTAAATTTATTCTTTCATTGCAGAATAGATTTAAAATAAAATGTGTTTCTTATTTATTGAATAAGAGTTTTATTCTTAAGGAAACGTAAAAATATGACACAGTCAGATTGTGGTCAAAACACCTGGTGGTTTGGGTTTTGTTGGGACAGTAGCTACATAAGTTATCTGTACTACAAGTCATTGTTTTTGTTTTTTATATACAGTATATATATCCTAAACTATTTCAAAACAAAGCAAAAAGGACTTTACATAAAATTTGAATAACCAAATCTTTGTTAAACTCTCCTTTTAACACACTTCAGTCTGGCGCCTGAACATATACTGGTTTACATGGTTTGCATCTCAATTCTTCAGACTGCTGGTATTCACTGGATGTTCTAAAGTTTTAATTTATGACTTCCAGCTGTTATTCATTTCTGGGGAGTACAATTTTTATGTATTTTTTTTAATGAATGATTTGTAGACTCAAGGAATTTATTTGAAAATCTGTAACATTATTTTATTTTTGTTTCCAAGCCAGATTATGCCTTCATGGTGCAACTTTTGTGTTGTAAATAGGCTCATTTATGTTGAGTGATTTGCTTAGAACAGAGGTCTGCAACCTGCGGCTCTGGAGCCACATGCAGCTCTTTGCTCCCTCTGCAGTGGCTCTTTCAAGCTTTGACCAAAACCAACATAAAACTGAATTTTATTGGTTGTTGTACAAACAACAACAAAAAAGGATGAGGTTTAGCTCGCTTCTTTTCATTGCTTTTGCAAATACTCCAACGTTTTGCTTAATTTCTATACTTTTTTTTTCCCCCACAATAAAAAAAAAATAGTCTGCATAGTTCAGGTTTTTTATTTATTTAATATTATTACTATTTTCCTCTTTACAATAATCTGGTCTTTTCATTTGTCTTGTTATAAAATGTTACCCCTACTGGCCACAAAAGTCTCCTCCAACAAACCTAAAGTGGCCCATGGGCCACCAGTTGATGATCAGTTGTAAGCAGGTTGTTGCAGCTCTGAACACATTTAATTTAGTGAACGAAGGCGTAAAAAAGGCTCTTTTGATCGTAAAGGATGTAGACCCCTGGCTTAGAAGAATGAGATGGTAATGGTGTCCGCTTAGGGTTTGAAAATATGAACAGTGTTGCAGAATTAAGCTTGTAGTGTGAAGTTTCCCGTTTTTATTCTGGCACTTTATGAAGCTCAAAACGAGACACCCACATTCTTCTGTCATCTGCACACTATCACTTACAGATAACGGCCGTGTGTTTACTTGATAAGATGCTGTACAGTCTGGTGGTTTATGTCTCACATCTCCTCTTTAATCTATTTTTGACTCTTATTGTTTATTCTAAGTTGTCTCGAGACATACACACACCTCACGTGCGTTTTCTCATTTGTATCCAGGCGCTCCCATCGTCGTGTCCTTCCCCCACTTTTATCAGGCGGACCCTGCGTACATCAATGCCGTCGACGGGCTCAACCCCAATGAGGAAGAGCATGAGACGTACCTGGACCTGCAGCCGGTACAGCAAACACTTTTCCAACCATCACAGTGTTGAACTTTGATCTGTTTGACTTGTTAAAAAAAAAAAAAGTGGTTTAGTTGTTTTGGTCAAAATACATTAAGATTTCATGTTGAATTCAATCTATAGGTAAGGGGGATGAGGCGTTGATGTGAGTTTGGTGTGTGAAAAGTTCCTGATTGTAAAGATCATCTTTTTTTTCCCTTCCAGACCACAGGGGTTCCCATTCGTGCCTGTAAGAGAGCTCAGCTCAATGTCATTCTGAAGAGAGTCCCAGGCTTCCCGTAAGTTCGCTGAACTCCGACCCACTTCGCTGTTGCCACACTGTTGACATTTGGTCCACATGTTGTGCCAGATGTTTTCTGACCCCTTTGGGGTTTTTTTTTCTGTCCTTCAGCAAAACGAAGCACATCAACGAAACCATTTTCCCCATCATGTTTGTCAATGAGGTGGGTGCTCCTCAGCTCATTTTTAAAATTTATTTATTTTTTCTCCCAGTAATCCCAAGTGAACCACGTATAAATACTCTCTTCTCTCCCCGACCGCAGACCGCAACTATTGATGATGAGTCGGCAACACAGATGAGGCAGCTGCTGCTCATCGTGACTGTTGTGTCCAACTTCCCCTTGCTTATTGTGGGGATGGGCATCATCCTGCTACTGGTGCTCGTCGTCTTGTTCTGCCGAAACCGCCAGAAGAAGGTGGGGTGCAGTGCTTTCACCTCCCACTGAGCTTTAAATTAATCCTTAGAGTTACTTAGGTTTATTCTGCCCACTGACAGTAGTTTGGTAGCCTGCTGACAGTCACATGTTGCAGTAAACTAGGTTTAAGGTTTTGACTGGGTTTTTGCATGTTTAACCAATTTCCTGCACCAGCTGCTGCATTTTTTAACCAAAGCCATGTGCATGCTAACTAACACTACGAGATTAATGTGCAACAAAGCCAGCATGAGCACTTTTCTATTATTCTGGATCAAAACAATGTTTGTTTTTTGGGCTGTTGTCGGCTCTTTTCATGCTGAATGTTTTCTAACAGTTTGACACATTCAGGAAATGGGTGTATTAGCTTCTTTTTTAGCGATGCACTGGTTTATCTGCAGGTTGTTGAACTAGAGTAAACCTGAGGATGATGTATAGCACACACTCCGTCCTTATCTCCTGTAGTGACAAATCTGTGGGGTTGAACTGTGGCCTCACACTCTGAGGTTACATTAGTAGTTCATGTTATTCACAGTCCAAAAGGGAACATGTTTAAGAAACATTTTGTGCCTTGTTGAGAGTAAAATAAAAATTAAATCCACTTTGGTGTTTGTATACTGAGTGTGTAGCAACTGCTAAGCTAGTCTGCAAATATTGGTTCTTTATGGATGTAAAACAAGACACACACAAAAAAAAAACTACCTCAGACACCTATTAATCGTTTGTTCAAATAAAATGTGCAAGATAAAATCTTTATTAATTTGTGCTTCTAATATTTGGGTTTTATTACCTTTTGGACAGAACCAGGTTAGCTTTTTACCTGCTAAGCTAACGGGTGTTGGTTAGTTCCAAAACTACTTGAATCTAAATTCAAGCTTTAATCTTTAATTTTAGCTTTGTGAAAATGTTAAAATGTGCTTTATTGCAATATGATGTATTTTATTAACCATGCTCTGATTTTTAATTTTCTGTTTAACCCCCCGTTTTTTCCCTTTTCTGTTTTATAGAATGAAGTAAAACGTATTGATTTTAATGAAGCTTTTCATTCTTTTGCTGTAAGTCTTAAGTTTTGCCTTGTTTATAATTTGTTTAAGTTTGTTACCCATCATATCTGATCATTTTATCATTTTTAATTGCCTTTATGCATCATGACTTTTATTTTTTATTTTTTGCTTTCACTGTAATTCATTAGTTTATGTGGTAGTTTTTGTCTTAACTTGAGCACATGCAGATCTGTTTTATTTTGTGGTTTTCTGTGAACATCCTGATGCATGCTCAATAATCCAGGTAGAAAACTCTTAAAAAAAAATAATAATAATAAAAAAAAAAAAGTTAGATCTGGTCCTCTGGACATTCAAAAAACAAACAATATTAATAATAAAAATAAAAAAAAAATTGTAGAACCGTTTTGTCTTTCCTCCAAAATACTGTTCAGTCTTCAGTCTTCTTCACTGAAGAAGCCTTTTGGAAGAAAGGCGAAACGTTTCTATTTTTTGTTTTTTTTTGTTTGTTTTCTAGTTTTCTAGTTTTCTGTGAACATGTTAGCCAAGACATTTACTCAAGTTTTAATGTTTCTCTGAATTAATATTGGGACATTTTCCGTTTCTTGTTTTGTATTGACTTTCTGTCTCACTGGCTCTTCCCGTTCAGACGGCGAAAGACGACACGGCTTACACACCGGTCAGCGACAAACCAGACGACTCGACGGAAAAGCCGGCCAACCAGCCGACAAAGAACGGCTCCTATATCGCCATGTCTCCAGTGGAGGCCCAGAAGTGTTGATTGATGGTCCCACACCCCTTCCCTAAGCGTGGCGATCAGGAAGGGGGTCGAGGGAGCAGCACAGGGGTGCTGAGTTACCACGGGTGGGGAAAACAGGGACACAAACCCCAGTGATTCAGTCAACAGAGACATTTATCCTCTTTTGTCTTTTCTCCTCCACTCTACCCGCTGAGCATGGCTGTCACTGCCTGCAGCACTGCAACACCACCAACCTCCCAATCTTTTAAAAAAAAAAAAAACACACCACCTCTATCCTGGTTGGCCTATAAAGAGGACTTCAGTGGGGGGGGAGGCAGTGCTCAGCCAGGAAAAAGCCTTTTCCATAATTCTTCTGTGGGAACAAACTTGTAAGTGTTGCTGTTGCACACAAATGTGCGATCTTCTGAGTGGACCCTGACAAACTTCAGAGTGTTTAGCGTTCAAACGAACAACAACCACCGGAGGGTGTTGGTTAACTTCTGTCCTTCTTTCTGTCCACGTTAAAGCGAGGAGAAACCTTTTGAGCCTTCAGACTACAAAGCCCTTGTGAAGCAGATCTTTACGACAAACATCTGAGCTCTAGGGTCGAACATACAAAAAAAAGGGTTTTGCTAATTAAAATTAACTTAGTATATTTTGTAAAGGAAAACAGGAAACAAACTGAGCCACACCAAAATAATTAGCCTTTTTTATTTCTCCTTAAGACAGGTCTGTGCACCCAGACGTTCACGCCTCTCTTCAGTAAACTGTGTGCGCCGTTATTTCACACCTTAATAGCCTGTTTGTTTTTAATTGAACAGTGGTTTTTGTCCTAAGTAGGCACGGTGCAGGATTTAAAACTGAAATACTTGTGATTTTAACCCTTTCCTTCCCTAAAACACTAGTTGAAAATGTTCATAGATCTAAGCTTTGTTTTATTAGTCAGGGCTAGAATAAAAAAAAATAAAATGCCATATTTAGGTTTTGTCACACATTTCCAGCAAAAAGAAGGAAGAAAAAAACACCCACCAAACTTACCAGGGACACTTGAACCTGCTTTCTGCCTTACAGTAGTTTAGCATGTTCTTTATGTTCATACACTGTTCAAATAAGCTGGAAGTACTTTATTGTACAGATGTAAAGAGGAACTGTTTGACCAAATCCAGCCTGTCGTCCTGGACGCGCTGAAAGACACTAACTTGGTTGCAGTGTTGATGCTCCTACATGTCTACACTGTTATTAGAAAAAAAGCACAATTTGGATTGTTAAAACCAGTCTGTACACAAAATTACCAGGTGTTTTACTTTCTCCCAGTTGTTTGTGCAGCTGAGGTGTATTTTGTCAGAGACACTGTCGAGGTGCTGTGACCATTATGAATTGGGAGCCCCGTGCGCCACTTCACTCTGTGTAATCTGAGTTTGCCAATGAGCTGCAGGCGTTCAAGCCTACTCGGCACGAGAGTCGCTGTTCTTACGTTTTTTGTTTTCAGCTCTTCTGTCGGCCACATTTGCCCCACCTCTTGTCAGACCTGCTGGTTGTCGCCAGTAAGGAGCAGGTTTAAGGCCATAATGGTGTCAGCCTGAAAAAAATCCCTGCACTTTGCCTGGAAACTGTGCCACTATATTTCCATTGTCTTTGTGTTTTTGTTTCTTGTCCCATATGTTTCAGTGCTAGTTGTGTCGAGTACATTTCAATGAGTAGTATTGTTCGTGTGTGGGTGTAGCTTGTCATCGGACAACGAGCATCCATCCCTCTGTTACCTGCTTTCAACACACAGTGTCTTCTTTTGATATACTTTTTATTTGTTATTGCTGCTAAAAATTGCCATAGCATTTGTATTTGTACATGTGGTGTTTACCATGATGTGCTCTCATTTGGTTTCAGGTTGATCCGCAGGGGCTTAAATTCAAAACCTTTAAATCTTGAAGGCTTTTGTGTTGCCAACCTTTTTTAACACCTGAGCACAAGATGCAAAGCCCAGAGCTTGCTGCCATTTAAAGGCGTAAATTTACCATTATCACCTAAAGCCATTCATTAATAGACTGGGATCAAACCATTTGTTTCATTGTGGGGTGGGAGGTGTATTTTATTAGTGAACTTTCCTGAAGGCGCCCAAAAGGGTCGAGCCACTCCTGCATCATCATAAACTGGGAATGGAAGACTGATTCTGGGACAGTTTGGTGGAGAGTGAAGTTTTACACCATAATTGCTCCAGCAACTTTAAGTTGTTTGGATTAAAGCAAAGCTCAGCTCTGGAAAGTTTCTGTAAACCTTCTGTACTCTAGACTTTCCCTCTGTTAAACTAATCATCCAGCCTTTCAATGAATGAGCATATCAGACAGTGTTAGGGACATTTATTTAAAACCACAAAGTAAATACACCCAACAACGTCAAAGTCTTCATCTCATGTGACACTCAATGGTCCTTTGTATTCCACCTAAATGGTTGTAGCTGCCACCTTGTGCAAACGCACAGTTCACAGTTGTTCACCTTTTTTTTTTTAATGATTATCTTTAACCTGAAAGATCTCAATCCAAAGAGCAGCGTTTCAAACCCACACCTGAGCCATCGCAGCTCCACCACGCTGACCTCGGGTTCAGTCCTCCACGCTCACTGGCTCGTCCCCGTTTGACCAAAGATAACCGTATAGATCCGTCTGGGCGCCTGCGTTTACTTTCTGTGATAACAGCTGTGCCACAAAACCGCCACCGCCTACCTTTAGATTTAAAAAAATTAATTGTGCCACCACTTTTGTAAAATATTTGCAACAGTGTTGTGTGAATGCTTTTGTGTGTTTGGCCTTTTACATCAAGGCAAAAACAGAAAATTAAAGAGTATTGCTTTTTTTTTTTTTTCTCACTTGATGCAAACAAATCAATGCTCTTTATAGAGCAGGAAAGAAAATCTCAGTATTATTGTAAAACAAAGCAATACAAAGTTGTGTGTATCAAACTGTAGGTGTTTTTCAAGGGGCCACACTATATTTAAGTTGTATTTTTCCTTCAGTTGTGTTAGATTTTCCTAATGTACAAGTACTTTTTATTTCTGTAGTGATTTAGTGAGCTTGAGGTCAAGCTCGTTTCATCGGTTTATCATTTCAATTATTTTTTATCACTGGCAAATATAACTAAAACATGAACCAGTTTGTGATGCTGGGAACAGAGTTGTACAGAGTCTGTAAAAGTTGTTCAGGTTTTGTGTTTGTGGGGAAACGACGCACCATTTCTGACAAACTGGAGCGATTCGCTGGAAGGCTGATTATCTTGACTGAAGCGCTGAAGCAGTAGAACATTTGTAGATGAATGAAGCCCTCCTTCGGTCATGAGCGCTAGTGCCATGCCGTTTATTTTGTCGTGATTTTTCTCTTGTAACAACCACGTCTCCTCATTTCAATACTTAACACATTTCCATTTCAAAGATACTAATTTTATTTTATTTTTGCTGCTGAAGATGACAATCCCCCCCCCCCCCTCTAATTTGTCATACTGGGTGCAAAATAATTTCAAAAGTAATATTAATTTTTAGTTTTGATAATTTACAGTGCACAGATGTTTATACCGTGCTTTTGTAAACATTTCTAGTGTCTTTGCAGAAAATAAAAGTTGCAGTTACGTGCAAAGTTCAGTCTTGTGATTTTGTGATTTATCTTATTTTGCCTCTGCACAGGTTGAGTGCAGTTGAAGTTTAACTTCTCTGTGTGTAGGTTACTTTGCAGAAGATTTTGTTTCACTGCAAGACTTTATGATAAAACGTTTGTGACGTTGGGTCAAAAGGATTTGCATGGCCTTGTAAACTATAGCAGGGGGGTTATGAAATAAGTTACTTTTGCTCAAAACATTTCTAACAATTCTTAGCCTCATTTAACTTTTTCATCACATTTACATGAGTTTTTTTTTTTTTTTATGTTGTACTGGTTTATGTATTTTTACTTGTAAATGGTAAAAGTACTGCAGGTTTTACACTTGAGAGAAAAAAGTATAAAAGCTTTTTTTTTTTTTTTTTTTTAAGATTTAGCCCAGTTATAACACGCCTGTCAAAGCACATAATTATATGGTATAGTGTCCTTTGGCTTTTGAATTTGAACTTCTGATCTGCTCAACATAATTTAATAAAACTTAATACTGTACACGTTTCTACCACCACTAGACGGTGTCCCATAGTCTTCTCATCACTCCAGCTCCAAATTCAAGTTCACAAATCAAGGTGAAATAATATTCAAGGTCTTTGCTTATCCTTTGCTTTAATTGCTGTTTAACAGCTGTCAACAGGCGGTCCTCTTGTTTGTTTTAAACACAAGCAAAAATAAATTAAAACCCCTAAATCATACTATTTTTTCTTTACAGCTTTAGATTTCAAATTTGTCTGTCACATTTTAGTAAATTTACCAACAAAAAAAAAAAAGACTTAGTTTTTAGCTTTTAAAAAAAAATATATATATACTCTATACAGTATATATATATTATTATTATTATTATTATTATTTTGTTAACACACTGTATCAAAGTTCATGTTCAATCATCCAGGTACCAAATCCAACAATGCTCAGTTAGGTCATCAGTTTATTATTTTTATTTATTTATTTATTTATTTATTTAGTAAAAACAACCCAAAAGCTCAAAAACTCATTCATGTAAATTTTACTTATTGAAATAATAAATATTACCATTAGTGACTGAAACTTGACCAAGCTTTATGTTAAGCTTTAGAGGTTGAATCTTTTTTCACTTGGAGATGGTTTGATTTTTTTTTTTTTTTTTTTTTTTTTTTTTTTTTTGGTGGTGGGG
>JARVLU010001462.1:7605760-7616952 GCA_031762415.1 Simpsonichthys santanae
ATAAATAAAAGAATTAAAAGAATTAGGAAGTTGTTAACAGGGTTATTGTTGTTTAAATCAATAAAACAATAAAGTTAGGACCTTATTTAATACTTATTGTATTTCTTTAAATAACATAGTTTCTTGACAAGTGTTTCTGTTATTTTGTTTTATTTGTAGTATCAATGTAAATGTCATAACTTATTTGAAATATTTAAATTACACCCTTTTTTTATTTTTAGAGAGAATAATTGGAGTTCCAATGCAGAATGCGTTTTATTTGTTAAAATACATTTATTTGATGTCAGTGTTTTTACTTAATAAATGATTCAGTAAAAATAAAATCTGACTGGGATCAATAAATAAATATGTCTTATTTGATCATCTGCTTTCAATTAACAACATATTTTAAATACTGTATTTTTGAATTACTTTTACACATTTTCTCAGGTGCACAGTATTCGACAAATTATTATCTCTGTACTTTCGTCCAGCGTGTACTTTTATTTGCATTGTTTGTGTATAAATTGAATTATTGACCAGTTTGATTTTTTTTTTTTTTTTTACATCTAGAGGCAACGTACATGTGTCTCTTACCTAAAATAGTTTTTCATATCACAACTTAACATTTTTTTCTTTAAATGCACAAAAAAACCATGTTAGTTTAAAGAACAAAAAGAACAATTCATTGCATTTCTTGAGTTTTACGGCTCTTCCTCCAACAGTCACTCCGCAGCTCATTGTTCACCGTCAAACACCATGACCTCTGACCTCTACATAATCCCCCCTGATCCACCCAGCTGTTGCTCAGCAGCATCCTGCGTCTTCTTGTGCGTCATCAGAGCAGCTTGTGTCGGCTGTGGCTCCACCTCCAGCCGAGGCGTCCGTTTTCAGTCACGGCCCTCCCTCCCTTCAGACGTCAGGGTTGCCCTCCAGCTTGGTCAGGTCGGACGTGGTGACCATGAACATGCTGCGCCCTCGTTCCAGGCGGCTCTTCTTGTCCGTCAGCCGGAAGGCCTCCATGAACTCGTCAATGTCGATGCTGCCGTCGTGGTTGCTGTCGATGGTGACGGCCAGGTTGGAGATGTCCTCGTCTGTGATTTCCATCTTTAGGTAGATGCTCAGGAGCTTCCACGTCTTCCGGAAGTCGTCCACCGGGATGAAGCCTGAAGAAGAGGAGAGGGTTGAAGGTTAAAGAAGGGACTGGTAATAAGCAACAGAAATGCTGCTGAAGTTTGAAGTGGGTTTTTGCATTGCAGATCAGTCTGGGGAGGGAGGAGTAGATCAGTGGGTTAAACCTCCTCAGGCCCCAGGAGGCCGTGACCTCTTTCACGGGCTGCAGGAGGATTAATGAAAGCCAGAGAGACGTCATTTAAACTCAACAGGTTCCTGACACGCCAAACCTCCACCAAACCAAAACAAGCTTCCAGATTTAAAGCTACAACCCAAACCAGTGAGAAACGTGCACCACAACATGTAAAGTCAAGGATATGTGCACATTGGTTCAACATACTTTAATCCAAGGGTTCCCAAACTTTTTGGGTGCAGGGACCCCTTACAGGGGAGAAAAAGTTAGGGACCCTCTCATAACCTTCACGCTTCAATGGAAATATTTGTGTAACATAAATATTTAAGACCTGTTCTTTAATGGTGTTAATACAATTGTTATACTTTTAAACATGGGGTATTTTTCATTCAAGACACTTAATTAAAATATATACTGTATATCTAAACTTCCAAAAATGACAGTTTTGAGAAAGTTGACAGCAACAAAAACCACTTTAAAACTTTATGAACATAAATGTATTGCCACTTCTTCAAATTATAACAGAAAACTCTTTACATAAAACTGAACAGACTCATAACAGCAGTATTCATACAGAGTACCAGCTTCATTTGTAAACCGATGGACACCGGAACGCAAATAGCAGGTGGGCTGGCGGGGGGTCCTCCCCCAGTAAATTTTGAATAAAACAGATTTGATTTCCTGCATTTTGGTGTATTTTAATATGTTGTTAAACATCTACATGCTTGTAAAAAAATTTTTTTTTTAATTTTCGGACCCCCAAACACTGGCTCACAGACCCCCCGGGGGTCCGGGGACCCCAGTTTGAGAACCACTGCTTTAACCTTACCTGAGTTGTCGGTGTCTACAATCCTGAAGATGGTCTCCACAGTGGAGCGGTGGCGGTACAAAGTTTCCAGCAGACTCTGCTCAATGTGCTGCAAGATGACAAACAAGTCCCGGTCTGCGTTTTGTTTACTTGTTTTTAACATTTGTTTATTGTTGAATCAACATTCATTCAACCTTTATTTAGACAGGTTAATTCATTTTTTTTATACTTTTCTGCTAAGCAGGCAGATGTTCTAGTAATGTTTGTTGTCTCCAGGCTTTCTAAAAGCCTTGGGGACATAACGTCCAACCTTCTTCTCCCTTCCAGGAGCTGCCATGTTGTGTTTTTGTAACCAGGACGTGAGGATTTAGGTCTCAAATTCTTGGTGAAACTTGACCTTTGTTTTAAATACATAAGAAGTAATTAAAGCTAAACGTACTGGAAAATATATAATTTGAACATACAGCAGAAAGGTAAATCAACAAGCGTCAACTCTTAGATAAAATCTGAGGTGTATTTTTTTAATGTTACTAAGGGCAATGTCTTGTTTACCTATAAAGGGTGGTACCAACCAGAACCAGCTGACAAAGAACATCATCCGGTTCTGGCTTCAGCTTCAAAATTCTCAAAGGATTTCTAGATTTATTTTTCAATTAATGTTTTTCATTCATTTCAGCAAAGCACTTGACAAATTTCAGAAAAATGGTTGTGTGTGTTCGTGTGCACCTATTTTGTGGCACCTTGGTAGTAAAGTCCTTATGGGGGCCAAAGCCAAGTCTTAACGAGTTAGGTCTAAATTAAGGGTCTGGATTAGGCTACAGAAATTAATGGACATCATTAATAATAATAATAATGATGATAATAATAAGGAAGGAATCAGTGTTGTGTATACTTTCTTCGCTGTGGGTGATTTACATTAAACTATTGAAGATAAACAGTTTGAAAGACATTAAATAGCATTTTCACACCAGCCAGGTTATTCTCATAAATATATTTTTAGAACTTGACTAATTTCAGTGCAATATCCATCTTTTTTTGTTGTTGTTGGTTTGTTTTCTTTTACAGAAAAATGGATGACAAAACAAAAATAACAGACCAGAAAAAATATCCAGCAGCTGAAGCGTATTAAAAATAAAAATGAGATCAAATGAAGCAGCGATCCGGCAGAGATTACAAAACGTTTGCACATTGCTGTTTTGTTTTCAGGATTGTGGGTTTTCATCTTTTTATCTTAGTGAACTTTACTTCCTGTTTACTTCCTTTGTGCACCTCAGTTTGTTCCTGCTGTTTCCTGTTCGCACTACTGCTTGGATTTTGTTTTTGCTGTCGTTTTTAGTAAAATAATAGAAAAAGGCAAATAAACTTTTGAGTTTAGGATTGCTAATTTTCCATTTTTGGTAAAAATACAACATACTGCTGTAGAACAATGGTTCTAACTGTATCAGCACCACCAAAGTGTTTTGTTTACTTTTGTACACACTGCCAATATATAAACCAATAAACTATGCAAATGTACTCTTGTGGATATTTAAAATATCACCTATCATTTCTCTAGTTTTAGACAAAGTTGACGCGTCCTTACGTCGGTGTTGAGCCCCTTGATGGAGAGCTCGTTGAACCAGTCGTGGTAGTCGATCATGCTGGACTTGGAGGAGACCAGCTGACAGAAAAGAGTCCTCCAGGGCAGATTCAGGTGCATGACACTTTCCACCGCAGAGACCCAGTCGTTCAGAGACACCAAACCTGACAAAGAGGAAAATATTTGATAGGTTTTTATTTTGAATATTTAGCTTTAAATCTTTGTGAGTGACCACTTTTAATAAAATAATACTTTGTATTTGAGAGATCATAGACTATAAACTCCAACATGGCTGTTTAAATCACTGAACTCGTTCCAGCAGAGGTTTCTGTGAAAGTTTGAACTCTTCTGAACAGGACTTTGCCCTGAATGGGCATTATAAAGCTGAACAATAGACACAAAGGATCTGAGCTTAGATTTCTCCGTACTGGACACTGTACTCTGAGAAATGCCAACAAATCAGCCCCTGACCTGCTGAGGACTGAATGGTTTTAGGAAACGCCAATCTGCGCTCACCTGTGTTCTTTGGGTCAAACTTTTTAAAGGCACAGAGGAGGTCAAACTTGTGCGCAAACAGCTGCTCCCGCAGGACTTTCAGGGCTGAGCGCTCAGTTCGCCCAATACTGCAAATGACAGCAAACACAACAGACTTCAAACTGAGGAACAATAGACAAGTGGAGAAATTGCAATTCCAGAACATGGACTGTGTGAATGCTTTTTGCTGAAGAACTTGCTGAAAAACAGCTACAATTACATAAAACATGCTGAAATGTAGCTGAAATGAAAGAACACGCCTACGCAGCAGAAGAAAGCATAAAGAGCACATATTTGCTGAATTAGGTTTAAATAAGCAGAAATTACCACAAAAATAAGGAAATCAGCTTAAAAAAAATCTGAAAACTGCAAAAAATAGCTGAAAAATAGCTGAAAAGACAGAAAGAAGCTTAGTGGATGGAGTTGAAATGAGCTTAAAAAAGTGAATTTAGCTGAAAAAGCTAAATTTAGCACAAAACAGCTAAAAAGTAGCTGAAATAGCAGAAAAAGTTGAAACTTGCAGAAAAAAAGCTGAAAGGAGCGTAACAAGGTGAAATGAGAATAAATACGTTCATTAGGCTTAAAGTTGCAGAAATTACCAAGTAAAACTTGAATTTATCTGGAAACAGGTAAAAAGGTAAAAAGGTAGCTGAAAATGTACAAGAAGCTTCAATTAGCATAAGAAAGTAGAAATAACACGTTTGCCTAATTAGGCTGAAAGAAGCAAAGATTAGCACAAAAAAGTGGAAATTATCTGGAAAAAGCTGAAATTAACAAAAAAAAAAAAAAACAGCTAAAAAAGTAGTTAAAAAGCAGAAAAAAGCTTAAATTACCAAAAGGAAGTGGAGAGACAATGGACGGACAACTTACTGTGGCCAGTCTGGAGGACAAAAGTTTGATGTTTCTGTTACTCAGATGTGTGGCTGGACCAGAGACAAGGTTTTAACATAGGTCTCACCTGTGACCTTGACCTTATGACCTTGAAATCAATAGGGATCATCTTTGACCCATGAGGTGTCTTTATTAAATGTGAGTAAATAATTTATTTAATCATTTATTTACTAACTTTTTCGATGCTTCATTTTAAACATTTTCTGTACATTTTTGTTTATAACAAGACGAAAGAGTTTGATAGGATTTTTTTTTTGCCTCCAATT
The DNA here is from genome assembly GCA_031762415.1 of Simpsonichthys santanae. Classification (NCBI taxonomy): domain Eukaryota; kingdom Metazoa; phylum Chordata; class Actinopteri; order Cyprinodontiformes; family Rivulidae; genus Simpsonichthys; species Simpsonichthys santanae. Next base: position 7,611,124 of record JARVLU010001462.1, read on the forward strand.
CCTACAAGTGTCCAGTTTCACTACTTTTTTTTTTTTTTTTGTCTGTCCAACAAGATCTCACTTGTAAATGAGTCTTCGGGTCTCAATGTGATTTATCAGTCTAAATAAAGATTGAATTGAATTGAATAAAACGATAAATTGTAAAATAATAAAAATCCAGAAATCCAGATGTTGCAGCTGAGTCCTTCCTCACAGCATCTGTACCTCTGTCTGGCGGTGAGCTCTCTGGTCAAGCTGCTGGCCTGGTACTGGATCACATAAGGCACGAGGTCCGGGCCCAGCTTCACGTAGGCCCCCCGGTTGCTTCCAACATCGTAATAATTGGAGGCCGAGAACAGAGTGAGAACCTGCAGAACGTGGAGGGAACGTTTAGCAGCACTGATCAGAGCAGATGTTTCAGAACAAAACGAGGTCCGAGCTCACCTTCCGGTTGTGGCAGAACTCGTAACCCTCCTGTTTGCACTCGTGGGAGCGGATGATGAGCTGCATGTTGTGTCGGTTCAGGAACTCCTCTGTGACGTCGGGCCCCCAGTAACAACCACCACCCCTCACCTCGTTGGGCATGCAACCATCCTGGTTCATCGGGTCGCTCCACAGCAGGTCCAGAATCTGGAGCCACAAAAAGAATCCCTGGAGTCATTCTATACACAGATGATCATTGAAAATACAGTCAAAAAGCTTGTGTTTAAAGATATTTTAAACAGTTTTGTCAGGAATTATTTCCTGAATGGTTTGTATGAATCATCAAAATGTGTTTTTTCTCACTACTATTGATCAGCTGGTTGATCTGACACCTCAAACATGGAGGTGAAGGCAACATGATAAAGAAGTAACAGAGTTTGACGGGTATCTGAAATGAAAACTGCAGGAACCTGCCAACCTGGTTTAAAAAAGAGAAAAACAAAAAGCCCTGTGGCGCTTTTGGCTTTAAATCATCTTTATTGTGATGCTTAGCCTCTAGGGTTTGATAACTTTTAGCTAGCCTTTTGTTAATTTTAGCTTTTAGCTAACCTTTGCTGATTTTTGCTTCTAGTTAGTGTTTTGCTACTTTTACGTTTTAGCTAGCCTTTTACTACCTTTAGGTTTTAACCAGCTTTTTACAGTGTTTAGCTTCTAGCTAGTGCTTAACTACTTTTAGCTTGCCTTTTGCTACTTTTAGCTTAGAACCTAGCATTTAGCTACTGTTTTATATAACCTTTTGATATTTTTAGGTTTTAAATCATTTTGCTCCTTTTTATCAAGCCTTTTGCAACTTTTAGCTTTTAAACAGCTTTTTGCACTGGTGTTAATTTTAGCTTACTGTTTGCTCCTTTTAGTTTTTAGCTAGTGCTCTGGTTCATTTAGCTTTAAAAAGACAGATTTGGCTGCTTGATTCTAAACTACTAAGTTGTTCAACTCCCATTATTTTGACAGAGAACAAAGTTTCACTCATCTGTGTTTAGTTTCGATGTTTTACTCTTCCCCCCCCGTCCATTCTGTTTTTGGTCCTTTGGTTGTGTTTTTATAAAATAAAAATAAAAAATAAATAAATAAAAAAAAAAACAATAAAAAAAAACTTGAAGTGATGTGACTTTTGAAATCATCGTTAAACAATGAGCAGTCAGGAGCTTTTGTTTCCTTCAACATGAATGAAAACTGTCTTCGTTACCAGCCTCCACTCCTCCTTGGCGTTGTCGCTGCTGATGGAGTCCGTGGACGTGGACAACAAGTCCTTTTCTGTTCTGTTGACTGCAGTTTGGAGCAGGGAGTCTCTCCTCTTGCTGTCCAGTTTGTCCTCCATCTTCACTTTGATGCGTCCGGAGAAGTCCTGCAGCGAGCGGTTCTGGAAGCAATCCCGCGGTCCCAGGGGTTTGGGAAACGAGAAGGAGGCTCGACGCTGGTAGATCCTACTGGTGCTACAAACATCATCCTCCAAATCGCCGTCAATAGACACCCCCGCCAAGCTGCTGTTCCTCTTCTTTGGAGGCCTCAACGCTGAGATGTACTGGAGGAGAAGCACGAGGAGAGTTTAAAAAGTCTGTCAGCAATTTCTGTTTAATGAGTTTGTCTCGTGGTGGTTGTCCTCACGCTGTGTCTGTCCACTCTGGCCAGGACACTAAGGTCCGTGGTGTCGGAGATACCTCCATGGAGAACCAACACTTTCTGATCAATCACGGTCGCCAACGGCAACCAGCTGAAAATCTTCTGCAGCAGCTTCAAGATCCGCTTGCCATGAATCTGAGAAACAAAAACAAATTTTTAAAAAAGGGAGTAATTTATCTCAGATTGTGTTATTTATCACTTTGAGACAAACATGTTGAACAACGGGTAGATTTGTGTGCAGGAGAACAAATCCCCCACTTTTTAATGAAACTTTCAAGAAATAATCAACATATTTACCTCTATACCTGAGTCAACTCAATTCAAGATGGCCGCCATGGCTAATAAATCTTAGCCAACACCAAAAAAGGCTAAAACTCAGCCAGTTCTACAGATAGTGAGCTAAAATATGGTGTTAGTAGCTATAAGAGTTATCCACCACACATTCTGAGCACATAATCAACTAAAGGTTGCAGCTACAGCTGTTATTCCTCAACATCAGACAATATCAAACTCTGGAGTGATAGAGCTTTAATTTTATTAATATTTAACTTAACCCTGCCACCTGAAACTCCAGTTTGATAGATGGTTTTGTCATTAAGGTAAAACTGCCAGGAATCTGATCAAACTCTGCAAATGTAAAGTTTTACGAAACTTTCTGTTTTGGACCTTTTGACCTCCCTGACTCGTCAGGAGACAGATGTCCTGCAGTGATTCGCTTTAATGACCTTAAATCCTCTTAGCCGATAGAAGGAGTGACCGTCATTCTGTGCTGAGGATGAGGATGGAGCGCTTTATCAGGCAGGCGACAGAAACACAGCTTAACTTTTTTTAAACTCACCTTGTATTTAGTCAGCACCTCCTTCGTGAAGCCGTACCTTCAGACACAAATGAGCAAACACGCGTTGGTGTTGTTTAAAACCTGCTCCATGTTTACATGCACACGTTTTACCTCAGGTTGATTAAATGGTCCTCGTGGTTGCCTCTGTTCAGGTAGACGTCACACGGGTAGACGAGCAGGAACGAGAACAGGATGAGGAGGATCTCGATGGAGTCTTTGCCTCGGTCCACAAAATCTCCATTGAACACGTAAGGCCTCTCCAGAGATGGCACGCCATTCTGAGCGAGGAACCGGGTCAAATGAAAACGAACAATCAGGATCTCAGAGCAGGACAAAAGTGGGTTAAAAACACTGACTCGTTAAAAATAATAATAATAATATTAATATGCACAGAGTTTAACTCAAAATGAAACATTCAAGTTTCTTTAGGTAATTATGTTAAAAAAATGCTTCTTGAGTGCAATATGGTTTAGAATAAGCCCTCTTTTTCTTATTTTTGTTTAATCTTTATTTATACATGTAGCCTTATTGCGTCACAATGACTCATTTCAAGAGAGACCTGCTTGTTTTTTTTAAAGTGCTTACTTTGTGCTAATTTACTTTGCCCTATTTTAACCAATCATTTATCAAAATGTTCAAAGCGCTGAGATGACTCCATTAGTTACAGGGAAAGTTTAAAAACCAGAGACCAGAAAACTTGGAGTACGTGTTGAGGATGACTCTCAGCTAAGACCACCCCAAATCACTGCTCAATCCCTGTAACAATGTCTGAGTTGGAGCGATTTTTGCATTTGCAACGTTTTCATTAAAACGTTTTCTAACACGACAGACACAATCACGCAGAGATGAAACAGTCATTAATTGTTTAGTTTTTTTTAGAAGAGCTAACCTTGTAGAAGATCAGCAGCAGGTCCTCCAGCTGTCCGTGCAAATCACCTGAACAGGAGGCAAGAAAAAATAACATTTAGGAGCTTTCCTTGGTTCAGACAACAAAAATAAAAGCTTTTTGTGTGATATACTTGTAAGTAAAACTATTTAAAAAAGCTTCCATTAATCAAGAGCAATAACAGAAGACTTTCTGTGTATGTTTCTAACATTATTTTAAATTAATTTCCCTTGTTTCCGCAGTCTGACAGAGATCAGCTGATCTGTTCTTACCACAGACTGTGATCTCTTTGCTTTGGCAGGTGGAGATGCGGTTGATGTTGGGAAACATCCGGAGCAGCTTCCACGCCTCCAGGAGCAGCTGGAGGACGTAGCGCGAGTGCAGCTGCTACTGAGAGAGAGACGAGTCAGAGCGGAGGCCTCAGACACACAAACATGGAACAACATGTTGGACGAGATCGTTTTAAGTTGGTTTTTACAGCTTCGTTTGCTTGTTTTTGGAGAAGACCGCTTCTAAATGTTCGATCTGGTAAGAAAGTGTAGAAACAAGCAGCTTCTGATGATGAACATGAGCTTTTCTGGGATTTGACTAATTTCTTCCTTTTTCTTTTTTGAATGATTTAAATAAATGTAACTATATAAAAATAAAAATAAATCTCAAAACCATAAAAAATGTTGGACAACAAAGAAACTTCTGGGGCTGGATACGTAAAGTGAGCCCAACTAGATGTTCTCGAGGAGCTACAGAACCACACCAAGGACCACAAAACAGACACAAACTACACCAGTGCAGTTTGTGGCTCTTGTTTTGCATCGTTTTGTGTTAATTTATAATCGTTTACTTTACATATTTTTAAAAAACAGAAATTCAGGTCTTATTTTTAGTGTTTGTGCAGGTTGTTTAGTGTTTCATTATTATTTTTCCTCATTAAAGTAATTTTATATTTAATTGTAGCCATTATATTCTTTTTTTTACATTTTGCATTTCATTAAAGCTATGTTGAACTATATTTTGGTCACTTTGCAGTTGTTCTGTCATCTTCTTTTAACTGATTTTCATTCTGCGTACTATGTGTGATGTCTTAGCTCTCTCTCTTTAGAGTCTTGGATGTCGACTTTGTTCCTCGCAGCACCTCCAAATGCCTCCGTAACTCTTTAAAGCTCTAAACCTGCACCTCAGGAGCCCGTTCAGACTTATCTCCACACACAAAGATGCTGTTTGAATCACGCCTCTCTCCTTTGCCCCTACTTTCTTGCTCCTGAAGGCCTCCAACAGTCCGACCGCCTGCTCCACCGTCAGAGGAAAGGTGAGATGAGGCCCTGTGTACACCTCTGGCACCTCGATGTTCTTGTAGCAGAAGTACCTCTCCCATTCTGCGTCCAAACAGACTTCATGCTCTCTGAATATGTGCGAGATCAGATTTCCTGGAAGATGTCACAGAGTCAAAGGCCACGGATTCGGTTTGTGAAAAGGAATAAGAGATCTGAACTGTTGTGGAGAACCTTACGTTCGCTGTTGGATGGAGTGAAGTTGTCCATGAGGTAGCCGAGGAAATTATAAAGCTGCACAGGACAGAGGGAGAAAGTTAAACTGGAGCGTGCAAGAAGCAGACTGGACGTTGGGCTGAGGTGTCTCACCTTGATCTGGGCCTGTTCTCCAGAGTATTCGATGGACTGGAAGATGTGCCAGGTATATCTCCGTCTCATCTCTGTGCGGGCGACGTACTGACGGTACCATCGTTGAATCAGGATAGCAGCTCTGATGGCTGAAACACAGAGCACAGATTTCAAACTGGAGTTGTTGGAACCACCTCAGCCAGTTGAGATGGTTCGGGCATCTGGTAAGGATGCTGCCCCCCTGGGTGCCTCCCTATAGGGAGGTGCTTAATTCGGGCATGTCTGACTGGGAGGAGATCCCGGGGAATACCCAGGACACGCTGTAGAGACTATGTCTCTCGGTTGGCCTGGGAACGCCTTGGAGTCCTCCCAGAAGAGCTGGAAGAGGTGGCTGTGGAAAGAGATGT
>JARVLU010001462.1:7656899-7667975 GCA_031762415.1 Simpsonichthys santanae
AGGTTGTCATTCATGTGTACACCCAAGTACTTGTAGTTGGAGACCACTTCCACCGCAGATCCTCTTATGTTCAGGGGGAGAGAAAGAAAGGGAGAGACTGAAAAGAAGAGTCAAAGAGGTAGGGAGAGTATGAAGTTTAGGAGGAATACTGTATTAGGAACTGAAGGGGATAAGGATAAGATTAAGGATGTCAGAAAAGCGCCGTTCCTTTGTACTGTATTTGAAAAACACATTAAAAATAGAATTTGGGGAAAAAGGCCATGAGTTGCACACTCTTGCTCAGTAGGTGGCGGTATGCACCTGAAAGTTGTTTGCAACCCGCCAATAAACTAAAGAAGAAGAAGAAGTCACAGAAGCAATATGGCGGCCCGCATGAGGCTGCCCTTGCAGCTTCGTAAAATCTTACCTCCATTCAGAAACCACAAGCTCGTCCACACTGAAGCTGCGCCCAAAAAACCCGCGTACCCGCCTATACTCCCCTCTCTTACGGCTAAAAGCACATCGGCCCGGCTGCGACAGATCCGGGAGCATGTTGAAAAGATCCGCGCCTCTCCCGTCGACGAGAAGATTTCCCTCATCACCCGAGTCCCGCGGATGAAATTTGTCGTCTGTCCGCAGACCTTCGCTCGCAATGCGGACAAATGGTACCAGCACTTCACCAAGACCGCGTACATCCCGGGCCTGCCCGAGCAGTTCACCCAGCAGAGCCCTCCGACATCACCCGAAGGTCCCGCCGCGGTTCTGGGGATCGACGATGCTACGTTCACGGACATCCGCGCTCTGGTCACCCGAGTGATTTTACACGAGCACTGGCACAAGTTGAAGAAACGTAAGCCTTTCATGAAAAGACACCAGGAGACGCTGTTCGGGCCTTTTCTGAGAAACCTGCTGGCTGAACTCACCTACAGTTTGTGTAAATACAACCCGCTGTTCCAACTCTCCAGCCTGGGTATGATTTAATTTATTTTTTAACTGGAAATTAAGAAAAAATACTCGATGTTATTAGGAACAATAAACAGTTTGCGGAGGATTATGCCCTGTGCATTCGAGAGATTTTTTCACATGTTCTGTTTATCAGATAACGGTCCACAGGTGAACTTTTATTGGAGGAGAGGTAAGAGAATAATCCCAAGGGGACACCGCACTGGCCGGCCAGAACCACTCAGGTTCCAGATTGACGACCACCCATTATGCCAGATTAGGATAACTCAGCAGCTACCACAGGTACAAATGTTATGTTTCACGTTCTTAATTCTTTCTTCATTCAGTCAGTGTTTGTATGAAAATCCTTTCACTTCCTGTTTTAATGTTTCTCAGTTTACCCCAATGGAGGCTTCGTACACAGCGGAAGTCACAGAGGTCCCATATGCTCCAAACCTGATGCCTCTGTTCAAAAGACAGTACCCCCATCATATCTTCACAGGTAAATTCACAACAAGAAATCTGTCACTCAAACTGAAGTGTTTTTTTTTTTTTTCAATTTAATCACCTTTTCTGAGGCAATATTTGTGGGTTCAAGTCATTTTGTTGTGTGCCGATTATAGAAATGTCCACTAGGGGGTGCCAAAGTACAGATAAGCTCTATTATTTATTTATTTGTTTATTTATTTTTAATTGAAAAAAATCTACCGGTTGTTTTGTTTGTTAACCTGCTTAATGTTCAGCTAAACAGCAAAATAAAAGTTTAAAATGCCAATAACATTTTCCATTGGCTAAGGGAATACGATAAATGTCCTGTTTAATAATAATTAAAAAGTCATCATTTCATGTGTCAAAACTTTATGTTAAAGACATTTGCAGACAGTTTTTAATGCAATAAATGATGTAATAATTGGTTAGAATGAAAGCTTTGGAAAGAGTGTCTTTTCTAAAGGGTACATGGAGTGTCACGTTGTAGAATTTTTTTATTTTTTTAATGTACCAGGAATTCTCCTTCATGACTTAAAATGCTGTTTCTGTAATACTAGACTGGCTTAAGTAACAATTTAAAGTGGGTCATTTTAGTAAAATACAACACACTGAACAACAGCTAAACTCATGACTTGGTAATGAACAATTTTCTTTACTTTGGATGTGGTCATTTTTATTATTATTTCTCCAGCTTGCTGTTATTATTTGACAGTAATCTTCCTCTTTCAGTTGTAGCGTTTGTTTATAAAAAGTGTTCTCTGGATCTCATAAACAGGTGCAAAGCTACCAGACCCGGCATGCTACGGTCACACTCAGTTCCATTTAGTCCCGGACCGGTATCATAGAGACTACATGGCCCGGCAGGGCCTGTCTGACCAGGTGGAGGTTTTCCTCAGGGCCAATGCAATGGCCAGTCTCTTTGCTTGGACCGGAGCTCAGGCCATGTACCAGGGTGAGTGACTGTGAGAACGTGCATCAGTTTTTAAGGCTACAACTCTTGTTATTTCTCAACAAAGTCAAACTTGCATGAAAGAGGTGGGAATGTTGTGCTGTTGAATGTTTTTATTTTTAGTGGGACACTTAAAATTGAACCTATAAAAACTATAAAGTTTGCGTGAAGAAGTTGGCCCACACCTTCCTCTCGCCTCTGCAGGTTTCTGGAACTTCGAGGACGTCACGAGGCCCTTCGTGTCGCAGGCCGTGATCTCAGACGGCCACTTCTTCTCCTTCTTCTGCTACCAGCTCAACACCGTGGCCCTGTCCGTGGAAACCGATGCCAACAACCCCAGGAAGAACCTTTTGTGGGGCACCGAGAGCCTGCGACTGTACGAGGGCGTGCAGGATGGAGAGGTGGTGGGTCTGAACGATGACATCATCAAGCTCCTGGTTCAGTTTCTCATGAACCAACCGTAACGCTGAGCTGGAAACAAATGTCCAAGTTTTTTTTTTTGTTTTTTTTTTAAAGTATCAGAGAACGTTTTGTCAGACTATAATGGAGGATTGACTGTCCCTAATTGTAATCAAACCAAGACATCCTGTGTCTACATTCATGTTCAGGTTGGCGCTCCTCAACACTCATGTCTGAATTATTTTTGCATAATTATCCCGTTCTGATCCATTAGAGCAGTCTTGTTAAAAGCAGCTTTTGAAGCTCATTGTTGCTTTAAAAGTGCAGCTCTCCACGAGTTTATGGTAAATATTCATATTCCAGCTACATTCGTGGTTGACTCTTCAGCACATATTTATCTGCTCTTTGTATTTTCTTGCATTAACTACAATCAGATGTTTTTTTTTTTTTTTTTCAGTATCTGTCCCTGAAGAACGATCTTCTCTTGTTTCTGTTTTAAACACGGGGCACAGGCTTGTGCCTGACAGAGCTGAGAGCAAACAAACATCTGCCCCTAAAATAGTTGTTCAAGACTAGAATAACCAATAAAACACCCCCCTCTAGACGGTCTGGATTTCTACTTTGTTGTATTTATGAAACGTAAGTAGACGTGCTTTGTCTCTTGAGTTTAATGAACACAAACAACAGCTTTCAACTTGGCAGAGAAGCAACACAGGAAATAATCGTGAAGCGTGTTATTCAGTTTTTCTTCAGGAAGTGGGTGAACAGAAGGGAAATGGTGTGCTCTTTCAGCCACGTGAAAACAAAAAACACATTTACTACTACAACGGTTTAAAAGGAAACTTGTATAACAGTCAACGATGGCGATTAGGTGGAGATTATTGTAGTTTTGATAACAGTGTACATTTTGCTTCAGAGCTCTTAAACATAAAATGACATTTTTTCTCACGCTGCTCTGCTGTAACCTGTTGATCTGAGTTGTCTTTAAGCTTTGCGCTGTCTTACTGAACTGCTTCCCTCTGCTCCTTCTTCTAGGGGTCTGAGGAAAGCATGAAAAAATAAAATTAACTCCAAAAGCATGAATAAAACAAATACCTTTGAAGAAATGTGTTACAGTACTTACTCTGCATTCTTTTGCTCATCAGTAGTCAGCATTACTGTGAGTAATATAATAAATGCATAAGTTCACAACAACTAAAGGCTTAGATTATAAAGAAATATCTAAACATGCTTATGTCTTTATGATCTTAACTAAACCTGAATATTATTACTCAGAATTTTGAAAAGTGCACGTGGGCCTGCTGAACAACACGACGAGACGAAATGTTCGGGTACCTTCAGCGTTGTTTTTCTTTGCCCTGTTCATCTCGTAGAAGAGAATCACGACAACCAGAACGAGAGACTCGATCAGGATGGCGATGAACGGCTTCAGAGGCTCCATGATGCTGATTACCTTAAAGAAGCATCAGTCACTGAGTTAGTACATGAGTGAAATTTAGAAAACAGTCTAAAAATATATAGAGTCTTCACACTGGTACGCTCATAAAAAGTGATTTATTGTAAACTTATTAAAACAGTGTGACTCACTGACTCGTTTTGCCAGTGTGGGTCACAAATATTGTTTTGATTTTGCAGTGTTTGAGTAACTTGTCACCAACTGACCTTCAGCCCCACTTGGCTTATCGAAGTGCCGATGGAGTACACGGCGCCGCAGTAATACTGACCCGAGTCTGCAAAAGTCAACTTCCCCACCTTCAGCTTGGTCTTCCAACCATCGTTGCTGATCTTGTAGCGGTCGTTGCTGATATTGTAGCGGTCAGCAACGATGATCTGCACCTGCAGAACAAACGCATAAACAACAGAGTGTATGTTCCGTCCGAGTATTTTTTTGCTAAGTAAAAGCTATTTTCAAGTTTAACTGATAACCTGAGAGTGTGTAATAGTAAAAGCTGATGCATGTTCAAGTATTAAAAGGGAAAGAAAAAAAAAGCTGTTTTCGAATCAAAGCATCAAAATAACATCTGACATAAATCTTTAAAACTCGCTCTGACCTTGTCCGTCCCATTGGACTTATACCAGTTCCAGGTATTGGGCTTTGGCTTAGTTTCCTCCATTTTACAGTTCATCACCACTGAATCTCCATTGTAGCTCACTATAGGCTTGTCTCGCTTCTCACCAATCTGTGGAACTGAATGTGAAAACAAGTTTGCACAGGTTTTATTCCATTGGTATCAGGGACTTTGAGTAGACGTACACAGTACCTCTCAAAATAAAATCTATTCTAGCTTCATCCTCAAACATGCATGAGTAGTTTCCAAGGTTTTCCTCACTGACGATCTCGAACCTGTGTGGATATAAAATGGTTTTTTAAACACAAACACTACTGTAGCACAGTTCAGTCGGATGGAAATGTTAATCTTGGATGCAAATTTTTGAAAAATAAATAAAATTCTCCCACTGCATTAAGGAGGCAAAAACAATCAAACACACCATTCAAATTGTATAGAAATGTTGGAATAGTTGCATATATTGCAACATTTTTGGAAGTGCAGATGTAAATGTAGATTGAGAGAGCTGCAGCTGTCAAAACTACTGATTCTGACAAAATAAGAGATTAAATATTTTATCATATTTAGTTTGCTTTTTTTTCCTCAACAAAATTTGCCCAAGGCTCACATGAAGCACTTACACTCGTGAGAGGATGTACTGTTCTTTCAGCTCCACTGTGACACGACTCTCTGGAACTTCCTCTCCATCTTTCTGCCAGTGAGCCGTTACGTTTGCCGGTTTGATCTGGCTACCTGTCCAGGTACACTCCAGGGTCATATTGACGGGCTTCACCAGATCCACTGTCACGACAAGATGCTCACCTGTAAATAATAACAATATTAAAATAAACCAAGTGAAAAATATACTTGTCTTGTTTTGCTTGCTTTGAAAACCGTTACCTTCCAAGATGGCGCTTTTTTTGTCCTCCTCCAGAGGTGTGACGGGAACTAACGGTCCTGGGGTCGGGCCCGCTGTCACTGTTGGCAAAGGTAATAAAGTTATTTGTAAGTATACTGCTAAAATAACTTTGACTAGCAGCATTGTCGACAAATACAAAACTACTAATTAATCAAAAGGTCTTTTTGAAGTTATGCTATCAGGTTTTAGACAGATGAATGAAGGTTGTTAGATGTTGCTCATGCTAAAGATGCTAACTAGTTGCTAGGCTTGTTGCTAAGGGAACTGCGCGCCTGGGGGGCGCCTGCTGTCCCTGTCAGGAAAGGTAATAAAGTTATTTGTAAATATGCCGTTAATATTTTTTTTGACTAGCAGCATTATTGACAAATACAAAACTACTTCTACTAATTAATCGAAAGATTTTTGAAGTTATGCCGTCAGGTTTTAGTCAGACAGGTAGCTACGCCACTAACTTGTTGCTGCGCTAAGCTAAAGATGCTAACTCGTTGCTAGGCTCGTTGCTAAGGAAAAGGCCAGCTCTTATCCCAATTTTTTTTGAGCAGCACTTTTTAGGTTTCTCACTGTCAAAAACCATGAAATATAAAAAAATACAGTACAGTATACACATTCAGGTTTATGTTGCTGGACTAAGTAGCTATTGGGTTAAAAATGTGGTAAGCTAATTTAAGCAACAACAACAAAAAAGCTAATCTTTGTGGGAGCCACTTATCAAAGCATAGCTTGAATTAATATTTTTTACGTTTAAATAATAATTAATGGTTACTGTAATAATTTGTTGACCGGACCAGTTTTTCGTAAATCTTTTGTAGATCCAGATAAATGATTTTACAACATAAAATTATTTGCAAATCATTAAATATGCCATATTAAGTAAGTTGTGGGCTTTGTACCTCAAACAGTTAAAGATGATCGTTTTTAAATGAAATCTGAAATTTATACAAAAACAAAACAAAAAAACAACTAAATAAAGATGCAAACAGTCATATATCTGTTTTGGCATGACTTACAAGTGTCACAGTCTTTCACAATTTTTGTTTAAGAGGCTATACTCCCTAAATGTTTTTTTTCTTTCTTTCCGTCTCTGTTTTATCTGTTCCTAAAAACAATTCAAACAAAAAAGAAACTGCAGTTACAAATACAGAAAAATCACTTGCATAGATCAATTAATCTTTCTGAAACGGTTTATTTACTTGTACTCCTCCATTTCCTACCAAGCAGCTGTTAAAGCACAGCAAAATAAACACCTAACGGAGGGTGCCTCAATACCTAGGAGCTAAAATAAAGCTATTAAAGCTGAAGAAGATCAACTGAAAAAGGTCTGCATCCATTTTGCCTGGACTACACTGAAGGATGGAAAAATTACATAATATAAAATACGAACATATAATACGAACACATAAGAAGACACAGTTATTTCCCATGCCAAAAACAATCCATGATATGTTGCAATGTTGCAAACCTAGAGGCTTGTGTTACAGTGCAAATGCATTTTGTTTAAAAAACTCAAGCCTGTGTTGTAAATCTGCAGGTGGTTGTATTTACCGTCATTATATTTCCTCTCAGCAGACTGAATAAACTTAAGTCTCAAAATATTGGGTCACTGACACAGATGTTATCTGGATACTGTAACTAAAACTTTGAACTCTGTTTTTTTAATTTAATCCAACCTCTTGATACAGAACTGTTTAGGAATTAGTTTTTTAATTTAATAATGATAATTTAATTTAGCATTTTTTAAGAAACTAAAAATTATTTGTACACACAGTTGTGTTTTAATAAACAAGTGGAGCCTTTATTATATTTTGAATATTTAGGAAGAAAAATGTTTGGTATTCATTCACTTTGTGTGGTGTATTTTGAAGCTACAGCAGGAAGCCAAATGACCTTTAAGTGAAATGAATCAGGCACACTTTAAGTTGCATAAATAAAAACAACAAAAATCATCAGACAGATAGTGGAAACAATTAATGAAACCAAATGAAGGCCATTTGGAGAAACAAAAGAACACAGTGTAAAGGGTTGATGTAAAAAGTCCTAAATATCCAGAACAGTGGGGATTGTCTGCTGGTAAATAATTTATAACATCCAATGAGGAAAACTACCAGGGTTGAAGATAAAGTGTCATTACCTGAAGTAAACCAATAAAAACGTTCCTAAACTTCTACATATATTAAAATTCCCACGTTAGGTTTGTCAAAAATCTCTCCTAAACTCTTAAAGTTAAGTAAGTAAGCTAAAGGACTCAATGAAAAAAGTATCAAGAAGGTAAATATGATCCAAAACACACACCATCATCTGTAAACATGCAGGAAGTGTGACTGCTTCGATGGCACCAGGTATTAAACTTTATAGACAATAAGAGAAGATTGATAAATTGACAAAAGTGCAATTATATTATTATCAGCAAACACATTTTCAAAATTTACTCAGCACTTATGTCAATGTCAGTTATTTTATACAGCAGTTAAAACAACTGAGATAGACCAGAAGGCTCTACAGTCAAACTACACAGCAATGTAATAAAGTAAAATACAAAAACATAAATTAAAGGACAATAAAATATGTGATAAAAGCACTGCAGAAGTAGAGAAATCTAACACTTTGTTTAAATCAAAAGTAAAGTTAAAAAGATGGGTCTCAAACATGGATTTAAAAGACTGAGCTGTGTGTAAAGGTAAATTCTTCTGTAAAGCCCAGTCACTTTTATATTTTAATCTTAATATTGGAACATCCAGTATGTATCAAACTCAAGGCCAGGGGGGCCAAATGTGGCCCTCGTTGACATCTTCTCTGGCCCTCAAGATGATATGTGAAATGTAAAATAGCTCTTGAATTTTTTTCAGTTATCTTTGATTATGATGTAGAAAGCACAACAGAGAATGTCAAATGAGACCAATCAAACTCTTGTTGAGAGACCTGTGACCAAGAAAAGATGTTGGGTGTCTGATCTGAGTTAATGTAGTTTCTGAAATTGACCCTTAGTTTAAAAAAAGTTTTAATGTTGGCCCTCTTTTGTGTGAGTTTGACACCTCTGCTCTAGAAGAAGATGGCCGGTGGAATGGATTGTTCTTTTTCGTGTGTAAATGTTGAGGAAATCAATTAAATATGAAGGGGCACCCTGGGCCAGGATTTGAACCGGCGACCTTCTTGCTGAGATGCAACAGCTCTACCAATTGTGCCACCGTGCCACCCCATTTGAAACTTAAAAGTAAAATTTTAAAATCAGTCCAAAACCAAACAAGAAGGCAATGAAAGGATGCCAAATCAGGGGTTGTATGTACATGTAGTCCATGATGGAGAGATGACTGAGCTAAACCAACATACAGGAAATTACAGTTGTCCAAACAGGAAGTGATGAAATTCACAAATAATTTTATCCAGGCTTTTACCCCCCAAAAGGACGTGTACGGTATTTGAAAGCAAACAATTAAATTAAAAACCAATTCTTTGGAGGCAAAGGACATTTTATTTTTAACTATCACATTTAGTAAATTTCATTTAGCATCAAATCTCAACAAACGTCATGTCAGCCAGTTTAAAAACTAGTAACGGTGTCCAGTTAAAATCTATCTGCAGAAAGTCTTAATTAGTTTCAGTTCAGCGGATTCAGATTCAAATTAAAATATGTTCCAAATCAAGGAAATTCATCCCAATTAAAATCTGTTTATGTTTGTTCATACTTTGTTAGGTGACCGGGGGGCGGCTAAGAAAGCTAGATTTTATCATGTTTTTGCTTGATTTAGTTCTTCGTCCTGAGCAAACACGTGGTGGTGTTTACCTAGAAGTTATCTTATACGACTAAAAATTAATTTTTAAACCGGTTTAAACTCTTTACTATGCCATTCAGTTGTTATCATCTCAGTTTACTTTTTCCTTGTGAGATGCAGTAAAAGCAGGTAAAACACATTTTGAGCCAGACAAGAGTCTCAATAGCAAAAGGACAAAATGTGATTTTAAAAATAACTTTTACTAGTAATTTATATACAGTATCAAAATAGCTTTTACTTGTGAATCTTAAAAATAAAGATAATTGATTTTTGATAATAGTTCATGTAAAGACAAATAATTAATGCTTTTTTACATCATGACCATTTTAAAAGCCTTTTAAAGTGACATGTTCCCATTTTTCTTCTTTGAAGTGTTGTAATTTCTAATATATGTATTATTTGTCTCTTTAAAAACACTCAATCAGGATTTTATTGTAGAGTTTTAGTGTCCCATGATGATTTAATGCAGTTTCAGACAATAGAAGCACTTCTGGGGACAATTTAAGTGTGATAAATAACGGCAAAATACAGGAAACTTTAAAATGGGAAGTGTGTATGATGTAAAGGTGCAAAATTCTTGTCAGAATTTCCTGTACCTGATAAGGTTACAGGAACATTGTGTGACGAAGAGAAGAACAGAGTTTAAATACATAAAAACAGTTTAAAATCAAAGGTGAATTAATTTACTTGTGTTGACGGTTCTGCAGGAGACGAGGATCTGGAGGATCAGAACCAGCTGCTGCTTCCAGGAGGATGTCATGGTTGTCCCTCTGTCCTCTGTGAGCCTTCTCATTCTGTCTCTGCCTGCTGCATCGTCTTACCACCTCAACCTCCCCTCCCACAGCCCACAGTGACGCAGCAATGAGCTCACTCTGCAGCCTGTGTGTGTGGCTGAGTGCCTCCATCCATTATTCAGTCAGACAGTGTTCATGCGTTGATGCTGTCGCTGCAGCATGTCGCGTCATGTCAGGTCAGTTTATAGCAAAAAATATGTATATGATGGCAAAATGCTTTAAAACAAAATATGTTGCTGTATGTCTAACAGTGATTAATTAACTGTTACTGTGGAGTTTCTGCAGGCCTCTCTGCTGTGTTATTTGAGAGGACCTGGCAGCCTCGAGTCACCTCATCCTCCTTTCATGAGGACAACAAGAAGTGGAAACAATTCTATTTTACGAAACAGTCTTAAACTTGAGAAACTGCGTTTTCTGCAAACACTGGAGTTAGAACAACCAGCAAAACCCTAGCTAAAACTGAAATTCAGATAAACTGTAGCGAAAAGTAAAATTCAGGTAAACAATAGCTAAAACAGAAAAAAAAAAAACTAAAAGCATAAATGAAAACTTAGAACGAGCAAAACTAACTAAAAGCAAAAAAAAAAAAAAAAAAAGCAGAATAGTAATCAGAAACTAAAGTTCCCAAAAGCTACACACAGTAGTAATACCAGCAAAACAGTGGAGATAATCTAAAATGAACAGTACCTAAAGCTTAAAATAAAAATAAAAAGTTCAATACAAAAACAACTGGACTTTATTTGTAACAGAAGACGTTTCGCTCTTCATCCGAGGAGCTTTCTCAATTCAA
>JARVLU010001462.1:7672983-7684054 GCA_031762415.1 Simpsonichthys santanae
TCCAGAAAAAGAGGAATTAAAGTTTCCAAAAGCAAAATCTCAGAATGAAAGTAACAGAGCTGCTCCAACATGCAGCCTCCTTGAGAGGCGCAACTCTAGAATGACTGCTTGTATCTGAGATCTTGTTCTTATTACCGAAGATAACGCCCCCATCTGTCTACCTCCTGTTCCATCCTACAATCACTTGTAAACAAGATGCCCTGATACTGGTTCTACTGGGCCCAGCCCCCATGAAGAGAACAGGTCAGGTGCAATGAACACCAGGTGGCAGACGAGGGAAGGTCCCTGACTGTGCCCATTCTCAATGACAAACTAGCTCTAGAGACAGGTTTTCATCATCCGTTGACAAATTGCTTTTTAATACCTTTTTATAATTTTTTAAAAATTATAATAAAAATAAGGGAAAACACATGCTTTTCCTAATTATTTTCTGGATCTACATTATTCAGTATTTAATAGTATACTGTCAGTAATCTACACATTCAAAAACATTTTGTTTATCAAATTGCCAGACAAAGTATAACATACATATATGAAATAAAAACAATATATACTTTTTAAAATATATGCATGTTTCTAAACTCCTTTGATTTATTTATTCTAATCTCCAACCCAGCAGGTTGTACACAGTTTTATTGATTTATCAAATCTTCCCTGTTTTATGGCATCAGTGTTTACTTGAGAAAATATTTATAGGTAAATGTGAAATTAAGATGTGATAATGTCACAGAACAAGCACAGATTTTTTCAGAAACTTTTGTATTTTTGTACTTTATAAATGAGTGACCTCTGTTTTATAAACATTAAAATCATTACCGTTTCACTGAGTGAGACATGCCGATGACAAATGATTAACAAATACCTCTTGTCCTCCCTACCATCACACTTACCGTGAGCTTTTGCCCACTGGCGGCTGTGAGCGTGAGCGAGGTCAGTGCCGTCTCCGGGCAGGATCAGATCGGTGAGCGCTCTCCTCTCTGACAGACTGCTGCGGATCTCCAGAGCCTGCTTTCCCTTCGTAGCATCAAACTGACCCATGTCTGCACACACACAAAAAAACATGATATATACTCTATATACCTTTTAAATGTGTTCAAATATACATCATGTTTCAGCATTCAAAACAGTCTGACAGAGCTGAAACCGATAAAGTATAATCTCACTCCAGAAGCTGTTTTAATACTAAGTTTATTAAGATGTCAAGTAAGAAAATCCCTCAGTAATTGTCTTTTATCTTAAAGCAAACCTCTCACAGATTAAATCTTCACATGAAAAAAGGCAAAAAATGTTGCTTGTTTGACCAAATAAAACAAAACGAAACCAGCAAACTTAACTACGGTATTTCTTTTTATAATCAACATGTTGAAACTGTTGTCTAGCTTGTTAAAATCCTGGTTTCATTCAGTTTTCTCACCTTCAGCGACTCTGTCCAGAACCACGGTGATCTTCTCGTCGTCCAGTAGCCGCTTCTTTAAAAACTTGACGAACACTCCGTTGGTGAAGCCCGTGGAGCTCAGCTCAAACGCCTCAGCATCCTGACACCTGATCAACCAAACAAAGGTAACGTTTTATAAGACTGAAACAAAACTACGTCTGAAGTTCGATTTAAACTGATATTTCAGACTTGCGTTGCATATCCAAAGACGATGTTGGCCGTAACTCTTAGGACAACGTTTGGAGTGCTTTCATCATGAATATTCCTGGAAAATAAACAAATAAACATGTTATTACTCTTATCTGTACGTCAAAAGCATGTTCACTGATTTTAATTTCACTTTCTGAGGTATGTCTATATTCTGTTTTTTTTTTTTTTTTTGGTACTTCATTTTGTATGTTACCTATGTGTTGCCTGTTTGTTTGTACAGCACTTTGGTTGGCCTTGTCGTTGTTTTAAGTGCTCTATAAATAAAATGGTATGGTATGATATGGTATGGTACAAGCTAAAGAATTAATATCAATAATTGTTACGTTCACCACTTGTCCCTCAGCTTTGAGTTGATTCGCTTCAACTCAGCAACACGAGTTGCTTCTACTCAGTGTTCAGCTGTAAAGATGAGGGAAAAAATTGCAATGTTCTCTTTTTAAAGCTTTAATCATTACTATGTCATCTTCTGGTGATGATCAGATAAAAAATAAAATCTAAAAATAAAAAAAAAGAGTAAAATCATTGAGTGATAGCACAGCATTAAGGAGTGCAACCACAAAAAGGTTACAGTTTAAATCCTTATATGCTAAACTTATTACCGCCATCCCAGAGCTCATTATTTTTATTTTGATTATTTGTGGGTTGAACAAACATCTAGGCTAATGTTGGACTACATAAGGCCTAAAGTTAAGTTTTTAAACTGTCTACATCAGGTTTAGTATTTACATTAACAATTTTATTTAACTAAATTATTTAGCAAATAAGAGATATGTCCTAATTGTAAAAAAAAAGGACTTTATCTCTCATAAGAGCTTTTCATCTTGATCTAACAACCAAAATTATTTTAATCCACACATCTTTGTTTTTCTAATTAAATTTTTTAAATAAAATGTACTTTCCTGGTATGTGTGATATCGTGACATACTTTAAATACAAACAAATTATTAAAACGACACAAAATTTGAAACACTGAACCAGTTTTGTGTCTATATATAACAACTTGGCAAAACAAGGCAATTTATTGTGAGCAGCTTATTTTAAAACACTTGATTTGTCTGCATTTTTAATACTGTACTGTATTAAAAACAACACATATTGATAAATAGAACAGTTTTTTTAGTACCATCAAGGTGATTCCCAAAGAGCTATCAGCTGGAACAGTAATAGATCAGCTAAAGACTGATGCACCATCAGGTCCTACATTTGCTGAAAATTTCCCCACATATTTCTTTAAAAACACTTTTTAGACGATTTAATTCAGACTAGTCTGAAATGTTCATTACGAATCAGTAACATAAAAGATGTGAAAGACTCACCTCTTTCTGCACATGTCCAGCAGAAATACATTGAGGCCCGTTTCCTTCTCCTGCATCAGTTTGAGGATGCTCTGCACACACAAACAGTTGGCCGACCTGTAAGGGTTCGGTGCATCCACCGGCACCATGAAACTGTTCCCGTAGTTCTCATATCCGTGACCGGCGTAGTACAGCAGGCCTATAGAGGCAACAGTGTTGTTTTGTGAAAACTCTCGAATATAGAAACTCTTTTTTTCTGGCCACACCGAGACCTAAAGCATTTTCTGATAGTTTTAAACCATCATTAATAGATTTCGGGGAATGTCAATTATTCAACGTAACAGTAATAATAGACATTAAGAGTTTTTTTTTCCAGGTTACATCCATTTAATATGTTTTGAGATGTGAATTTCAGCTTTTATTTTCTCATCCCACCGTAAACCCCCTTGTGAAGCAGCAGCAGGAACTCGTCCACAGCGTTTCTCATCTCGGACTCGGTCAGGTCCAGCAGTGAAACTACTTTAAAGTTCAGCTGCCGTAGCAGGTTGGTCAGGTCGTATACGTCCACCATGGGGGCTTTGAGCTGGGGGTGGTTCTGGTACGACAGATTGCCAATCAGGAGAGCCACTTTGTCTGTCGCTGAGGTGAAACAACAACAAGTCACACAGGTGGAAAACGACCAAGAACACGGTTACTTTAACTCAATATGCCCCATTTACGCTTTGAAGTAGATTTTTTTTAAATGCAGATTCAATGTATTCTGATTACTGCAGACATTGTGTTTACAAAAGCCTCGAGATTCCTCCCTCCCATTTTTTTCCAATTTCTATTCAATTCAAAGTTTATTTATATAGAACATTTAAAATCAACCACAGCTGACCAAAGTGCTTCACAAGAATTACAACATTGTAGATAAAAAAAATATGATAAAATAATTTTTTTTAGAGTTTAATAAACATAAAAGTATGATAAAATTTGCAGTAAAATACCAATAAAATAGTACTATTCAAAACCAAGACAAACTATTTCATATTTGCTGCAATTTCCCAGAAAAATACTGTAGTTTATGTATTTTTAAAATAAATAGATAATACAAATTCATAATGCCAAAAAAATACAGGAAGGAAGGATGTAGCTGTTGTAGAGAAACACCAAACAGAATGACGTCTAAAAGTTTTATGAAACACATACTTTCTATTTCTTATCATCTCTTTGCCCTTTGTTTTTATTCTCCGGTGTTTGCATTAAAATATTATTCAGTCAATCTGACAACGTGGCTCTCGTACACAAACCAGTATAGATCAGAATAAAGAAAACTTTCACCGACATACAGACAAACTATAGTTCAGTCTCAGAAATGACCAATATGAGAGTAAACTTTGATTAATCAGGAACTCGTGTAGCTTTTGGTTTTAAATGCACTCACCGTAGAGTTGTTCCGGTATACTATTAAGATAAAGTTCACTGGAATCTGATATTATAACAGAAAAGACAAAAAGGAATCACAACAGCAAAAACATGATGTTTAAATCTGTATAAATGAGTACGAACACTCTTACCTCCTCCAATGGCATAAATGTCATCTAAAAATTAAATAAGGAAACAAATTAGCATTTTACATACGATGTGTGAAAAATACGGATGACAGAAATGATTAACCACATGAAATATTATGTAAACTTCTGTCAAATTGTTAGATTTTAAAAGATATGGTTAGTGATATATTATGCAAGTCTTGTTTTCAACAAATCCCATGAAAAGATTAAATTAATTAAAAAAAAAAAAATCTTGGTCAAGTTCCTGCCATGGCATTTCTCAGGGACAATATTTATTTGCAAATAAACAGGCAGATTTCACCTTTTCTCTGCACGCTGAGGCTCATTTCAAATAAAAGGTAATGCAAACTGTGATGTACACAAGGATGAGAAGTTTGGGATTCCTGCAGCTTTCTAAACATCATTGATGGAGTTTTATTTGATCTAACTCATATGTGAGCTAAAAGACTAATTAAATTGACTGTGCTCATAATGGAGGAATTATAATTATAATTTTCAACTGTTTTTAAGAATGTTGCCTTGGCAGCAAAACACAAGAGCAAAATAAATATTTTAAAAAAGGATAATAAAGTTCATTATGTAGTCCAAAAACAAATTTATGTCTCTTTTACTCAGATTTTAAAAATGTTAAACAATTAAAACAATTGCATTGTTGGTGAATAAATAGAGTGAGAATGCTGAGTGCTGAATGACTTTGTTGGAGAAGCTAAAACAGTTATTAAAGCTAAAGAGGCAAAACATTAGCTAAACGCCAAAATTAGCTAAATGCTATCTAGCAGCCAAAAGAAGTAAGACACTAGCAAAAAAACTAAGGTAGCAGAGCACTAGCTTAAAGCTAATGGAAGCAAAGACAGTAGCTAAAAGCAGCAAAAGGATAGCTTAAAGTGAAGACATTCAGAACTGTAGCTAAAACCTAAAAGTAGCCAAAGAAGACAAAAACTATTAGATCTTAATGATTTTCTACTGGAAAATGTGTAAATAAAGCTAAGTATTTGAAGTAAAAAGTTACAAAAACAAACAAACATCATAGCACTATTTTTCTGAATGAGCCTAAAATTTTGAAATATAAATGGCTAAAATAAAACAAATTTATGCAGGAGTGCAAAAGCAATTTACTAAAAAAAAAAAAAAAAAAATCAAACACACCACCACAGGAAAACCAAAGTGTAAATTCTGAATCAGCAACACAGAATTATGCAAGACATTTCCTGCAAGTTGCATCCTTTAACTTCTGCACAACATAAATTAGAATAAGCAAAGTTCAAATAAACCACTTTTCATCTTTAATGTACATTTGGTTGAAAATGAGTTATTCTGACTGAGGCAGGATGATTTACAATGTGTGAGGTTGTACAGATATACCATAGTTGCAAAGAAACAAATAATATGCTAATCCATGACTGAGTGGTTTGGTAAAATTGATTTCAAAATTTTGTAAAAGTCAACAATGCAGACAACACCAGATTGTTTTTAAGGTTATTTATATTTCAATCTTTTCAGGGGATTTGTTGATGTCATTATAGATACAGAACACCACCATCCTCTTCATCTTCCTGTGCTGATTGGAAGTGGTTAAGTCACTAATATTATTATTATCATTATTATTATTATTATTAATACTAATACTAATAATAATACTAATAATAATATGCATGCAAGACAAAATCCAAACATAAAACTCCATTTAGATCTGTGATTGTGAGACCATAATGCAGATCAGGACCCACATGCAGTTACGGAAACAGTTCATTGAAACAGGATTATTTATTAGTGTTCCCAGCTAACGCATGCTAAAGGTTAGCCTGTACAATACACCCGGGCTTTCCTCTCTACCTTCAGAGCACTCCATTGCTCCTGAGATCTGGATAGATATCCTTGGTGCTTTCATTCAAGAACAGAAGCAAACAGTTTTTCAAACATTTTATAAACGGCTGTTTTTAAACTATAAAAAAATAAAATAAAACAAATTGTAACGTACCAATTACAACTTGAACTTCATTGGTCCACAGTCTTTCAGTGCTGCTGCTGATCTCACAGCGATAGCGGCCGTGATGATCCAGCGTCACGTGAGGAATCTGAAACAGACAATTTCTATTAAAGTCCAACACCCACCATTACCGTCCCAAGTGCCCTTAAGCTCAAGTTCAAGTCAATTTTATTGTCATTCTCATCACATCAGGTACATGAGGTGGAACAAAATTATGTACACAGTCCCAGTTACACCAAACAATAAAAATATAATATGTAAAAAGCAACAGTATTATATATATATAAAAGATAAAAGATAATATAAACTCCCAGTTATGGAAACACCAGAGCGCATGGCCAATGATTGCTGAAGGCTGATGATGTCAAGAAAGGAACGAGCGATAGGCAGAGTGTCTTCCTGATGGAGGAGTATGTGAGTGATGATTTAAGTGGAAAGTTGCAGTGATTTAGAGGATATCTTTCGATGATTTGACAGCGTGGCTGATCCTTCCAGCTTCCCAGGTGCGGTGCACGATGGAACTGCTTGGATAGTTGACACAGCATCTTTCCTCAGTCTGGTACTAAACTTCTCAATTCCAAATGCCATCATTGCTGACTTGTAATCCTCCAGTTGAAAATGTTCGGAACACAGAACACTGGTACACATTGGCGCAATGAAATGGCCCGTTTGACTCCGACACACTTTACCCATTTGTCCTGGGTGTTTTTGATTTTCGGGAAATAATGGATACCAACTCCCACCTTGGCTGTATTTCTGTGGAACTGTGCAACACATTGATTCGATATTTTGTTCCTGCGATGAGTAGTCTGGTCAGAAATGAGAAAGATACGACTGGTGTGCAATATAAATCTGTCTGTCTCGTCTGATCCAGATCTTTTCTTGACATCACAGCCCGTATATGGAAGTCAAGGGCTGTTTCTGAAGCACCAGCTTATTACTTTTCTATATTTTTCACAGGACATGGGTGTTTATTTCTGACTGTCAAGCCTAACCCAGATCCTAATCTGATCCTAAGCCTAATCCAAAAGCATAGGTGTTTATTTTTTTATATCTCTATCATATTTAGCTGGATATGCAATATTAACAAATGGCTTTTGTGTGATGGTTTGTAATGTGTGAAGTTTTGAGTACAGCAGTTAAAAGCAGAAATTAAACATCACCAGGAGTTTTCTCTTTGTGGCGTTTGGGATTGGGACGCTGTTTCTGTGCCACTGGTACCGGGGGACGGGCCGTCCCACAGCTCCACACTCCAGCTGCAGGGTTTCTCCGACATCTAGTCGCTGGAACTGAGGCTGGATCACCAACTTCAGCCGACCATCGATAGACTGATAACTCTGACCTGGAGGAGTTGAAACAGAATGCACCATTTGTTGTAATTAAAATCACCAACTATCTATTAACTACCGGTAGATGGTTCAGCTGTTATCTTCATATAGGAACAAGAAGAGTTACAAGTTAAAGTCCCACGGGTTAAAACAAAAAGTTATTTTCAGAAATGAAACAGTGCAACATCTTACCATAAGGTCTGTTGCCATTCATAACGTCCACCTGAGCCCACTGGCTGAATTCACAGGCGTCTCCACTACTGACCCTGCAGATGTAAAAGCCAGCGTCCTTCAGCTGGACAGGACTTATCAACAGTTCTGGAGATGCGCTGTTTGGAACCTGATGTGAAAATAAAAATCGTGTTTATCAGGAAGCAAAGTTTAACATCGCTCCAGTCCAGACAGCCTGAGCACTCAGGTCCATCTCTTTACTTTAATTTTAATTTCCCTCCCCTTTGTTTTTGTAGCACATTAGAAAACAAAGTGATCCTTGAAGGATGTTTATCTGAAACCTTGACATACAGGAGTAAATGGACAACTGAAGGATGATGCAGCTGTCCAACTGTAACTAACCTGGCAGCGACTCGAGGATAGTACGAGATTCAAAACTGCATGAAAACTTAATTAAAACAGGCTCGTTTTCAGTTTAATCTCACTGAATCCTGAGTGTCTGCAACCGAGCCAACATCCAGCTGTGTAGCTGCATTTTGAGGAGACACAATTTAAAAGTCGTGGTCTATTTTTGTGTCCACAACCTCCAGAATTGTATTCTAAGCCATACACATGATCTTGTTGTCCACATCCTACCCTCCTTAGTCCACAGCATTGAGTTCAACACACCTGCACTGAGGCTGTGGCTCATGTGCATGCTCAGAACCCATGCAGATGTGCAGACCTGCGACTCACACAAGGAGACTCCAGTGAAAGTTTCCAGATGTTACAGAAACTCCCTCGCAAACGCAGTTCTCAAATATGTTTCTCAACCCAAAAATGTCCATCTGCAGAGCATCTGTTTGTATTTTGATCTTTATCAACTTATTGATAGCTGTTATTTCAACATAACTTGGACAAGAAAAAGGTCACAGAGTTTCAGCATCACAAAAAGCCACAAATGGACGTCGTTTCATATTGAGAAGAAATATGATGGACATTTAAAGCTCTGACTCATATGTTATTTAACTTCAGAAGTGTGATTCAGTTTGTGGTTAATGCTGCATCAGGAAATTACGCTGAAGTGAAAATATCTCATGGACACTTGACGAGTGGTGATGAAAAAGTTTTTACAAATGACAAAAAGTGTGTTAGGAGGAATTAACTCAAAAGTATGAGCACAATGAAAGAAAGGTGGGAGTTTTAATCATATTTTTCCCTGTACTTGGGCATTAAAATATTTGACTAAACCTCTGAACAGCTGCAATATTGTGGCAAACATTAATAGGAAAGTCTTTGTTTTTAATTTAAAACTTATGTTTTTAACAGTGTAAGACTGCAGTTTGGAGAGGGGCTGTTCTTTTCCTAAATTAATCTGCAGAAAGACTATTTTAATTTGTTTCCAATAATAAAAAGCACCTTGATTCAGAATATTTTCTTCTGTTTGAGTGAGTTATCAGTGTCATCTGTAAAAACGATGGTCTGTCTGTAAGGAGCAGAGTAACAACACGACTCGTTTAATCTGTTTTTGGTGCCACTAGCTTCAACCTCAGTGTTACTGGACTAAAGTTATGCATATATGAGGTTTGATATTTTGCTGCTGTCTTTTCTGGAATGTTTACACATGGTAAATTGTATATTTTTGGAAAGTTATATTTTATGTACTCCACTTCTCCCAGGGAAGCTCCTTCTGCTCTCACTGACATGTAAAACACCTGCGTTAATAGGACTTTTCCTTCTGAGAGTTTAGTCAGAGACATTTTTAAAGATTTTTTTTAAAAATCTGATAACCTTTCAGTGACAAATACAATCACTCATTTGTGCTTTATTGTCCTGTTGTTGCATCTTTGCTGACAAGAGTCTTGACTGCAAAGATTTTTGCGACATTTTATATTTTATACAAGGCAGGAAAGGTACCAGGTGATAAATCCTGTTTCCTTTGACACGCGTTTTAATTAGAAAGAGCACGTTGAGTGTTTGTGTTGTAACTCACTTCTTCTCTTGACTTGAACCACTGATACTGCACTGGAGCTTTACCCACAGCGTGGCAGCTTAGGCGTAGATTGTGGCCACAGATTAGAGCAGCAGACTGGGGCTGAATGAGGATCTGCAGGGCTGTAAAATATTCATAAAACATAATTTGGTCTTTGTGTATTTATACTCCTGTTTTTTCCACAGTCATTTCAAGTGTAGTTTTCCTGCATTTACTATCTGAGAAACAATAGACCTTTTACATACACACAAGTCTGTGTTTCCTCTTTCAAAACCCCAGAGTTTGAGCTCTGTTTAAATGACACGGTTCCACAGAGATGCACTGATTGTAAACCTGCGTGTGAATGAACCGGTTGAGCCATAAACTGCAAAAACAGCAAGCCTGACTATTTCACAGCAGAACAATAATAGGTTAGAGGTTGTTTTACTGTACCAGGTGGCTTCACGCACTGCAGGGCCTCTGAGTTGCCCAGTGTTTGGAGGTAATCAATCAGGTGACCCGTGGTGCAGCCTCGCTCTCCCATCAGCCTCAGCAGCATGAAGCTCGGGCTGCCTTCCACCTCCAGGACCCTGAGAGAGCACATCTCCATGTCGTCTGAGCTGGAGGTGGATGAAGGAGATTGACAAAATACTTTTCATTAAGCTAAAAAAAATAAAATAAAAAAAACGCCTGGAACTGTGATAATATTACAACTGATAAAAGCACTTTGTCAAAAGCCAAAATTCAGACATATTTGTCACACTACGCACTGTACTGTTCTATAAACAAAAACAGAATCCAATAATTGCAATTTTCTTAAACCGATAATTTACTCAAAGTGGAACATAATAAACACGTCAAATGTTAAAACTAAGAAATTGCACTTTTTCTCAACAAGAGATCATTTTGAGATTTACAGCATCAACACATCTCAAAAAAGTTGGGACGTGGGCAACAAAAGGCTGTGAAAGTTAGTGGTTGCTCTTCTCAAGGATAGATGTCTCCTCTCGGTCTCCGCTTTGCTTTTTGCTTTGTCTTGTCTGTGAAACTGTCTGAGAGCATCTCTTCTACAAAATCTTCCAAATCATAACTATGGACTTCAATTTGGTCAGTTGGTCCCTCAACACAACTGATAACA
>JARVLU010001462.1:7702544-7718347 GCA_031762415.1 Simpsonichthys santanae
GCTGGAGAGACTACGTCTCTTGGTTGGCCTGGGAACACCTTGGAGTCCTCCCAGAAGAGCTGGAAGAGGTGGCTGTGGAAAGAGATGTCTGGGCCCCCCTGCTCAAGCTGCTGCCCCCGCAACCTGACGTTAGATAGACGGATGGATGGAAGGACGTTTAAAAGTTAAAAGCTGCAATGATTTTTCTGATCTTTCTGAAATACTTTTTGATCAAGGGAATCAAAACTGAGCAAAACTGACCTTCACCTTATTTGTAACAGCCTAAAATCAAACACTTGATTGAAGCAAAGTCATAATTTCACATGTAATACAACCTCATTTCTGAAAAAAGTTGGAATATTGTGATAAAATGTAAATAAAAACAGAATGGAATGGTTTGCAAATGTCATAAACTTATGTTTTATTTGTGGAACTTAGTAAACATATCAAATATTGAAACTAAGAAACTGTACAAATTTCCTTTGATTAAGGTGGTTTAAAATTTTATGGCAGCAACACATTTTAAAAAAGTGGGGACAGGTGCGTTCGTACCACTGTGAAATATTCCCCCTTTCTTTAACAACAGTTTGTAAACATCCAGGAACTGAAGAGACCAGTTGTTAGTGTTTTTTGGGAAATGTTTGATTCTAACAGTCCTGGGTTTACTTTGCTCTTTTTTTTGCTGGATGGGAGCATATGTTGCTCTGAACCCTGCATAACTGTTTTGGACTGATGGTGCCTTTTCAGGCCATAGGCACTAATGCACCCCCATACCATCAGAGAGGCAGACCTTTGAACTTTGTGCTGATCCAGTTGGGCCATCTTGATTCTTCTGATCACAGAACAGTTTTTCTGCTCTGTTCATGTTAAATGAGCTTTGGTCCAGAGAAGGCAGTGTTTCTAGATGGCGTTCACGTATCATGCTTTGCATGATAGAGCTTTAATCAGTATATTTGGGTGGCACGGTGAACTGTGTTTTCAAGCAATGGCTTGTGGAAGTGTTCCTGAGCCCATGCAGTGACATCCAGAACAGAACCAAAACTGTCAGTGGCCCCCGAGGGCCTGAAGATCATGACCATCCAGTACTGACTATCAGCCTTGTCCTTTGAGTTCAGATATTCCTCCAGATTCTTGAAATCTTTTGACAATATTATGAACTGTAGATGATGGGGAAAAATCTTCCTAATTTTTCAGTTGGGGAGCATTATTCTGAAAT
This sequence comes from Simpsonichthys santanae, assembly GCA_031762415.1. Classification (NCBI taxonomy): domain Eukaryota; kingdom Metazoa; phylum Chordata; class Actinopteri; order Cyprinodontiformes; family Rivulidae; genus Simpsonichthys; species Simpsonichthys santanae. The sequence continues at coordinate 7,703,740 of JARVLU010001462.1, forward strand.
TGTTCTAGTTTTTTTTATTTTTTTGCAGACTAGTTAACTTCTGCCCATCTTTATTTCTGAGAGATTCAGTCTCTAAAATGATTTATTTATACCCAGTCCTCTTACGGATTTGATGTCAATTAACCTAATTAGTTGCTAAATGCTTGTGGAGCTGTTTTTTCCAGACCACTTACTTTTACAGCATTTTGTTTCCTCTGTTCCTGCCATAAAATGGTATTTAAAATTACCATGTTTCTAAAAAAAAAAAAAAACTTACAATTTCTTAGTTTCAACATTTTATCTATTTATTAGGTTCTATTATGAGTTTCTGAAACAGTTGCATTTTGTTCTTATTTACATTTTCCACAATAAACTGATTTCTTCAGGATTGGAGTTGTAGATTGATTAAATCAGGTTTTTTTTTTTTTCAAAGTAATTTTTAATTATATTTAAATTGCGTTGGAGTTACACAAAAAAAAAAAAAAAAAAAACCCGTCTTGAGTCGCTTCTAAATAACAGCTTCTAAAAGAGACAATGACTCACAATACAGTGTTTTGGACATTTGTCTCTACGTGGTCCTGTGATGGACTTGCAACCTGTCAGGGGTTTACACCGCCGCTTGTACAGTGACTGCAATGGGCATCAGTGACCTCTGTGACCCCTACAGAAACGAGCAGGTAAAGATAATGGATGTAATAATTGTATACACATTTACAACTGATTAACCTTTAGAGCCAACCCATTTCAAGATGGCTGCCACAGCTAGAGAGCAAAAAAAACTGCTGTGACTGTCCAATCTACAGATGTTTAACTAACACTCGGTGTGATTCTAGCTGACTGTCATTCACAACACCATCTCCAAGCTCCAGTAGATCACATAAGATCTCACAGCATCACGTGATTGTGACATTGATTTGATTTGATGTTTATTTATTCATTTAAAAAAAAAAAAAACGATACAAAGCAGTTTCATCAGATACAAGAATACAAAAATAGGATAAAATGAAAGGAGCAGAAAGAAGAAGAAATCTTATTATATCTGCCCCTTATTACATTGTTTTCAAGGTCTTAACAAAACTGCTACAACTCCATCATTTCCCATCATGTTTTTAGTTATAAATTCCAGCGTGAACAGAGGCAGGTGATAGCAATCTTTTCATTTATTCAGCATTTTCATTTTTATGTTGAACCAGTAAGCTCTGAATATTCTGTCTGGAACAACATGAGGGTTCAGTCTCTTCCCAAAGACTCTTCTGACGTAGAAAAAACAGTTCTCTGCTGCTCTTCCAGTCCGCTCACCTCAGCCTTTCTTTGTGTGTTTTATGTAAGTCCACACCAAGCTGTAATTAATAGACTAAAGTGGGTATAACAGTGTTATGAAAGAAACGCGGGATCTGTTTCAGCAGCTGTGTGAGCTGTGTCTGCAGGAGCTCAGCTTTCACTGGGAGGAGGCAGCACCATTGTGTTTTATGCCTTTGTGTATTTTATTATGTTTACTTTATTATTTATTTGCCCCAAAAGCAAATGTTATTAAAGCGTATTCATATAACACCCTCCTCTGATTACATTGAATGCGCTTCGTAATAAAATACAACAGGATAAAAAGAATTAAAATAATGAAGTGAAACGTCATGAAACCTAATCCAAAGCTTTTCTGATGGATAAAATCCTCAGCTGATTTTTAAAGGAATATCCATATTTTTATCCAACTCGTTCCATCGCTGTGGTGCTTGAGAAATATGATTTCTCCAGATTTTAAAAATAAGTTTAACAATCTGTAAAGACCTGAGGTAATATAAGGTATTCAGAAGTTTGAAGTATACCAAAGCGCTTTACCATACAAAGCTCTAAAAGTTCATTTTAAGATGAATTCTAAAGGTAATGAAATTAGTGTTGCATGACAAAGTTTTAAATTTAAAAATACTGTATGATCTTTTAGTGCTCAAAGTACATGATGGCAATGACTCTCTGCTACTACCATGCCAAATCTGAACTCATCTGAACTAATCTCGAACTGGGTTGACTCAAAAAGTTAATCAGCTGTAGATGTATGCGTGCAGATTACTTTCTACAAGTTTAATTCAAATCCATCCAGTAGATCACAAGACATTTTGCTAACACACACACGAGCAACAAATAAAACGTATGTTTTATTCTATTCTAATTAGGAACCTCACTGCAGCTTTCTGTACCATCTTGAGACAATGAAGACAAGTGTAAGGTGCATTACACTCAAGCAAATGAGATAAAAGCATGGAGGATGGTCTGTTTCACTTCATGAATTACTGCGACATACTAGCAACAGATCGGTCAGAGAGGCATCAAAATAGTACCACTCAATGTAGCTGACAGCATCCATAGCAACAGGGACTGAATCAAACTGAAACAATCAGCAGCTCGACGCTGTCGGATGTCTGTTCATTAAAAATAAGTCATAAGCATGAAATATTTCCTGTAAAGTGTCCGCACTGTTTTTCTGTCACCTGTGATGGAAAAAAAAACAAACAAAACAAAAGCAAACGTGCACAAATCATGTGTTCACCTGAAACAGGAGGAACAGAAAGCACGCGTTGTCAGAGTACTACCTCCTGTGTTTCACTCATTTCTGCCAGATCTGAATCGAAGCAAATCATCAGTGTTGCAGGGAAATACAGTAAATATCTTTCAAGATGTAATGCAGTTGCTTTAGCAGCCTTTAATCAAGATGTGGTTGTAAAAAGAAACATTTAGATCCTTTTATTTAGTCAAATTTCAAGATTTTTTTTATTTTTATTAATTATCTTTTCTGTCTTAGCAGCACTGAAACAGTTCTGCTAAGGATTTATTTGACCTTTCAACTGTAGATTCTGGTTTTGGTGCTGTTGGACTTGAGTCGCAGTAACTCCGAGCATCCTCTCACCTCTGCTTGAGCAGTGTGTAGAAGCAGATCAGGCATTAGCTGCAGCTCCACTAACGTGCGCCATGGGGTTCCTCAAGGCTCCATTCTGGGCTCATCTCTGTTTTTATTATATATGCTACCATTGAGACAGTTAATAACAACTTGAATGTTCCTTTTCACTGTTTTCAAGATGACTTTCAAATTTATACACCTATAAAGATGCTTAATAACAACAGTGATTCTCTAAAGCCATTACAGTATTGGACAATAAAGATAAAAACTCCTTTCATCTTTATGAAAATGAGAGAAGTCTTTTTTTTTTTTTTTTGGTGGATGGATTTTTTTTAATTATTATTATTATTATTATTATTATTATTATTATTATTATTATTATTATTATTGTAGATGATCCTTTTAACATTATTGGGCCTATAACTTCATCTCTTCAACACCCTGTCAAAATCAACTGGAAAAGCAGGATTTCAAAGGGACAGAAAATATCTGGTAAATGTCCTTATTTTAATTGTGTCTTCTAGCCAAAGTAAAGTCGTCTGTCAAATAGTTCATGCATTTAGCGCATCATCCATAGATTATATGGGTGGACGGACCTCTCTGTCTCGCTCTTTTTGTTGTCTACAGATGGTGCAAAATGCTCCTGCTCGATTTTTAAGAAAAACAAAAACATGACCGTATAACACCAGTGCTGTCTTCACTTCATTGACTTTCTATTTGTTACTGGGTTGATTTTTTAAAATGTTGTTGTTGGTTTTTAATGGTCTGCATCCATCTTATACTTGGGATCTTGTAAAATGCCATTCTTCATCAAGACCCTGAATGAGGTCAAACAACCTTTTAAACTAATTAAGTACCAAACATAAACATAAAGAAATACATATTAGTTACATATTTATATTTATTAATCACACTTTTGAAGTTGCTGCTGTTTTTATAGAATTAAAAGTATTTACTTTTCTTTAAAAGATCTGCTCAGATCTCAGAAAACCTGTTCAAGACACTTCTACTCACTGGCATTTGACAATTTGACATGTTCTCCTTATTTTATAGTGTTTTTGTATTTTACTACTTTGTTTTTATGACTTTCTGTTTTTTTGGAGATTTTTTTTAATACTGCCATATTTGCTGTGCAGCACTTTGGTGCAGCTTTTGTTCTTAAATATATTGACATTAATTCACAATGTGACCTTGTTCATTCTTTACAGACTTTCTCTCTTTTTTAAAATAAACTGAAACAGTTTACAAATCAAATTAAATCATATCTAATTCTATGGATTATAAAAATAATTCTTAGCTGTTAACAAATAAGCTATTTTGCACGTGTTCTGCTCGATGCAGTCATAATGGTGCTATTATTGCTATAGTGACTGTTTGTCACTTGTGTTGCCAGGCGCGTCTCCACCTGGGAAACCAGTTCTGGAAGGCTGCAGGTCTCCTGACAAGGAGACGTTCACCTGCTGGTGGAAGCCGGGCTCCGACGGAGGGCTGCCGACCACACACCGCCTCTTCTACCTGAGAGAAAAGTCAGTTCTTGTAGTTTTGCTTAAAATTCATTATCATTTCATTCATTTTGACCTCTAGTGGGTCACAGTGCAAATAGTTTGTGGAGTCAGATACTACAAGGTTAATCAGCAGGGCTCAGAATGAGGTTTTAATCTGTATTTTGTGTTTGTCTTTGGTGCAAGGCCACCAGATGGTCTGCTTATAGTTTACAGAGAGTGAGTAAAACTTGTTGTTTCTAGACGTATCACGTGGGAAAACTACTGGTCCCCTCTTTTCAAGTGAATGAAGTAAACACAGATCTTGGAGGCCTTCAAACACGAGAATCACCTGAGACACTCACCTGTCCTGATCCAGGCACATGATGTCAGTAATAATAAAGACTGTTCAGTGACAATGTGCCTTAAAATTAATGCCCCAAAATGACCTGACTCCCAAATCTGGGTCACATTTGGAGACCTTCTAAGTTGAAATGTCTGAAGGTTTCAGCGTACTTGCCGGGGACATTATTTTTTACTTTATGTCGTTGGGGCAGAACAGCTTAAGACAATGAACTTTAGACTCATTAAACTTATTTCCATATTTAAACTTGTGCACCACATTAAAAGGTGATTCCCTTTTATTTTCAACACGATCTAAAAGTAGGAACAAAGAGTTTGCTCTACAAAGTCATCATGTTTAGAACGTTACAGAAAATACAGTACGTGTGCATTTGTTAATTATGTTTCTATAAAATAAAACCGGTAACTGAAGATGTTGACAGAACTGGTTGGTATTATAAATGTATACTGCTGTAGTTGCTTTCTGCTAATCCTCGATTTTGTCTTTTTTTAAATAAGTTGGTACATTTTATTTGTTGCTTCTTGAGCTTCTCAAGCTTTAGTTTTCTGAGGCTTGTCCCAAGTTTGTTTTTAGTTCTTTAAAGATGACATCAGGGGGGCTGTTGCAGTCATCACTAACAACAATTTGACTTGCGTGGTTGTCAGTGACAGTATTTACTGCCCGCGGCACGGCTCTGCTTCACTTCTTCACGCCTCTACATTAGCACCCACATCGTCATTAAAGGTCTTGTTTTGGCTATTTTACAGCTTAGACGGAATCCACGAGTGTCCGGACTACAGCTCAGCAGGAGAAAACTCCTGCTTCTTTGGGAAGGACAAGACCTCCATCTGGGTCGAGTACAGGCTGATCGTGGTGGCCTTCAACGCCCTCGGCAATACCTCGTCAGACTCCTATGAGATTGATGATGTGATGAAAATCGGTAAGAAATTACCACTGAAGAAGTAGAAAATTAGGTGTGATGAAAGATTTCTTATAAAAAGCACGTCACAAAATGAAAGCCAAGACACGCTATAAAGGTTTTATCTGTATCTGTGTTTCTGTTACTAAAATATCTCATGAACCACAGGACAGGTCTTAATGAAACTGACAGAAAGTGATTGGATGAACATCTACAACGGATTAATATTTGGTGTCAACGTCATTCAGGATAGTCACTGCAGCCAATCAACCAACACAAGAGTGGCTGTAACTCAGTCAGTTTTACCCATATTGAGCTAAAGTCGTTTGGTAGTAGCTGAGCATCAGTAACGACACAAATATCACAAGAGGTTGTGCATAACATTACCAAAACTGCTACAGCTCCATCTCTCAACAAAAGATCATAGTCTGAAAATCTGTCATGAAAAACAGTTGATGATATGTATTCATTTAAGAAGTTATAACCCTTTAATAAAATATCCCTCCATTATCTTTTACCCGCTTCTTCTGAGGAGAGTTGTTGCAACTACAGAGGAATTAAGTTGATGAGCCACACGATGAAGATCTGGGAGAGAGTTGTGGAAGTAAGACTTGGACAAGAAGTGACTATCTGTGAGCAGCAGTATGGTTTCATGCCAAGAAAGAGCACCACAGATGCATCTTTGCTTTGAAGATGCTGATGGAGAAGTACAGAGAGGGTCAGAAAGAACTCCATTGTGTGTTTGTGGATTTAGAAAAAGCATCTGACAGAGGTGTGGTATTGCATGAGGAAATCTGGAGTAGCAGAAAAGTATGTTAGACTGGTACAAGACAAGTATGAAGAAAGCAGGACACGAGAACAGCAGGACAGTGGTGAGATGTGATGTAGGTGAGATAGCTTCAAGGTGGAGGTGGGACTGCATCAAGGATCGGCTCCATCACTGTGGAGACCCCTGGACAGCCGAATAAAGAAGAACAAGAAAGAAGTAGAATTACAACAAGTATTATCTGGACAAAATTAAAGAAAAAAAAAATCACATCATCTGGGGAACATTTTGATTTATATAATATACACTAATGGCTGCTAAGTTCAAGCCTAAATTCTGAGTTACAACGATTTGGATTACAAATATAACAACTACATGTCAGTGAGTGCTCACTGCATTACTTTAATGATGCTAATCACACAACCCTGTCAATGTTTATTAATAATTCAATAAAATCAGCTGGTATAAATGTTGAAATCCCTGATAAAGAGTGAAAAACATCCATCTCTTTTTGGGTTAAAAAAAAAAGGTTTATGATTATAATATTCAGAATAATGTATGTATATATATATATATAGGTTGCAGAAACTCTTGTTTGAGCTCCACAGAGTAAAACTAACTCATCTTAAAATACAAATTTTACTTTAAAATGTCTATAACACTGGAAGCAGAAGAGAAGAAGACCCAAGGCTACAAAAACTCCATTATCTTACTCATGCAGGTTTTGAGGGTCCATTTTTAACGTCTCCACGATAAACAAAAATAATTTAAAAGAACGTGGTTCATAGGTGAGAAAAGGGACATAACAAATAAAAAGGCCAACAGCTTAATGTTTAGCAGCATATGTGATCGCTTTACTAACAGATCAAAGTCCTCTAAAAATAAATTCAGGTCACATTCATATTCAAGCATGCGTGCACAGGATGTGTCTCCACCATGCAGCATTACCAGAAGAATGACCTGGATTGACAACTTCTATCTGAAATAGTTTAGATTTACTCAGCTAGCCAGCCTGGAAACTGGAAAAAAAGCAATTTGACACTAAATGTAAAATACATGGAAATGTTTTGAGTTAGCTGACAAGAAACAATATTGGTTAAAATTTTATTTATTGAATAACTCTGAACCCTACAAAGATGTGCAAATGAGGACAAACGTTCCAAACCAACGTCCATCAACTTCGTATCCTGATACAGTTTTCAATCAGAGCTTGATCAAGAGCAAAGACTTCAAGGCATTCAAAAGTCTGGGTGCAGGAAATCAGCATCGCAGCGAGGACCAGGAAACATGGTGACAGCCAGAGTAAACACTACATAAACAGGAAAACTCCAGATAAATTGGAGTTTTCTCCCCAGATTTTTCCAAGTTCATATGACTGATTTAAATTATCCATAATGGTCAGTCCTGCTTGAACAGTCAAAGTAAGAACAAAAGTTATCACTGATCGTCCTGCATGCGTTTATTCACTGGAGGTTGTCTTCCAACATGGCAGCTGTGATGTCATCACAGACCAGTCTACAGAATTGAGAGCTTCCAGCCACTGTTTGGTTCATTTTCAGGTTTAACAAACTGACTTTTGAAGTTTTGAGCTTTATTTTTAAAATGTACAGTAGTTATTTTTAATAAGGTATTTTTACATATTGTTGGACAACTGTGAAAAACGAACATCACAACATTAAAGTTCAAGAGATCCATTTTTTTTTTCAAGATTTCTCTTTTAAAGCCAGAACTCCAAAGCATAATTCATTTAATCTGATCAGAACACTAATCTGTCCAGTTTATCACGGGCTTGTTCTCGTTTGCTCACTTTAAATTCTGTTAGTGGAAACAAAGTTCATGAAATCAGAGCTTCCAGATGAAGCACACAGTGACTGTTGTCCTTCAGTGAAGATCTCTGTGCAGAACTCAACTCAATTTTAGGATAAAGTCACAAACAAACAGAGAAAGAGCTCAGCATTCAGGGGAATCTGCAAACTGAAAGTGCGACCATCACATTGACAGATAATCAGGTTTGTGGATTAGATTAGACCCTATGTTAAGATGCAGTGTGTAAACAGAACTCAGTGTTTTACTGCTCTGCTGAGTTTTTCTAGAGTTCTGCAACCTGTGGCTCCAGAGCCACTTGTGTCCTCTTCATCAACCAAAAATGAGAAAAACGAGTTTTGTTCAAATTTAAATTGGCAACAGGAACAGGCAGCTTCCGATTGGCTGTCCCGCCTGAACTCGTGTTTTAAAAGCACAAGTCCACAAACTGTATTCCCACAGCTCCCATCGCTTCAGTATGAACTGAGCTTTCCCCGTTTAAAGAACAACAATCAGATTTACTATTAAAATAAGGGAAGTGGTGGTGCAGAGTTTAGAGAAGGTGGGTCTGTGATCAGAAGGTTGCTGGTTCAACTCCCTGGACCTACATCAAAATGTGGGTGGGTTCTAGTTCAGTATAGAAGTTCCATAAACTGTGTTGTGGACCACTGACGAGGTCCAGATCTTCCTGTCTTTATTGACAGAAGATTCAGTTCAAGCTGGGCAGTGCTTTAAGAAACTGCCCACTTTTGACCCACACCTGCCTCTGTCCACTCTGGGCCCTTAAGCAAGACCCTTAACCCCCCCCAGCTTCTTCCTTGGTGTAGCAGCTCTCTGCTCCATATGTGCGATGGACAAAATCCAGAGAATTAATCTCCCCAATGGGAATTACTAGAGTACGGTACTCTAAAAAATATGGTAATGAAAGAAAAAAAAAAGATTGTTAGCTTGATTCGTAACATTTTTCATACAGTACAGTACAACTGCTCTCTCAATTCAACTGAAAATGATTTTTTTTCTTAAACATACTTTCATGCATTCATTCAACCTTTATTTATACAGGTTAGTCTCACAACTAGATGCAAATTTCTGTACAAGCAAATGTAGTTTTGCACATTTGGAAGTTAAAATGAGACATAGTAACAAACAACAGTATTCTAGGAAAAAATATAAAGACCTGTAATAAAAGCTGAGTCACTAAAGCAGTTTACAGTAGGTCAAATAAAGACTGTGGCCTTTTCAATGAGGACATTTGGGTCAAATAAAACTGATGTATTTTTAAAGTATGCTAATTTTTAGACATTGGGATGAAATTTAACACTTTATTTTTGTAAAATGCCTACCTATTTCACTCATTTATGAGTAAAATAAGTGGTTCTGGCCAAACTAAAGTAATAAGCCTGAGCAGAAAAAAAAAAAAAAAAAAAAAACAAGTACCAGGTAAGTTTTATCAAGTAAGTTCAAGTAAGTTTTTAAATATACCAGAACACATCAGTTCTTCCATTTACTTTTCATTGTACAGTATATGCTTTTTCATGATTGTTTACTGTTGTTAACCGTGTTCTTTGTTTAAAACAGGTCTCTCTTGTAAATGAGTCCTCGAGATTAAATGAGACTAACCTGTATAGATAAAGGTTGAATTGAATTTATTGTGCAAGACACAACCCCTGTATGCCTATATGATTATTGTTATATTAGTGAGAATATAAAAGTGCTATTTATCATATACCAACTATATATTTGAGTGTATGGGTGAACGTGAAGCTCTGTAAAGTGCTTTGCAGGAATTGTAGACGTTAAAATGGCAAGTGTACGGTTTATTTTTGCCTAATACTGTACTCGAAAGAATATATTCATTAAACATAAATTGTATACATCAAGGATTCAAGGATCTTTGTCATTCCACCACATGTGGTACATGTGGTGGAATGAAATTGTGCACACAGGGTCCCAGTTACATCCAACAAAAGTATTAAAATGAAAAGAAAAAAAAACCCAACAGTAATAAGATCCAAGATATGAACTAAGAAAACGTTAATAAAATACACTAAGCACTAGTAGCGTAAACACAATACTCCGAACAGGTGGGATTTAATTTGTCGTACAGAGGGTGTACATCCGTCATCTTCCATCGGATCAGCTGTTGACATTTTGGATATGACCTCAACTTTCAAAAGGTCCACAGCTTCACCATTTCTATCGATGACATGGCCCAAAAACGTCATCGAGGCTCACATGAGGTGGCACTTCTTGGGAATCAGCTCCAGGTTATGCTCCCGCAGCTGCTGAAAAACAACCTCCAGCCTCTGCAATGCCTCCTCCTCAGTTGATGCAAAAACAAGCAGGTCATCCATAGCATAGCAGGCTGCTGAAGTTCAAGCCCTCAAATACCTTCATATATGCCCTGATGCAAGCTCAATAATCCTTCATATATGGTTTTATGCTAATGTTAACAGTCAAGTAAATTTTTTGCCGTTTTATACATTTTATTTAGGAGCAGAAGAGGTTGAAGAAAATTAAAGTTCCACTTTTACAACTGGACACAAACATTATACGTATTCATTGTACTGTTCATGCAAAATACCACGATCAACTTGGATCTAGAGCAAATAAATGCTAATTTTTATGTCCAACAACATTAAAAAGTCCATGTTTGGTAAGTGCTGTGGAGTTTTTAAGTCATTTTCAGTGGTGTGTGTGCACATAAAACATTTTCTCTTAAGACTCTGCACAGATCAGAGTCTATGTGTGCCATTAAATGCACGGTGACTCATGTGTTTTGGATCACAGTGCATTTTACGAGTTTGTGACCACCAGTGAAGATGCAAGTGTTTTAGCTGTGTCATTCAAACAGCTCAGCTCCAAGGAGCACAGGAAACACAGCAGGAGGATGAAAAAGACTGCAATGAGCTGCAAGGTCCAGCCAATCAGTCATGCAATCAGGAACACAATCATGTGCACCGAGCACAGACAAACCAGAGGGTTCCTCTGAAATGTTGAGAACTGCTGAGCCAGCCATCGTGATTTATAATGTTGAGTAATAAGCCAACACCTCGTACTGTCTGTCTGTCACACATCAATGTCCTAGTATGCTCCACAAAGCCTCTTACCTCAGTTAAAAACACAACGCAGCAGCAGCAGGTCGTAGTTTGAATAAACACTCTTTAACTATTTAATGTTAGCTTACAACAGCTAAAGAGCAGCTGACAGTAAACGTCGCAGAATCAGAAAGGGCCCTAAAATAAACCCATTTTTTTAAATCCCGACAAGCAGTTTGCGTTGTATCTCAAAAGAGCTGGATTCGTGGAAGCTTTCTGAACGCTGACACTGTCACGCTAACACGTTTTGCCTCAACGATGCTGTGATTGAAAACAGACGTCAACGCTGTGATGCACATACCCGGCTATGCTAATATGCTAGCCAGCTAGCATACAGTGCTAACCGCTAGCCGCTCCAGAAAAAAGCCCCACAGTGTCTCCGCCATGGACTCACCAGCGAGCGGCGAAATACTTCGGTGGGAACGCTGACGATAACCTCCAACGTTTCAGTTAAGTCGATGCGGGGCACGCCGTGAACATCCATATGTCTCGGACGATGCGTTCACCCAACAGCGGTCGCCGCTTCCTCTGGATCCTTTTACCCGGTAGCCATTTTTCCTCATCATCCAAATAAGCGGAGCTCGTCCCAGTCAGTCCAAGTAGCCGAGTTTCCTCCAAGCAGCATCCTTCTGTCAGCGCGAGCCCATATTCGCAACGCGGTGCTGCCACCTGCCGGACAAATGAAGAACTACAACAACAATATGCAGTGTAAGGCTGCCACCTGCTGGACAAATGAAGAACTACAACAACAATATGCAGTGTAAGGCTGTAACCTGCTGGGCAAATGAAGAACTACAACAACAATATGCAGTGTAAGGCTGTAACCTGCTGGACAAATGAAGAACTACAACAACAATATGCAGCGTAAAGCTGCCACCTGCTGGACAAATGAAGAACTACAAAAATAACTTATTGCCACCTGCTCGGAAAATACAGTAGAATAAATCAAACGGAGAAACTTTACAAAGGCTTAGTCCAGATGAAATAATTTAAACTTTTTTGTTATCTACCTGGATGATTGAGCCTACAAACCTTTTTCCGAACCATTTTGGCCTCAGGCTGTTTCTGTGAGTAGCAAGTCGGCCATCTGGCCTAAAACATTTGATTGTTAATCAAGATGATTTATTGTTTTGAACAGATGGGTCCTTTTGAATGTGTTAAGGCCTGCTTCTGAGATTCCAGCAGAAGGTTGGCTTGAAACACAGCAATGAAGGCTACTTATGTGGCAGATCTGGTTGGCAGGCCACAGACTGATGGTCTTCCAGATGGAAGACAACACGTTTCTCCCTTAAAGAAACTAGTCCAATTATTTAGCCTTTTATTTATTTATTATTATTATTTTTTTTTTTTTTGTTATCTACCTGGATGATTGAGCCTACAAACCTTTTTTCCAAAGGCTTCTCCACAAAAATACCAGGTTTTATAAATAGACTGTAAAGTTCCTGCAGTGTTCCGTCAGTGAGATCTGAGCTTGGCAAAAGGGCCTTCTCCTACTCCGCACCTACTTCCTGGAACATCTTACAAAAAGATCTGAAGCTCTCGACCTTGACTTCTCTAAATCTGTTGGAATCCTGGCAAGAACCAATGCTGACATGTTCCTGTTCTTGATTTTCTGCATCTGCCTTATGATTTGTCTGTTTTAGCAACTTTTGACATCTTTGCTTTAACTTGTTTGAAAAAAAAAATCTGTTCTTCTCTCTTGTCTATTGTTGATTGTCCAAGGAAAATCTATTGCTGTATTGTTGTTGTTGTCATCATCCTTAGTTTGTAGCCAGGTCTCTCTTGTAAATGAGTCCTCGAGGCTCAATGAGATTAACCTGCCTAAATAAAGGTTGAATGAAAAAAAAAGTAATTTAGCTGATGGAAATCACTTACTTATTTAAGAAGTAATCCCTTTAGTTATTAGAGAGATTGTCTTCAAAATTATCTGTTTAAAAATTACAACTATGTTGTTTAAAAATGCATAAAATCTCATTTTTAAAATTGCAGGGCTATCTGTGCTCTTGCAACACAAGAATAATGTTTAACTACTTTTAAATGCTAAATAATTTTTAAATATTGTTTTAAAAGTAATATTTGTAAAGTTTCAACTAAAAAAACTGTAATTTTACATATTTAACTTATTATTATTATTATTATTATTTAATTAAAGTATGTAGATAAGCCTTTCTTTGCTGGTAAAACTGTTCAAAGTAAAGCCGCCTGTGACTGAAGGCCCAGACCAGCACCAGGACTAAGGCAGCCCTTCTGACCAGTAATCTCCTGCCCTTTGAGTTAGGATTCTGCAGTATTTAATGTTAGGTTTTGTATTTTTTTTTTATTAATTTATTTATTTTGTATTAGATCTTTCCTCAAATTACTGAGGTGGTTGGTGTGGAAGTAACAGGTTGATCAATGGTGGTCTGACTGATACAAACAGGAGTGAATAGCAGTAATCAAGCCTACATGTTATGAATGTGTATATTACTGTATTACTGGATGGATGCATGAAAGAAACTGGATCTAGATTGTTTTACAGCTCAAGCTTGAAGTGAGGTTAGTTTTTGAAGTCAGTGTGTAGACCTGATCCAGTTTGAATCAAAAAAGAGTTGTTGTTTTTTTGTTTGTTTGTTTATTTTTTTCTGGAAATTGTAAAAAGAGAAAATGTGGGGACTCTGTGGGGAGACTGCAAAAAACAAACCACCAAGGTTGATGAAGGGTTTGGAGTCAGATACAGGCAGACACAAGAAAATTAAATAAAATAAACGTATTTCAAGAAACACAACAAACAGCATATAAACATGTAAACATATGAAAGCAGGGAACAGAAGAAGGGCGAGGCATCTGGCCCTTTGCCAGGACGATGAAGCACTGGTTGGGGGACGACTGGAGATGGTTTAAGTAGAATGGGACTGAAGAACAACTGGGGACTGTGGGTGAGAACTGATGCAGGAAACACTGAATAAAACATAAACCACAAACACAAAGGGACTAAAGACAAAACAGAGAAACACGATGAAACAAACTATATAATCTTAATCCAATCTCTACTGTACAAATCAAATTAATTGAGAAACTCAAATTAGATTTTCAGCACATTTTATTTAGACTTCAACTTTCTTTACGTCAAACAAACAAAATCTATTATTTGGGTTTCTAAACAGTCTTAATAACATTAATAAACTGAAACAAAACGAAGAACTGTAGAAGACCCAACAGGGTTCAGTCAGGTCCTCTGGACGGTTTCTTTTTTGTTGAGACGTTTCATCCTTCAGGACTTCATCAGTCCGAGGAGCCACAACAAACTCAGTCCCACAAGCAGCACACTCACATAGTGGACCAACCAGTTT
>JARVLU010001462.1:7742857-7754148 GCA_031762415.1 Simpsonichthys santanae
CTTTAAAATGTTACATTTACTCAGATTAAACTTTTGATCTGTCATCTTTGTTCTATTACAAATAAAATATTGACATTGCCATCTCCACATCATTGCATTCAGTTTTTATTCACAATTTGTTTAGTTGTCCCAACTTTTTTGGAATCTGGTTTGTAAGTTCTCAGAGTTGAGTTGGTCTTGGTGTCGCTCATCCCTTGATTAGTTTTACACATAAAAATGCAGAACAATCTAATGATCTCAAATGTTTTTGTTTTTGTCAAGGAGAGTCTGGTGGCCATATTTGGTAATTACACCTTAAAAACTTAACTTGCACTCAAAGGTGCTAAAAGATATTACTGAAAAGTTATTGTCTTGATCAAAACTCCTCTTCTGCCACTATACTTTAATTAAACAAATAAAAATTAGGCACATAATTTAAATTTTACTTCAAAATTTGCCATCAGAGGATCCTTTTTGTACTAGATTAAAATTGCAATATTTTAAAGCTGCTTTAATTCTAATATTTGTAATCCATTCATGTATATTCTCAAGTATAAAATAGATTAGTTGTGATTAGAGGCAGAACTAATGCATTTATGTTGTTTTTTCATTAAACATGGTTTAAATCAGCCTTCTCTCACCGTATGAGTACAGAGCTAATCCAACATACAGCATCACCATATTCCATGATAACCCGATCAGGAGGAACGCTGGGATCAGTGTCATCATTGCCTAAAACAAACAAAAAAATAATAATTCAGTTACTCGTTTGTGCAGCTGTTTCACTAAAAGTATTGTTTATGACGTCAATAGATGTTTTTTTTTTTACTCTCTTGACGGCGCTTATTTGTTGCCCAGGGCTGATCCGCCGAGCGTACCCCCCCTGGATTAGAGCCATGATGACACCAATGAAGAAGAACATCTTTCCTTGTTGCATACTAGTGAAATAAAACCATCCTAAATTTGTCAAGTTTTTTCCCCCAATGAATGACATAATCTGCATCATCTCTGAGCTCAGACCTTGTAAACTGGAAGCGCTGGTGAGTCAGAAAACTCAGGGTGAACTCCAGACCAGAGAACAGGAAGAGGTAGCAGAAATAAACCAGGCCCAAGACTTGGAGTGTCTGCATCTCTGCAAAGACACAAACCGCTTGTATCAGAATAACAAAGTTAACTGGTCTCTCTTGTGCATGAGTCCCAGAGGTTCACTGGGAACTAACCAGCATAAATAAATATTGAATGAAAACCAGAACTCACTGTGATCTGAAGGTGGATCTTTGGTTTTTGTCACAGCAGCAAAGTGGAACAAAGCCAGAGGACTGAGGAGGTCCCAGGAGCCCCCACACCCTGAGGATGAAGCCTGTCCAAAAGGAGAAAATGATTTTAAACTCTTTACCTGAGTAATATTGATTCTAGATTTTTTTTCAGACAGTTTTTAAACATTAGCTGCAAGAAAAAAAGGTTTAAGTGTATGTCTGTTAGCAAAATATATCATGAAACAGCAGACAAATTTAAATGGGACTCTCAGTGAGTAACCACTGGATGTACAGCTACAACTCCAAAGTCACCCCAATTCAAGATGGCCACCACAGCAGCACAAATCATGACCGTCAGTTTTTCTATATTGAGCTAATATTTGGTGGGGTAGTAGCTGAGAGTCACATCTTTGTTTACAGCTTTGGCATATGGAGCAGATCTTAATCTGCTTTATATATATTTTTTAAATCTACAGTGGTTAGCACGCAAAAGAAAAACTTGGTTAAAAAATCATTAAATTTAATTTTGAATATTTTAAAGATAGAGTGGAAGAGGAGGATATTTGAGTAACTTAATGCGAAAAAGGAGTGGGATTTAAAAGTTGCTGCGCATTAATGACAGGCTTGAGGCTCACCAGGACCACACGAGAGCCACTGCAGGTACCACCGGACCCCAAGATCATTAAATGAGGACGTTTAAAGCATCAGTGTTTTAATAAATGAAAGACAAATGATTTAGGTGAAAAAATAAAATACAATCTCCACACTTCAGTTGTAGCCAAGTTTCAACAATGGAAAAGCATGCAAAGAAAGAATAGGAGTCCAAGAGCAGAGCCCTGAGGAACTCCAAGAGTGGACACAGTGGTCAGAACGGGTGTGGGGTCAACTGGGTCAAGCAGATCTGTGAGGTCCAAAAGAAGACCTGCTGAGTTCCCTGAATCTGTGGTTACTAAAGTATCGTGAAAGACTTTTAAAAGTGAATGGATGTTTGTGATTTGGATGATATTTCAAAGTGAAGGTGAACTTTTTATTAAAAACAAACTTCTTTAACTTCTGTTCAGTTATTGTACGCTTATTTTCTGTTTTCTGGACATTTAAAGAGTCTGATTCTGATGATGCCCAGTTGCTGGTCTGTGTTTACAAGTTGTTGTTTTTTTTTTTTTTAAAGTAAACTAAGCACATTCCAGAATAAAACAGGTTGTTTTGTAAACCTCTAAGCCTGTTAGCTCAGCAGAAGATGAATCACCAAACGGAGGACTGCAGGCCGTTTATTTATTTATTTATTTTTTTTGGACCCACACCAGGAACTTCCTGAAATAGAATTATCCTCATTAGAGTTCAGGAAGTTGCTTCTATTAGGCAATAAATAATCACCACAAAGTTTTTTTTTTTTTTTTTTTTTTTTTTACATAACAGCATCAGATTTACAAATACCATTTTCAGAAAGAGAGCTTCAGGTGTGCTGGAAGGTCAAAGTTTTACATTCAGACCAACCTTTATTTAAGATTTATCTTAAAACATCAAGATATTAATTTATGTCTATATCGCACAGCCCTACTGACGACAATATTTATCTACGGTAAAAGACAACAATAATAATGACAGCAACGTAAATATTTTTATTGAAAGTAAAACTGCCTGTTCGTGTGTGATAAGTTCAAAAAAGTTAGTGCCTTCAGTGAATGTTTCCACTTAGCTCTGATCCGTCAGCTCAGGCGATGTTTAATATTAAACAAATCGAAAACACTATTAATCTCTCTAACTTCTGAATGAGCTGCCAAAAACCGTAATGAACTACATCCGCCTCCTCATGCATGAGCGTTTCTTTACGTTGTTCTTGTTTACAAAGGCGGAGTGCTTCCATAAACTAACCTTTGCTTCCTTTAGCGTCTCAGGCAGCATCAGCCAAATGAAAAGCAGGTCGGCGACGCTGAAGGCCAAGGCGAGCAGAGCCGGAGTTTGGTGGAAAACATTTTCTGTTGTCCTGGAGTTCATGGCAAAGTAGGCTCCCATCAGGGGCCCAAACGTGAAGCCCAAAGAAAAGGCAACGCCAATCATCGCCTGGCCACAGTGACACGAAACAGAGCAAGTTGCATTAAACACAAATAAAGGATGTTTACAAGATGAGCGTAGCAGACGCGCTTACCATTCCTCTGCTCCGTGCTTTTGGACACGGCAGGTCGGCCACGATGGCAGTGCAGAGGCTGACGTTGCCCTTACAAATCCCCCCAATGACCCGAAACAAAAGGAACATGTTGAAGCTCCGGGAAACAGCCCAGACCGCATAGGAGGCGATCAGCCCCAACTGAGAACAAAACACTTCATTAAACGTGGATGAATCAGCGCTGACTCATGATGAGTCCACCGCATCACCAACAAGAAATATCTGTGCTACTTTACAGCGCGAAAGCACGAAGAGGTTTTACGGCTTTAAAGTTGCACTCACGGTGGTAAGAATGAGGAGGGGGCGTCTGCCGTGGCGGTCAGACAGAGCCCCCGTCACAGGCGACGACAAGAACTGCAGCAAAGAAAACAGCGACCCGATCAAACCTGAAAGGGAAAATACGAAGCATTAAACTTGAAACCATGACCCTAAAAAAATTAATATCCATCCAACAAACCTCCAAAAAGAACGGAGTTGTATTTCTTTTCCAAAGGGATCCCAACAGCCTCCCTGAACCAGTCCACAACACTCTGCAGGGACTGGTACGTGACATCCTGACCCCGAAAGAAACACAAAACCATCAAACGCAGAACTGGAGCAGAGAGGGGCTCGCGATGAGTCGTCATGCAGACCGGCTGATCCAATCTCTCACAAGATAGTTACAGTTTTTTATAGAGGAAAATCTTCACACAAAAGTTCTTTTGTTCAAACAAGCAGACTGAAAACAGAAATCACTTTCATTTTTCATATTTTTTTGTGCGCGAGACGCACATTTCTGTTTTTAAAACACGCCAGAAAAATGCACCGACCCCTGTTTGTGCATAATGATCCAAGATGGAGGGCAGCAGAGGCAGAATCAGAGTGAACCCCAGCAGGTCGAGCAGCAGGAGGATAAACACGATGCTGATGACCTTCGATGAGAAGGAACCTCCATCTTCTGCAGGTTTGTTCATAGCGGGCGTTCCTCCAGTTCAATGTACTGTTTCTTCAGGTGATACAAAGACAAAGCGTTAGAAGCAGTTTCAGGAATAATAATGATGCTAATATGTGAATAATAAATATCTGAGAAATAATATTTAAATATTTAGTTGGACTTTTTTTTGTTTCTATTTTAAAGTGTAACAATTTACTTGTCAACTAGAGGCATATTTGACTAAAAACAACCTGCACAACACTTTTAGTGTGCAGGCTCACATTGCCAACTTCCTTTAGTTAAAAAAAGAAGAACTTAGACAATAACTTTAAACTATTTTACAGGAAAACAAGTTTTTAACTTTAATCCGAGAGTTTTAAGCTCAGACATGTGAAAGATGACAAGCAGACCAAAATGGTTTACCTTTTTAAGGTTTTTAAATCATTCTAAAAACATATAAAGCATGACTTTATGTAAATACTCATTTCATCTATGAAGTATCAATACAAGCTATTGCAAATACAGTACTCCATGAAGTACAGTACAGTATTTGAGTGGCTTACCCTCTTCTGCAAATGTACACAGTAATATGCCAGTAAATTAGTAAAGACACAGTCAGTATTTATATGTAGGTTACCAGGAAAGAGGCAGAAACAATGTGATTAAGGAAGAAGGAAACAAGTTAAAGCATGCTGTTCAACACCAGAACCACCATCCCAAATCATTTAAAGGAGAAAGATCCGCTCTAACAGCAAAACACGGTTTCTTTAAATATATAAATAAAGAATCAAAAATGTCAGCATCACCTTATTTTACAGCTTTGGACAGATAAAAAGTCACAAAAAGCGGCTTTTCTTACAGTGGGTCGTGGTGAATCTGAGCAGATGACACTCAGAAGACTCGCTCCCTGCGATCCTTCTCCGCCTCATCGGTCCATTTGAGTCGGTTCACACCAGGAACTGGAGTCCTCTTTCATTTCGATGACAAGAACATGACGTAATCAACGCACACGAAACGCTCCCTTCAGGGGATCCTCGTAATTTTCTGTTTCACACTAAAATAATAAAAAATAAAATAAAAACTACAGTACAGTACTGTACTTGGAAGTCTTTCAGACGAAAGGTTTCTACTTTTTTTGTTTTGTTTTGTTTTTTGAATGTCCAGAGGACCAGATTTAGCTTTTTTTATTTTTTTTTTATTTTTTTTTTTTAAGATACAGTACTGTACTTGGTGTTTCTATTTTATTTTTACTTAATATTTTTTGTAAATAATGAAAAATTTAATACGTGTTTTTCCATGTTAAAAGCTGAGAAGACATGTTCTTTTAAACAATAAAACAAAAATTATTACTTTAGTTGTTTGACCGAACAAGAGTATAAGAAACAGTACAGTTTAATTTTTTTCATTCAACCTAGTTAAATTGAACATTTTTATGGCTATCAGTATCAAACTACATTCTTTCAAAATATAAAGTATGGATAAAAAAATCGATTAACGCATTTTACTGAAGCAATTTTATGTTATCAACCAAACAAATGTATTAATTTATTATTTATTTATTTACAAGTCTCTCTTGAAAATGAGTTCTCATGGCTCAGTGAGACTATCTGGATAAATAAAGGTTTAAATTAAAAAAAAAAAATTAAATGCAACGTTTAAATGTGCTCGTGCTTTGACATCTTACTTAAACTGGTGTAAACGTGCAGTCACACAGTGAGGGCTCACAGATCCTAGTGGAGGTTCTTTACCACAGTCTTAGTATAAAAACACATTTTCAAGTTCAGTTTAAACGTTTACTCTGTTCATGTATCCAATAATTCTCAGTCATCTGGACAGTTTATTTTTTTTAGGGCTTCATCAGTCTGAGGAGTTCCAGTAAACTGTTTCGATACCTGGATGATTGAGCATGTACTTTGTTGCTTTGACCCACTTTGGCTGTGGCCGCCTGCCTGGGAGGAGTTGACGGTGGGGACAGGATGTCCCCCAGAAACCATCTTGGTTCCAGCAAAATGGTTGGTCCACTTAAGAAGTTTACTGCTTGGTGGGAAACAGTTCACGGGAAGTCCTCAGACTGATGAAACCCTCCGAACAGAGGGTGAAGCATCTCTATTAAAAAAAGAAACTGTCCAGATGACCTGACTGAGAATGATTGGATTTGGTACCTGGATGATTGAGCATGAACTTTGTTTTCTTGTTTTGATTGGTTAAACCACAATGTTTGTGGGTTAAGCTGTGCAGGTTTTGGCCAATTAAGCAAAGCTAACAGCAGCTGTAAATATTAAAGTGTTTAGCTGTAAAGAAGAATGATTTTGCATTTTAAAACAAAATTGTCCATCCACCGTTTTCTGCTTGTTCCGAAGTCGGATCGCAGGGGCAGCAGCCTGAGCAGGGAGGCACAGACATCTCTTTCCACCTCTTCTGGGAGGATTCCAAGGTGTTCCCAGGCCAACTGAGATGTAGTCTCTCTCCAGCGTGTTCTCTTCATCGGGGTCTCCTCCCAGTCGGACATGCCCTAAGCACCTCCCTAGGGAGGCGCCCAGAGAGCATTACCAGATAGCCGAACCATCTCAACAGGCTCCGCTCGATGTGGAGGAGCAACGGTTTTACTCAGAGTATCTCCTGGATAACTGAACTTCTGACCCTATCTCTAAAGGAGAGTGCAGCTACCCTGCGGAGGAAACTCATTTCAACCGCCTGTATCTGCAACCTCATTCTTTCGGTCACTACCCAGAGCTCATGACTATAGATGAGGGTAGGAACATAGACCGACTGGTAAACAGAAAGCTTCGCCTTACAGCTCAGCTCCCTCTTCACCACAATGGACCGGCACAGAGTCCGCAATACTGCAGATGCTGCACCAATCCGTCAGCCAATCTCATGCGCCATTCTTTCCTCATTCATGAACAAACCCCCCAAGATACTTGAACTCCGCCAACTGAGGCAGAACTTCAGCCTAAACCCGAAGAGATCAATCCACCCTTTTCTGACTAAGGACCATGGCCTCAGATTTGGAGGTACTGATTCTCATCCCTGCCTCTTCACACTCGGCAGCAAACTGCTCCAGTGAGAGATGGAGATCACGGCACAATGACGCCAACAGGACACATCATCTACAATGAGCAGAGATGGAATCCTGAGGCCACCGAATCGGAATCCATCCGCTCACTGGCTGCACAGAGAAATTCTGTCCATAAGCTATGAACAGAATTGGTGACAACGGGCAGCCTGGCAGAGTCCAACTCCCACCTTGAAGGTGTCCGACCTACTACCAGCAATGCAAACCAAACTCTTGCACTGATTGTATAAAGACCAAACAGTCCATAGCAATGGACCCCCAGTCCCATATGGAGCACCCCCCACAGTGTACCCTAAGGAACATGGTTGAAAGCTTTCTCCAAATCCACAAAAAACACATGTAGACTGGATGGGCAAACTCCCATGACCCCTCAAGGACCTTAGCGAGGGTAAAGAGCTGGTCCAGTGTTCCACGGCCAGGACAGAACCTGCATTGTTCCTCCTGGATCTGAGGTTCAACCAACGATAAGACATGAATTCTCCAGTACACCGGAATAGACCTTACCTGGAAGGGAGGCTAAGGAGAGTGATGCCCCTATTGGAGCACATCCTCCCCCCACCCCATTTGAAGAGGGGATCACTACCCCCGTCTACCAATCCAGTGGCACTGCCACCAATGTCCATGCAACATTGAAAGGCATGTCAACCAAGATAGTCCCACAACATCCAGAGCCTTAAGGAAGTCAGGGTGAATCTCATCCCCCCACCCACCAGAGCCCTGCCGCCATAGAGCTTAACCATTAGCCACAGAACGAACCAACCCGAGGTCCACTGACTCTGCTTCTATGGAAGACGTGCCAGTGGGATTGAGAAGGTCCTTGATGTATTCCTTTCACCTCTCGATGACATCACTGGTTGAGGTCAACAGCACCCCACCTTCACTGAACAGTGTTAGACCACTTGGCCCTCTGGTACTCCTCAGCTGCCTCTGGTGTCCCACCAACCAAAAAGGACCGATAGGACTCCTTCAGCTTGACAGCCTCCCTAACCCGGGGTGTCCACCACCGAGTTCAAGGAAGGCCACCGCAAGAAGCACAGACAACCATGCAGTCACAGCTCAAGGCAGCCACCTCAATAACTGAGGTGTGGAACATGGCCCACTTGATCTCTATGTCCCCTGCCTCAGCTGGGATGTGCTTAAAGCTCTCCCAGAGGTGCGAGTTGAAGATCTTTCTGACAGGTTCTTCTGCCAAGTGTTCCCAGCAAACCCTCACTACACTTTTAGGATGATTGGGTTTGTCCGGCATCTTCCCCCGCCATCTGATCCAACTCACTACCGGATGCTGATCAGTTGACAGCTCAGCGCTTTTCACCAGAGTGTCCAAAACAAACGGCCGCAAATCAGATGACACGACTACAAAGTCAATCATCGATCTACGACCTAGTGCGTCCTGGTGCCAAGTGCACTTATGGACACCCTTATGTTTGAACATTGTGTTTGTGATGGACAAACTAGCACAGAGGTCCAATGTGGGCACTGAAGTCAAACAAAATTGTCTTGAAATTAATTTTTAAACTCACAAAATGGATTTGTGTAAAAAAAATGTAATAAGTGGAGGTTCCAAACTAAAAAGTGTTTTAAGCAGTGCCGCTTGGCTTTTTGCTACCGGACATAGTGAAGTTAAGAAAATGTGTTCAGCGCAGATATTCCTAGAAAACTCTACACACACACAAAAATAAATAAATAAATCACCTGATTATCTTTTCACTCAAACTTTCAATGTTTTAAATGACGCAAATGTAATAAAAACAGCAACTTCTTAAGTTACAAAGACAAAGTGAACAAAAAAGTTGACTATGTAAACAGTTTAATAATACGAAGCCTAATCTAATTACAGTATTTCCAAAGAAATGAAAACTAATACTTAACAGTGCCAGAATGCAACACAATCTTCATCAAAGGTATGATACTGAATTTCAACGTTTCAATACAAGGAAAGTTCACAATATAAAGATTTGTACGTTTTACTGTAATAATAGTAACATCATGGTCATAAATTTTTATGGATATTAAAAAGCCCCTGCCAAACTTATGAATATAATCATCTGCAAAAAAAAAAAAAAAAAAAAAAAAAAATAGAAAATTTAAATTAGACCATTTTTACAAATGATCTTTGTAGAAAATCACTGTCTTGCTTTGAAGTTTTATTTATCAATTGCATCCAATTAAACTCAACACACGAGAGCTGTTCCATAAAATAACTATTAAAAAAATCTAAAAAAAAAAAAGTGAAAAATATCTTTGCAACAGTTAAAGTGGTCAGTTAATTAAAACAAATCGCAGCTTTCAAATCGTGGCAGTGGAAGCTGCCTCAAACGTCTGCAACCAGGACAAAAGTCAATTTGTTACAATCCGTGACGCACGACGTGACGGTTCAGTTCGGCGATGTTCGCCAGGTTTCGCCCGCAAAGCGCACAAGTGAATGGTTTCTCCTCATGCAGGACTTCAGCAGCTACATCTGTGGTTGTGATTTCACCTGAAGAACATGAGAAATTTGTTTTAATTGTTGTTCAGTACCGTTTGGTACAACTACAATTAATGTTTATTATAAAGGACCAAATCACAATTGGTTACTTATTATTTTCATTTTAAGCAGTTAAAAATGGTACAATCTATAAGACAAAACCAAATTGTAGGGTAAAAATCTTGATGCAAACATCCTTACCGGGGTGAACATTTGACATTTCCTGCTTCTTGTGCTCGGTCTCATCCTCTGTCATCTCAACTTCCTCCTCCTGCTTTACCCTTAAAGTCGTCTCTTCCTCCTCGCAGGTTTCAAGACACTGCCGTTTCTCAACGTGGCATTCTTTCTCAAGAACTGGCATTTCTCCACAAGGTTCTGACGCCGGGCTTTGTTTTTGTTCCTGCTTGCACACACAGAGGTCTGCACCGTCCTTACAACTCATGTGAAGTTGCGTGTAATTGGATGGAAAAGTCACTGAAATACTCTTGAAACTGACGCCCTCCTGAGCTCTCGCATTGTTTGCTTGGTTCATGTTTGCTTGGTTCGTCTTGGCTGCAACGTTGGCTTGTATTTTGGGGTTCTGGTCCAAAGTGGTGCCGTCCTCTTTATCCAGTGATGCATCATCATTTATGTTACAATCTACATTCCTCGCCTCGGTGTTGGGCTCCATTTTAAAAGTGTGCTTCTGATTTTTCCACTTGTGAGATCTGCTGCCGTTTTCATCCAGCAGCAAGACGTGTTGAACTATGTCGTCCTCCACCTTCACGCTGATGCTCCGTGTGTCCTTAATTTGGAGCTTGCTGGCATGTGCAGTACCTGCCATTTGGAAACAGGATGGGCTCTCCGCGGAGTTCTCTTCTTGGTTATCTGTGGGTCTTGATGGATACTTATTTGTCTGCTCTTTCTCTGGCTCAATACAATCCGCCGGCTGAACACCTTCGTTGACATATTCCTCCAGGTCTTGCTCTGTCTTAATCACAATCTGACCTTCTGCAGAAAAAGTCAAAGATACATTCATTACTTCAGTCTTCAAGCTCTGCTCGTGCCTCTTTTGGACTGTGGTGTTTGGATTCGCGTCATCTTGAATGTCTGATGAAGAACTCTTCGCAGGACTTTCTTCATTTTCATCCTGCTCTTGCTTCCCTTGTGCCTCTGCAGAGGAAAGTACCGTTTTCTCTTGGGTGTCATATTCTGCAACGCGGTTAGTTTGAAGAACTTCATCAAAGTCAGCAGGAGTCTCCTCAGTGTCCACCTCTTCATTGTCAGTGTTGTAGACGCCATTCTCCTCTAGCATCCTGCCAATCCTTGCTTCGACCTGATCGAGGCTCACCTGACCAACAAGCTCGTGATTCCTCAAAACCTGCACAAAAAATAAGTAAATAATTTAAATCTAAAGAAGTTGTCAGCTTTAGGCTGTGGAAGACTTCAAAACTGAAACT
>JARVLU010001462.1:7754158-7766408 GCA_031762415.1 Simpsonichthys santanae
CTACAAAAAACAAAACTGTTTTACTGATTTAAATCTGTCTATCATGCCCTTTTTTTTTTTTTTTTTTTTTTTTACAATCCAAGTGGACAGATGGTTGCCTCTTCAGACCTAAAGGAATTTCAGTGATGCACAGAAGGCTCCAGAGACAAATCCTCACCTGATGCTTATCGCTCAGGTGTGCCTCCAAGTCGGTCAGCCGAGTGCAGTCGAAGTAGCACAGCCGACACTGGTAAGGTTTGACGTCATCGTGCCTCATCATGTGCAAATGCAAGCTTTTGTCGCTGCCGCTAGAAAAAGTGCACTTGTGACAGCGGAAGACAACGCCCTGAAGGTAGCGGGACAGTTTTGGACGACGTATCTCTATCGGCACAACACGCTCCTCTGAAAACACAAAACGTAAGAGTCAAAACAGGAAGATGTGTGCGTACACGAGTGGGCGAGACACTGAATCCTGCAGCGCCACGGACGTACCACGATGCAAGACGATGTGATCAATCATGTTGTTCTTGTTCTTGGTCTGGTAGAGGCAGAAGGGACAGCGAAGGTCCTTCTGATGAGTAGGTTCGGACTGACAGGTGGAGTGGCCCATCTGTACGTGCATCTCCAAGGTTTTTCTAATGAAAATAAATAAACATTGAAAAGTAAAAACTTAACCCACTTGATTAGAACGGGGTGAATAACTCTGCCGCTGTGGCTTTACCGTGAACAAGTGAAAAACTCGCAGTCTTTACACCGGAGCATTTTTTTCCCGTGGCGGTTCATGTAGTGTCGCCGGATGCTCGACAGGTGTTCGGTATTGAAGTTGCACATCTCGCACTGAAGGAGGCAGTTTTCCGGCAGCGTTAACTCCAGGACGTTGGTGTTAGTTTTGTCTGTGATCTGCGCCATCAAGCTGTAGTGGTTCAACTGCCGCTGCACGTCTGCAGGCTCCAAGTACATCATTTCTATCAGGGCGAACAATGCAACGAGACGTTAGAAGGACCACTGCAGCAACAACAGGTCATTCTGACAGTCTGTGGTGCAAGTTAAATCATGAGCAGCGTGACCTGCCTTCAGTTTCTTCTGGTTCTTCATCAAGCTCCAAGTTGGTTTTCTCTGATGAATCAGAAGGCTCCTTTTCTACCTCCTCCTGAGAGATCATCTCTTCGTTGTTGCTGGTGTCAACATTATCCTTCTGAATGATATCTGAGCATTTTGCAGCAAAAGTAAAGAAAGAAAGAAAAAGCACCAAGCGTGCATAAGAAAAAACTGTGTAATGATCAGTATATTATCCACACAGTCTGGTAGATGATGGTGTTTGGGTGCAGTTTCTGTAATTATCTTTACTGCTTAGAAACTAAACCAGTTTAGTCTGAACTTTACCGACGGTTATTCCTTCAGTCGGTTTATATATACTGTATCAAATGACAGTGTGTTTGTGACAGCTCATATTTTAACTTGACTTAACCAAACATGGGCAGGTTAGGCAAGGTTTACCGTATTTTCCACCGTACACGTCGCACTGCCCTATAAGTTGCATCAGTCCAAATATGTCTAATACAGTGGGAAAATCCAAAAATACGTCGCTTCGCCATATAAGTCACATCTATTAAGCATCACAGCTAACACGTTGCATTTGTTATGTGTAACCACTGACAACCCGGAAACATGGACTGGTGTTGTGCCAAAAATCGATTGGCTGCCAAATGGTGGCTGCGGGAGCGTGCACGGGAGGAGTTTAACAAGAATTGAACAAGAATAACACTTAAAAACGAATATTTGTTTGCTTGAAATTATAGTAAAGATGTGTCTCAGTCCAACTTTTACTTAATAAAGGCACTTTAATGGTCTAATTAGCTGCATTTCGCCTGGGCGATGCAGCAAAACAAAGCTGGTTTGACGGTTGCTCAAAGCAGTGACTAGAACGAAGGTGGAAGACGATGGCAAGCTGATTGTTTCATCATCCTGGACATGGCAAATTCAAAAAAGTTCATGCCAATAATAATAATTTAATCACATGTACCACATGTGGTGCAAATGACAATGCTCTCTGACTCTGACTGATAAAGTATAAAGTAAAGTATAATAAAGTCCAGTTATTTTTGTCGTGCACTTTTTTAATTTGTCACTATAGCCACTTTTACCTATTACATGATAGAACAGCATGCCACACTAATCTGCTACCATCTAGTGGCTGAAAATGGTACTGTTCATTTTTTTTTTCCAGTCAGAATGAATGAAAAAGGTCATATCTCAGTCAAAACTTGGTTTTTAAATATGGAAAAAAAAATCCATAAATATGTTGCTTTGTCCTATAAGTTGCAGGGCATGCAAATTATGCAAAAAAAAAAAAAAAAAAAAATGCAGCATATACAGTGAAAAATACGGTAATAGCCTCTTTTACCTATTACATGACACAACTGCATGTCATACTACGAGTGCCATCTAGTGGCTGAGAATGGTAGTGTTCAATATTTTCAGTCAGAATAAATGAAAATGGTCATATATCAGCCAAAAATTGGTTTATAAATATGGGGAAAATATGTAAATATGTTGCTTCAGTGTATAAGTCGTAGGGTATATAAATTATGGAAATATTTATGACTTATAGGCTGAAAAAACAAGGTAATTATTATTTATAGGATTCAGACTTGAATGGAATATAATCCATCAGCATAACCTGACAGTCAAACAACAATCAGTGAAATCAATCAGGTTCCTTTGCATCTTCGGAGTGGAAATAATAGGAGGCAGGAGGAGACTGGTGTCATTCCTGAAATACTTCCTCTTGTGGCTAAGAAGAAATTCTTGCTTTTACACTGTTCTCATGCAGGATTCTACTCTAGAGTTTACACGTTTCTGACCAAGTTTTCTGACCTTGATGGTTTTTCAGAATGTGGCTTCGCACGAGGCTCATGACGTTCGATCGATAGGAACAGCAGCTACACCGGAAAGGCTTCAGAGTCCCAGTTTTGTAGAAGATGTACTTTTTGATGCTGATGAAAGAGCAAAAAGGCCAAATAAAAACAGTAAAATATGCAATATTTAAACAATAACATTGGTAACATTGCAGCTTTGGCTAACTACAGTAAATTTACTCTTAAGCTTTAGCTGCTTCACATACAGTGTTTTGTGAATTCTGGAAATCAAAATATTTACTCTTGAAATAAAACCACTGTAAAATATGTAACATTACAAACTAGCATCGTAAAGCTTTAAAAACTTAGTGACGTGTAAAAATTATTTCTAAAAGTGTCCACTTTTAATTTTTCTTAATAGCTAATCTGCAAAGTTTGTACAGCAAAAATCACAACATATTAAATTTGAAACGTCTTTTGTTTTGCGTCACTTACTCTGTGGTTGTCAGATTGTCCTGATTGTTGAGGGCTGCTATGAAGGCGTGGCTGCGCTCATGTAAACGTAGTCCTTTCACTGACCTGAACAACCTGTGGCAATGTTTGCAAGGAAGTCTGTCCAGTTTTACTTCAGCGTCTAGTTCAGCCTCAGTGACTTTGGAAGCGGAGCGTTGGGGACTTGACGGCAGAACGTTGCCCTCTTCTGACGTCTCGTTCTCCACACTTTTAGTCGCGGACACTTCACCTTGCCTGCAGCGCTGCAAATTAAAGTCACAGTCATCAACCTGTAAATGTAGTTCTGGGACAGATCAAGACGTCTCTAGCAGAATTAACCCACCTCGACAGGTTTGGGATCTGATGACAGGCCGGCAGGTGAAGCCCTAATCGGTTTACTCGCTGCCATCTCCATCTTCGCTCTGTGGCGATCCAGGTGATAACGAAGATTCTTGGTTCCATTTAACTTCGTCCAACAGTGGGCACATCTGTAAAGCCCCGTGCTCTTCTTTCGTTTCACTCCCAGTGATAAAACTATGAAGTCTGACTTGTTGCTCAAGCGATGGAAAGTGTTATAATGGTCGATAAGCGACTCAGATGAGTCGAACGCCAACTCTGGACATTTCACGCACTGGCCATCGCTCTTGTGTTCATCGTTGGGATTCAGACAACTGGGCTTACGCCTGTTATACTTTTCCAGCATCTTGCACCTTTCGTCTGAATTCAGTTTGTGGAAGTTTTTCAAGTGTTTCCATAGGTATCCCCGAAAGGATGTCGAGTAAGCACAAAGCTGGCACTCGTACGAAACGTCTTCGTCCTGCAGCGACAGCGCGTCCGACGTCTTCAGAGCGCTCACACCTTCTGTGATGTCTGCCTGCAACATCTCTATGGGGGCAGCTTCTGGGCTTGAGCCTGGGGGATCGTCAACATCTGACATTTCTGCTTCACGTTCAGCTAAAAGCTCAGAAGCGGCTTTCTTAACGTGCTCTTTCTTGCGGTGGGATTTCAGTTTAAACAACGACGGATACATTTGTGGACATCTTTTACACAAGTAACCTCTTGCATTGAGTCCTTTTCCAGGTGAACCTGCAGCAATGTTGGAGGCAAATATTTCAGCCGTTTCCAGCTTCACTGCTCTTACTTCACTATGTGGATGCTTCATTTGGCAGTGGGTGAGAACTCCATGGACGGAAACGTTCGCATATGGGCATTTTGGACACTTGTAGACCCACCGTTTCTCCTCTGATGAGTTATCTTGCTGTTGCCGAGGTGATGGACGATCCTGAGACAATGACTTTGTAGTCTTGGTAGCCGTCTTGTACACCTCCGCATGATATTTTAAAAAGGCAGCCTTTCCATGCCTTTTATAATAATGCCTTCCAAGAATAGCTTTATTAAAATAAACTAAGTGACACACTGAGCACTTGTACACGGAGTTCTCCGAGACCATATCTGGGTGCCGCCTGTGCACGTGTCGAAACAGACTAAGTGTTGTGGTGGAAAAGTAACTACAGTGCTGGCACTTCATGCTGGCGTTACTCGTCTTACTCAGAAAGGGACCTTTGGGCACAGATTTGAAGGAGCTGCAGGGCTTAGCATGTTTTATTTCACTAACAGCAGACGGTTTAGGAGCAGGTTTGAGAGTGCTTGGTGGAGTCTCACTATGTTCCTGCTCACAGTGTCTGTTCAGTTCACCCAGCGATTTGCAGATCCGTGAGCAGGTTTGACACATGTGCCCCTTGATTTTTAAAGTCTCACCAGATTCATGTAACCTGATGCATTTCCTTCTGTTATACAAATGCACCAGATCCACATAAAGACTGTCCGCACTGGACTCGAGGTCAGGATGCTTCATCTTGCAGTGACCGAGAAGTCCGTGATGAAGCGAGTTGATGTAGGTGCAATGGGGACACTTAAACACGTGCACAGGCCTTAGGCGTTTTGCCTTTTTTCTCAGTTTGACCACGTTTACAAGTTCAAGGTGTTTCGTTCCAGAGTGAGTGCTGAGACCATGCTGGGAGATCAAAGTGGGAGATGCTTCATCTGCGTCCTCAAGGGGCATTTGGAACGATTCAAACACCCCAGGAATATTATTTAGGTCTTCCAAAAGGCTTTTTGCACTTGCTTCCTTGTTCTTCAACAGATCCAATTTGTCTTTTTCATGAACTTCGTTGTTATGGCGTGTAAGACCTGACTGAGTGCCACTTTTAAAAGCGCACACGGTGCACGTATAAGGCTTGCTGTCACTTTGTTCTGAACTTTTGCATGTCTGGCTGCCGTACGTGTCATTACCCAGATGAGCAGACTTTGGTAGAAATTTCTTTTTTGGACCAGCACACAACCGATTACGTATGTAGCTGAGGCTCACCGGGTGCCATGTGTGGTGCTCCAGGTAGTGCTCATGGAGCACCACTGAATTTTTGTGATTGAAAACACACCACTCACAATAGTAGCCTGCTTCTATTGTGCCTTCTCGAAAACACTTTTGTAAAATTTCTGAGACTGAGCGATTGGAGTTGTGGGTTTTTCGAAGATGAGCTTTGAAATGATACAGGTACTGAGTACTGTACTCACAAATATAGCACCCAAGTTTCCTCTGTGTTTCCGACACCACTGCTGATGATGGGACTGCCTCAGAGGTTTTGGCAGGTTTGTCTGATTTTTTATTTTTCTTCTCCGGCTGTTTCTGGTTTGCAGCAGATTTCTGCGGCAGCTTGAGAACATCAGCGGTGTACAGACGGAGATCGGCAGCCTTGTTGGCACAACTATGATGCACTTTGGAATAATGCGACAATACCGTGGCCATAGTCGTGTTCCTATAGTTGCACAAGTTGCAAAAAATTTTATCTTTATCACCATCGTTTAGGAGAGGAAAAGGCAGATAAGTAGAAGAGGAGCTTTTTCTCTCAGATTTTGACTTTTTGATTTTGTCTCGGATCACGGCTGTGTATTCATCGATTTGTCGAATGCTGATATTTTTGATGTGGTGGGTTTGACATTGATGAGTAAACACTCCTTGTGCGCTTGGACTTCCAAAATTACATATTAGGCAGTAAAACAATTTTTCCGCATCGGCATAAGCATCAAGCTTTTCCTCAGAAACATCATCATCTTCTGTTTTGTTGCTTATTTTAACTTGTTTTTTTGCCTTAGATTGAATCTGACTCATAACTGCCTGTTTTCTAACATTAGCACTATATTCCACAATGTCTTTCATAGTTATTGGTGGCTGCATAGAATGTTTTGCAGAATGATGACCAAGAACACTTCTGACTTCACAACCCGTGTAACTGCAAATCTGGCAGTAGTACACCACGTTTGGTGCTGAGCTAGAGGACTTATTGCCCGATCCAGGAATACTTTTTCTGTTACTTTCAGAAGATGAGATCTTTGGTGTGGATTTATCCTGCAAAGATTCCACAGGTTTAGTTGTAGAAACATGCAAGGGCTTCTCGGATGCCTCAGCTGTGCGTTTGGGCAAAAACAATGCACTCTTTGCTTGCAGCGACAGCTCTGGTTTGTTCATTTCAGGTGCCACTTGTGATGCACTACGGGCTGAATGTTTAATTTGATCTATTGAGACTACCTTCTCTGGATGATTCTTTTGGTAGTGAACATGCATAGCAACAGCTGATTTATGCAGAAAGCCACACTTGCTGCATTTATACAGGGTCACGTCTGGTCCATTAGAAGCAGTAGGATGCTGAGGTGAAGATGTATTTTTGTCCTCCTTCTCAGGTGTTTTTGAACTGGACATTTTTTCTTGCATTTTACCTTTTGTTATTTCATCCTGCCGTTTGCGCTCAGAATATTTACAGAACAACAAACTGTTCAACTTGCAAGTTGGATGCTTTTCCTTGTAATGCTCTCTTAAGGCCTTCATCATGGTAGAGGTGAATGGACATGAAAAACATTTAAAAACCAAGCTTATCTCATTTAGCTTTACCTTGAACACATCTGCAGCCTCGGGATGCTTTTCCGTGTAGTGCCACTTGAGCTCAACTGGGCTTAAAAACTCAACTGGACACTCCAGGCAGCGAAAGGATGCATTCTCATCATTTTGGATCTGAATGTAGGACGCATTACATCTGACATAGGGGTGGTAATCGTGATAATGAGAAGTCATACGTCTAAAACTCCCATCTCTGTAGTCGCAGTGCTTACAGGGGTAAACAACTGGGTTTGGGGAGTCTCTGTTACCAAGACTATGCTTATTTTCCTCTTCATCCTCACTGAATTCAAAAGAAAAATCTGTGCTGAGTGGAGGTGATTGATTTGTGTTTTCTTGGTCTGAAAGTGTCTGTTTTGTTCCTATTTTAACTTTTTTTGCAGGAGGACCTTCTGAACTACTGCTATCGCTACTCTTGTCAGTGCTGTTATAAAGTTCTTTGCATCTGTCCTTAGGCTTGTGTGATCTGTAGTTTGTAATGAAAAGTTGGTCATTTTGAAAAAACGTACAGGAGTTAGTCCCAGAAGAGGAAATATCAATCACAGATGTTGCTCTACTGCTTGAACTGGGACTAAAGCAGGAGGGAGATTCCTGTAAAATCAGAGCTCCTTTGTTATTATCAACTAACTTTGTATGTGGGTTCTCAGCTGATCCAGGCGATGCTGCAAAGAACTTGGTGATAGTTTGCTGCGGCCTCTTGTATGTTTTTAGATCCTTTGAAATTTTGGGTGAACATTTAGCGCTTGAGGTAGGCATAAGGGGAAGAAAAAATTGACCATCTTCTGTTTCTGCAGCTTCATTGCACAGGTTTGTCGAACTGTCAAGCACTTCGCTCTCGGCGTCTTCAGAAATGACTACAGCGTCGATTAAGTTTTGTTCTTCACTCTTCTGACACAGTTTCTCGTGCCTGTTTAAAACGTCCTGATGATGAGTTTTAAAATCACAAAACTGGCATTTGAAAGGTTGTCCTGAACTTCTGCTGTTGCAGTTTTCGCCGCTAGCTGTGTTACTATCAGCGTACTTCAAACCAGCACCTCTGAGCGCAGCATCCGCCTCCAGTAAATGTACTTTGCTGAGATGCTCATAAAGGTACACCTTGGATTTGAAGATTAGTGGACACTTAATACAATCATAAGACCTGATCGTGGAGGACTGGGCGACTGCTTGATTGTTGGATTCCTTGATGTGCTCAAAGGTAGAAAGCTTCACAGAATCTAAAAGTAAAAAGACATTTGTTAAGTCTGCAGCCTTCTTCACTAAATAAATAAATGTATGTCAGTTCAACACATACCACTTTGCATCTTGATTTCCTCATTCAGCTTGCTCAAAACAGATACATGCCTGCATTATTAGAAACAGGAATTAGTAAAACAACAAGGGTCTGTTCCAGAAAATACTTCATTATTTTGTTACAACACTTGCGGATGTAAGTAAGCTACGCGTTTATAGAAAAAAAGGTAAAGCCGGTGTCCGTTTTAGAAAAAAACGACTGACGAGCTGACTAAACAACTCTTTAACTAACTTTCTGTGCTACACACAGAAAACGGGAAAACACGTCTTTTTTAAAAATAAATAAAACAACAAAACTGCTTCGAAAACTTATCAAGATGGAAACATTAGACGCTTTAACACTCGCTGCACGCAGTTTATGTACTCACACTTGAAGATAAACAAGAGAAAAGGCTTATAAGGCGATGTTTTGAAACACTTATGTTGTTAGCTTGAACACACAGCACGTTTCCGCCATTTTTCCCGCGACTACAAGACCTGCGCGAAAGATTTTCTCCTTGTATTTTTCTTCTTCTTCTTCTTCTTCTGTATGCTTCAGCAAAACTTCCTTCCTTCTTTCTTCTTCTTCGGTTATATTAGGCGGTGGCAAACAACAACATGGCGCATCACCGCCACCATTTGGTAAGAGGTGTGTACTGAAGCGACGCTCAAAAAATTTAAAAAATAAAACGAAAAACTTAAATTCTTTGAAACAAACAAGTCTGTTTCAAATATTGTATTAAAGCCTGAGTACCATTACATTTTGAATTATGCAATAATTCAATTGGATCAAACCTTAAATTGATTTTAGTGATACTGTCAATCAGTTTAGGACAATCTCTATTGTTGCATCGTCTCCACAATATTCATATTAACCTTTATTATGTTTCTCCATTATAAATAATGTTTTATGTAATCCTGTGAGTCCATATCTGAGATGTGATATGACCATTTCCTCCTTCCAAGCAGTCTTGGCAAACAAACAAAAAAAAAAAAAAAAAAAAAAAACTGTTACAGAAAAGAACAGAGAGAGGAGCAAATGCAAAACTGTTTTCATTCCATATGATGCTAGAGTATCTAAAACAACCTCTGAACTCCAAACACAACATACCAGTACATTCTAAACCCAACAGGACACTCAGACAGAGGTTGGTCCATCCCAAGGACAGAACCCCAAACCCAAACTGTTTGGTGTGATGTCTGTGGTTCACTGCTGTGAGGAATGTTCAGACCTCTATACTGTATTGGAGGAACTTAACAAACTCTCCACAGAGGCATGACTCAGCACAGGAGAGTAGCGCTTCAGGCCAAGACTCAGCAGCCCGTCTACATCTCAAGGATAATTTTGAGGACCTAAATGTTCATATTTTAGACAGAGAAGACAGATGATTTGAGAAGGGGATGGAGGAAGACGTTTATGTCATAAGAGAAAAAGAACACAACAACTTTAAACAGAGGAGGAGGTCTCGGATTTCAACTTTCAAAAACTTATAATATAACTTCAGTCCTGATTCCCATCAGCTCACTCTATTTCAAACCTTCATGCATTTGACCAGCACATCATCCTCTGTGAGCCTGCAGGCAGATAAAGCCTCTCATACAGTTCTATAAAGATAGAACTCCACACACTCCAGACATTTTTGAATTGATAAAGCCTCCAGGATGGGAAGCAAAACGGCTTCAGCTTCACAATAGACGTTCAGTTGTTTTCTGTTTTTTAACCGTTTTGGATCCATCCGTGTTTCTTACTTTCTAAAACAACTTTGAAAATTTGACATACTGTACATCCTCTCTAGTATGTCAATCTTTTATTTATAACACTTTCCACAATTTTGCAAATTTTCGATAATGCAATTGGTTTGCATCCAACAAGGTTGAGTCAGGTTCTCTGGATGGATTCTTTGTTGAAACGTTTCATCTTTTATCTAAAAGACTTCTTCAGTCTGGGGAGCTGCAACAAGCTCATTCTTATAAACAGCACCATCTCATGTGAGCTGTGTCTTTAAAACCAGGCCCTAACTGAGGGGATCTCCTCCTCCTCCTCCTTGTCTCCGGGGCTTCACGCCCTCAGAGGACTGTCACCTTCAGTTGTATTGAAAACATCTTTTTAAATTACAGTACATGAAATATTCATTCAACCTCTATTTGAACAGATTAGTCCCATTGATGAGCCACTCATTTACATAAGAGACCTGGACAACATACAACAAATAAATGTTGTCTTATTTGGTTAATTTATGATTTGTTTCACATTTTAAACTTTTTATTAAAATAAACCATTTTAATTTGTTTTAAGAACTGTGCAATTACTGTTATTTTTGTTGTTGCTCCAGTTGATTTTTCTTTTGATTGACTATTCATATATAAAATATGCATCCAGGAAAATCATAATTAACAGGTTTGTCATTGTCATTTGGGAATTTCTGAATTTACTACCCAAAATTTGTGTTATTCTAATAGAATATTTCCTAAAACTTGCTGCCACTTTGATTAAAAACAATTGTCATAATTATGAGATACTATCTTAAAATGGCAACTTAGCATCATAAAATCATATTTTTGTATCTGAAGTTTTTGAAACATTCCCTCATAAATAGATGACACAAAGTAAGAATTATGAAATAATGTGTCGTAATGAGATGCTGTCACAGTCGGTGGTAGATTTAGACTCAGAATGCAGACTGACGCGAGGAGCTCCAAAACCCATTTATTAAAAAAAAAAAAAAAAAAAGTCTGACAAGGCAGCAAAACTTATGAACTTGAGAAATCACAAGGAAAAATATCACAGGAGTATTAGGATCACTGAGGTGGAGATGGAAAGAGACTGATTATATATAGGACCAGGCTGATGAAATATTGGAGACGCCTGAACTGATTGTGGACTGGAAACAGCTGACTAACAAAAACAGTGAAAAACTGACTGAGGGTGAGTCAGAGAGGGCACAGGGAACAGCGGAGCTGAACAGGAAATAACACAAGAATCCCAATAATTTTCATGATAAAACAGAAAATAACATAAACAAACCAATA
The DNA here is from genome assembly GCA_031762415.1 of Simpsonichthys santanae. Lineage (NCBI taxonomy): Eukaryota > Metazoa > Chordata > Actinopteri > Cyprinodontiformes > Rivulidae > Simpsonichthys > Simpsonichthys santanae. The sequence continues at coordinate 7,765,736 of JARVLU010001462.1, forward strand.
AAAAATACAGGTTCCGACAGATAAGTTGTGATTTTGTGATAGCGTATTAGCATCTCATAAGTTAAATGCTCAGTCGATGGATGGATTACATTAATCTTTAAGTGGAGACATTCTGATATTGCAGCAGCTTGTGAACAGACAAGAACACAAAATAAGCCAAAATATTAATTAAATAAAATATTTCTGTACAAACTAAATATTTTAAGTTAATTACTCTAATAAATTAACAAATGTAATGTAAATGGAGTAACAACTGGAGAGTTATAAGGATCAGAATTGATTAGAATACAGTAATTACAAACACTGAGACTGATGACAAACAGGCAGTGCACGTGAGCAGAACTGAGGAGACGCACAGACAAAGAAAAAAATTAAAAACATGACCAACATTGTTTTTGGCACTGCCCTTTTACACACAGGTTTGGGGAGGAGTTTAGCAGGTTTATTAATAACCATGTTGGGATTTTTCCTTACATTGGGAAAATATTTTATTTTGATTTAGATTCCCTAGAAAGGATGCTAAATGTTTTTTTGTGTGTGTGTGTGTGTGTGTGTGTGTGTGGTTTTTTTTTTAAACTTTCTAATTCTCTTGCCCAAATTTGACATTCATAATGTAAATTTATTAACAAAACACCATATTTTCTTCATTTTATTAAGGATCTGGAACATAAAT
>JARVLU010001462.1:7780600-7798132 GCA_031762415.1 Simpsonichthys santanae
CAGAAACTGGAAGTTGGTTCCACAAGAGAGGAGCCTGAGAACTGAAAGATCTTCCTCCCATTCTGCTTTTGGAAACTGTAGGAACTGCAAGTAAGCCTGCAGTCTGAGAGCAAAGTGCTCTGTTAGGAAAATATGGAACAATAAGATCATTCTCTGATATAAGATGGAGCTAGGTTGTTGAGGGCTTTGTAGTTAAGCTTTTGAATTCAATTCTGAATTTGACAGGGAGCCAGTGGAGAGAAGCAAAAAAAATTGCCGCAGTTTATACCAACTGATTATCTTTATCATTTATCCTTTGTCATCAATGTTTAACAAAAAGAAACAAAATTTTTATTTTTTTTAGGTGAAAATGAGGTTCTGGAGGCTCTGCAGAAGATTGCATCAAAGAACAAAATTTGGAGGTCCTATATCGGGATGGGCTACTACAACTGCTCTGTCCCACCACCCATCCAGCGCAATCTGCTGGAGAATGCTGGCTGGTGAGTACCTTCAGGTGACTGGGAAAACATCACAGACATGTGAGACGATTTCTTGTGGTGCAGCCTCACGTAACCAATCACGTTAATTTATAAGTACCGGTATGTTTCATCTATTAGAAGTTTAATTTGAGTAGTGTGCCTTTAATCTGAGGCCTTGTGACTCCACTCGTGAGAACTCCAGCTTTCTGCTGAACAAGATTTTCTTCCACCCAAATTCAATTCAGTCATCCTTGCATGTTTTTTTTTCTGAACTTCATGGACTTGAACAGAAATACAATGCATTCCACTAACCCGTCACGGTTCCTTGATTAACAACAACTTTGTCCCTTTGTCCGTGTGTCCAAGCTCGTTCAACTGATTCATTGCGAGTTTTGTTTTCAGGGTGACTCAGTACACGCCTTACCAGCCCGAGGTCTCCCAGGGTCGCCTGGAGTCTCTCCTCAATTATCAGACCATGATCTGTGACATCACGGGCATGCCCGTGTCTAACGCCTCCCTGCTGGATGAAGGAACAGCTGCGGCAGAGGCCATGCAGCTCTGCCACAGGTACCCAACACTGATGTGCTGGAAAGATGCAGAAAAATACACTGTTAATGATTTATCTTTAGTGGAAACCAAAATAATACAAATGTGCTCTTAATACATAATCAGTTTATATGAAGGTCAGGGATGCCTTGGTTATAAATGATTTAAACATTTGTTGTTTCTTACAGACAGAATAAAAGACGGACCTTTTACATTGACCCACGCTGCCATCCCCAGACCATTGCTGTGGTGCAGACCAGAGCTAAGTATGTATTACCAAGGCTCCGCTCTTCTAGAGCAACAAAGCCAAATGTGAATGGACCATAAATTACCTTGAGCTCAACATTGAGTTGCTCAATGTTTGATGCTGCTGTGCATCTTTACATAGTTTCAGTTTTGTTGAGCTTTAACTGTTTTTTTTTTTGCAGCTACATTGGAGTGAAAACTGTGCTGAAGTTGCCTCATGAGATGGACTTCAATGGGAAAGATGTGAGCGGCGTGCTCTTTCAGTACCCAGACACTGAAGGCAGGGTGGAGGACTTCACTGCACTTGTAGACTGGGCACACAAGGGAGGGGTAAGGGAGCCTTCACCACAGAAAGTGTATTAAAAATGAGTCTTTATGTTAGAAACTCTGATAAGCCTACAGCAGCTACATGTTGAGTTTTATGCAGATGACACGTCTGTTTATATATTTAAGCAGATTTGTCTGTCGACCTGGCAGATCTCTTCATTATTAGAATTTTGTCAGACTGTGCATAGTTTGAGTTGTAAATGTAAAGTGGAGTGCTTTATAGTCAGAAGAGTTGTCTTCACCAGATGTTGCTTGTGAACAATGACCTAATTCAGTTTATAACTTTGTGCGTCCAGGCCATGGCTTGCTGTGCCACTGATCTGCTTGCCCTCTGCGTGATACGCCCTCCAGGAGAGTTTGGTGTTGATATCGCCCTGGGCAGCTCCCAGAGGTTCGGGGTCCCCCTCTGCTATGGCGGCCCACACGCTGCCTTTTTCGCCGTTAAAGACAACCTGGTCCGTATGATGCCCGGCAGAATGGTCGGAGTCACCAGGTGAGAGAAATGCATTCACAGTTCAACGCAGCTACATTTATTCTGGACTAAAATAAATTAAATACCGTGTTTTCCGCCATAAACATCGCACTGCCCTATAAGTTGCATCAGTTCAAATATGTCTAATAAAGTGGAAAATATTCATAAATATGTCACTTCGCTGTATACTTGGTGTCTATTAAGTGTCACCGCGAATGTGTTGTTTGTTACGCGTCACTGCTGACAACCCGGAAATGTGGACCGGTGTTGTTCCAAAAATCGATTGGCTGCCGGAGCACGTACGGGAGGACTTTAACAAGAATTTAACAAGATTAACACTTACAAATAAATATTTATTTGCTCTAAATTATAGTAAAGGTGTGTCTCAGTCTAACTTTTCCTTAATAAATGCACTTTGACGGTCAAATGAGCTGTATTTCAAAAGACGATGGAAACATGAACGTGCAGAGGGTGACTCGCTGACCATTTCTTTGAAATATTAACAAGATAACCACCTAAAAGTAATTATTTGTTTGCTCTATTTTATAGTAAATGTGTCTCAGTCTTTTACTTAATAAATGCACTTCAGTGGTCAAATCAGCTGCATTTTGCCAGGGTGGCGTAGCGAAATGAAGCTGATTTGACAGTTGCTCCAGGCAGGGGACGGTGGCACTATGGCAAGCCAATTGTGTAATTACTTTCCCCTTTATCTATGGCAAACCAATTGTGTTTAATAGCCACTTTTACCTATTACATGACACAATGGCATGCCATTCTACTCGACTGCCATCTAGCGGCTGAAAATGGTAGTGTTCAATATTTTCAGTCAGAATGAATAAAAACGGTCATATCTCAGCCAAAAATTGGTTTATAAATATAGGGAAAAAAATCCATAAATACGTCGCTTCGGCGTATAAGTCGCAGGGCAAATTATGCAAAAAACCTCGACTTCTACAGCGAAAAATACGGTAAATTAAATATTCAGTGAGAATTTGTTTCATGTGATGTTTCAGGGATGCAGCAGGTAAAGAAGTGTATCGTCTCGCATTGCAGACCAGAGAGCAACACATTCGGAGAGACAAGGCAACCAGCAACATTTGCACTGCACAAGTATGGGCAGATTCACGATTTGTGTTTTTGATGGAATTAAGTATTAATAAAAAAAGAAAAAAATATTTCCCATGTTTACTGAGAAAGCATATTGAAACAGAGTTGGAATGTCAACTACCGGTATATAAAATGTTTTTGTACTCTTAGAAAAAGTTTCATAGTATGAAAATGTCTTTTATTTGTCGTTCCACACTTTTTTTCTCTCTAGGCTCTACTGGCCAACATGGCTGCCATGTATGCACTGTATCACGGGCCTCAGGGACTCAAACACATCGCTGAGAGGACACACAACGCTGCCCTGATCCTGGCTGAGGGTAAGTTTACCTAGTTTTTCTGAAATGTGACAAAATGTTAACAGTTTAAGAAGACGCCACAAGGCAACTAATAATTATTGATCAGATGATAAGACTTATATCTCTAATGACGTTTTTATGTTTCTGTTTTGGAATTTTACCTCAGGCCATCAAAGTAAAAAAAAAAAAAATAAATAAATAAAAAATAATAAAAAACATTGCGCAAATGACTCAAAATGACAGCTTGAATTTTTAAGAGGAAAAAATACATTTTAGAGTACCGCTACTTCTTTTTGCTTTAAATTAACAGAATATTTGAATGCAATTTAAAAAAAAGAGCACTTTTAATAAACAAAATGATAATCTTGCATTTGTTTGAAGACTGGAATGGGTCGAAGTTTGATTCCCCAAACATATTTGAGGAAAAATAACAGAATAAACAATTTCCTCAGCAAAAAACCCTTCAAAATAAGGTTTCATAATTTTATTTTCTGTTTCAAACATCAGCCAGTCAGGGTCTGGGAATGAAAGTGAACCCATTTGGTTAAGTCCTACCACATTTACATCAGCAAACAAAGAGATGTTATTTTTGTCCATTTGAAAACAACAAACTTATCTTTGGTAAGTTTGCTGGTCATAAAAGAGACAAAACAAGCTCTCTGATTGTATAATCATAAATTCATTTAAGAAGCATGATGGTGGTAGTTTTATAGTTTGAGGCTGTTTTGTTGAATTTATAGTAATCCAGTTTTCTTATGTTAAAGAAATTTGCAAACAGATTAATATCAGAATCAGAGAGTCTTTATTGTCATTCGCACCACATGTGGTACATGTGATGAAACAAGATCATGTGCACAGGGTCCTAGTTACATCCAACAATAAAATGTAAAAGAAAAACCGTAATAACATCTAAGATATGAATTAAGAAAAACATCAACTAAAATACACTAAGCACTAATATCATAGAAAACATTACTCCAAACAGCAGCACGAACATGAGTCTGTATGAGCAGTATGTCACAATATCGAAGTCCTGACTTTAACCCAATGAAGTTTTAAAAGGGACCATTGATAGCATTGAAGCACATGGTGATTTTATTAATCTTTTTAATTTGGTGCTTTGTTCCAGGTCTGAAGAGAGCAGGACACCGGCTGCACAGCGACATGTTCTTCGATACGCTAAAGGTAAACTGTAGCGTAGCTGCTAAAGACATCCTGGAGAGAGCCGCACAACGGCAGATAAACCTGCGAGTCTACTCCGAGGGTGTGGTGAGTGTCAAAGCATTGTGCCTTATGATTATCCAGGTTTAGACACTTAAGAGGATCACCAGTTGAAAAAAGGTTAGAAGCAACAATGTTGCAGGTTTCGACATGTTTTTCTTTGCTGTTCTAACTTTGGGTGGAAACATAGAATCAAAGTCAGAATCAGCTTTGTTGTCATTGCACTGGAGCACAACAAAATTACATTTCAGTACAGCCCGTCTGAGTGAAACATAAACAGACATTGGGAGACGGAGGTGTCTGAGGCCACGGCCTCGTGGGAGGCGCTACCCTTTTTGTTTAGATGAGGAAAATAGAAGCATGAGGGAAGTGGACGTATTAAAAAAAAAAAGAACGTTGGAGAAAGTTGGGAAAAAAAAAAAAAAACCAACCTCTGCACAGAAATGGCAACATGCTGATGACATCATAATACATATATGCATGAAGAAGGCCGACGAAGGTGGTGAGTTTGTCGGTAGATAGTCCCCATAGTCCTGATTAGATGGTGCACTGTCTTATCAGCCGACTCAGCTCTGACACATGTCCACAGATTTCCTCGGGAAGGGAGCGGGTAGGAGAGGGGGGAGCAGAGCTTCTCGTTCATAGAACATCCAGGAGAGTTGACCAATTCAAGGCCAACCCAGGGGAGCCAGATTTTTATTTATATACAATATACAGTATACAGTATATATATTTCCATAGCTTATCAAGTTGGAGTATTCTGCTATTATTACGCTTAGGAAATACAACTGTAATTTTTACGAAAAGGAGTTTTGACACAATGCATAATTCCAAAACATGCGTAATTATGATTTTAAAAAGTACTTATTTTGGAAAAAGTCACTTATTTCTGTAAAAATGCAGTATGAATACTAAGAAACTGAAAATGAGACTAAAACTAAAATAAGGGCTGAAGGACATAAAACTTCAAGTTATCTTACATGATATTGAGCTTGGAATTTGTTTTTAACTTCACTCCATTAAACTTGAGATATGCTCAGCCAGGTTTGCATTCTGATGTATTTTTTTTTTAGTAATTATGTTTGCAGCAGTATACTGTATATTCAAATATTTTGGTTGAAATATTCATATTTGCTCCTTTTCCTACAGTTGGGTGTCTCTCTGGACGAGACGGTGACTGAGAGGGACTTGGACGATCTGCTCTGGGTCTTTGGTTGTGAATCTTCAGCTGTACGTTATTGCTAATGTTAATTGTTATACCGGTGTTTATTTCCCATAACCCCAGTCCCTTTTGAAAGTAAAGCCCGTGGGGTTTTAATTGGACATTTGCAGGAGCTGATTGCTGAAAAGATGGGTGAGCGAGTGAAAGGGATTATGGGAAGTCCTTTCAAGAGGACGAGCAAGTTCCTCACACACCAGGTGTTCCACAGGTTGGTTCACATATTCTGACATGCTTCAAGCTGGTACACTTGTCAGCCTTTTTTGATTTTTGTAACATTTGATTGTATTTTTTATTATCTGGATTAATTTATGGCTGCACCTCTAACACCACTTAGAAACCAGTTTTAATCTAGTCATTATCAGGACACTTTATATCAGCCTGTATAAACACACTGCCAGTGTTAGTCTGTGTACTTAGTGTGAGATCTGACATTGAAATTGGTGCTCTAATTTTAGCCAATTTCAGTAGTTGTGTGCGAGTTTAGACAGATGCATTATAGGAGCTGTAAAGACCTGAGTGGCATCTGTGTAGATTTCTAAAAGTGGAATATTTAATCTTTATTGTAGCCGTAAAGTCCAGGTCAGTCTATTCTTTAACACAAACATTGTGATAAATACATTCTTAGTCAAACATCCTTTTTAAGGTGGAAATTTGGTTTAATCCATTTAGGCTGTTTGTTACCTCAAACGTCTCTGAGGTGTTGATGTCTTCTTGCAGTTACCACTCTGAGACCAACATTGTTCGGTACATGAAGCGTCTGGAGAACAAGGACATTTCTCTGGTGCATAGCATGATACCACTGGTGCGTCCACCCTGTACTTAACGCTTGAATATTAATCATATTAATACGCCACATGTTGGAATAATATGGTTATAAAGTTTTGCTTTCCTCTTTAGGGCTCCTGCACCATGAAGCTAAACAGTTCATCTGAGCTCATGGTGAGTTCATCTGAAACATTTCCTTGACAACTAGAGAACTCCGTTTTTCAGAAAATGCAATGTTTGCCTAATGACTTTGTCGAATACGCTAAAACTTGAGTCGTTAAAGCTATAAAAAGAGGACTAGCTAAAGGTTAAAAGGAGCAAAATGCTAGCTAAAAGCTAAATATAGTCAAAAGCTAGCTAAAAGTCACAAACTAGCCAAGGGTCCACACCTTGGGTAGGAGCTAAAAGTAGCAACAGGCTAAAACCTAAAAAGCAAAAGGCTAAACGTAGCAAAAGAGTAGCTACAGAAAAGTTAAAATTAACAAAGAGGACAAAAATAATGCAAGTTTGCAGAAGCAGATTGGGAAAAAAAAAAGTTTTTGAAGGAACTTGGAGATGCCAAACAATTTCTATGGGAAAAATTATTTCTATACTGTATAAAATTAAATATTTTAAACATCCATAAAAGTTACAAAAGTCATAGCACCATCTCTGAATGAGCTGAAAGTTTTTAAATACGACTAAAATAGCACAGACAATGCAGAACAGTTTAAATGTAAAAGATAAGGTAAAATAGTTTAGGAAACAATGCTGACCACTAACTAAATTAAATGTTTAACCAAAACTCAACACCATGCGGGTTTAGACCGTTGTGTCCTCTGTCTCACTGCTGTGTCTGTCCTCAGCCAATCACCTGGAGGGAGTTTGCCAACATCCACCCGTTTGTGCCTCTAGATCAGGCCGAGGGCTACCAGAAACTTTTCAGGCAGCTGGAGAAGGATCTGTGTGAGGTGACGGGCTACGACAAGATCTCCTTCCAGCCCAACAGGTGACGTTGCAAACGATTACACCCAAGATCTGAGACTGCTGCCTCACTTCAGGATAACAGCCGTAAATACATCTGTTGGGACTCTTGCATCAAAATGATGCTTTTTTTTTTTTTTTCTTTCCAAAAGTGAAACGTGATTTTTCTAAAAGTGGTCATGGACTGTAAATCTGCATGTCTTTAGTATGTGGTGGTCACCAAAAACTAAAAAACATTTATTTTTTTCTAAAAAGATATGCTAAAATATTGAAGACAGGTTTGTACGTAACCTTAAAGCGACTGTAAATCTTTTTGTTCTCGTCACGTTTCAAATGGTTTGACCGTGACTGGTATTCCAGGTGCGTTCGAGATTTCACCACCCATTCGGCGTGTTTGCAGAACATGTCGTTGGTATCGTTTTGTGCACCACGCCTCACACGATCAAGAAAAAAAACGAAGGCGAGACCTCTGAGAAGTTCAAAAAGATTATAGATATTCAGCTGCCAACATTATCAGAAGAGAAATGATGTTCACAAGACTGTGGCTAACGTTGCAGAACAAGGACGCAAGAGGAAATGCGACCCAGAGGTTGATTAGAGCGGGTTGGAGAAATGGAGTCAAGGAAAACATCCAAAACCGTTTGACCTGCAAGGGTACAAACAAATTTATCTGTGTTAGTTTATTATTCTCTAATCCAGAATAAAAGATTTGACCGTTTTTATTTGTGAATATTTAGCTTTAGATTTTCTTGAGGTTCAAAGAGTTTCTTTAAGTTTGAGTCAAAGACGTTTTATCTTTTCAGCTTCTGTCCACAAGTGAAATGTCAGAAACTACGTTTCGAACACTTCCAGGTTTGATCTGATAAAGTACACACCCACCTTTTGTTGCTATCAGCAACACTGGCCAGGCGTTATCGCACAGCCCGTTCTTCATCCTGTCTCTGCTCTTTCGGTACTGTAGACCGGTCTTTGGACTTTGATGGGGTTAAATATGTATGTGTGACCCTGGCGTGTTTGTCTTGTTTTGCAGTGGTGCTCAGGGAGAGTACGCCGGCCTGGCCGCTATAAAAGCCTACCTGAACTCGAAGGGAGAGAGCTCAAGGAGTGTAAGTGTGTTTGGTTGGATAAGGAAAAACCCCAACAAGACATATTATGGTAGATGGAACCTTTTCAGTCACTTCTAACAATGTGGAAAACGTACATAAAGAAATTGTATTTCCTGAAAAATACCAGAGTCTAACATTAAGCCACGTTCAGAAAGATGTCTGCTTGTCTTCTTTAAGACAAACATGTCGGCAGCAAAGTCCTTGTTTGGTTCTGTAACAACAAAATAAATGTGAAATGGCGAGCTGTTCGCAGGCTCCTTTAGACTAAACCAGGGTTCATCTTGTTGCACTCCGATAAGATAATCGTTCCTGACTGCTGTTTACAATAAGGTTTAAAGGTGAAAGTGAATTTATCCTCTAATTTGAAACACGGTGAGAAAGTTACGGTAGATTAAAATTTTTACTTCAGTTTTTGCTTTTTAATCTCACCAAAACGGAGTAATCTAAGGGACAGATGTGCAGAAGCACTGTCAAAATAAAACCTGTTTTGACCAATTACATGACTACCGGTATGTTAAAAAAACAATTTGTCAGCACTAGTAGTTGCTCTATTGTACTGATTCACCCAACGAGAGGTTAACACGGGTCATTAATGGCTGACATCTGAGTTCCTGAATGTTGGGAACTCAACAGGTCACTTTGACATCACAGATTAACATTTAAAAATTTTTTTTTTTTAAAGTTTGATTGTGGAAAATGCCTTCCGTATCCCAGCGTGCTGATTGGCCGCAGACGGGACGAGCGCAGATAAAGACACCGCCTCGTTAGATTAAAGAACGGCTGACTCAAGGATTTTTTTTTTTTCACTGCGTAATTTGGCCTTTGTTTTTGATAGCTTCTTCATACGTACGATCTTAGATAGTGGGCTGATCCCTGGTAAGAGTCAAGGTCCAAACTGTGCAAACAAAGGGGCTGACAGCAGTGGGATCCAACCATAGGCTATCCGCTTTTAAGATTCCATATTTGGATGTTTTAAGATTTTCAGGGACCTGAAGGTCGGCCAACGTTGACTGGGCCTGTGTGTCTAAGTTGCAAAATGCCCAACGTGTCATCCTAATAAGGGATAAAATGGTTACTCATTAGTACCAGGGGTGGCTGTTGTGCAACAAGCCTCAAAAAGCTCCGCTTTCATGACTTAAAATCAAATGTTTAATCATTTATTCTGCCACAACTGTTTTGAGCTTATTTTAAATTGAATGTGTGTTTGGAGTGACGTTGCTTCCGTCACCTAAAACCAGATGTGCATACAAAGGATCAAGCTTGCTCGACTGGTTAAAATCTGTGAGCGTATCTCATGTCGAGCTCTGCACTTGAAGCTTTCAGACGGGATAAATTATCCAGAAGTTGTTGATGTGCCACATTATTTTATTGATGTTCTTTGTGTCTACTTTTGACTCAGTCTAGTTTTTAACCTGTTGCTTCAGGTCTGCCTGATCCCCAAATCTGCCCACGGCACCAACCCAGCGAGCGCTCAGATGGCGGGCATGAAGGTTCAGGTGGTGGAGGTGGACAAAGACGGCAACATTGACCTGGCGCACCTGAAGGCCCTGGTGAGAGCTGACATCTGCAAACAAAGTAGAACCTGAATCCTGATAACACTGAGACGTTGTAAAAAAATGTAAATAAACCCTGAACGAGATGATTTGTGATCAGATAATTTGATCACAATGGAACACAATACATTTAACAAATGTTTAAACTGTACAATCTGTAGGTAAAAAAAAAAGATTTTGTATTTTATGCCTGCACCATGTCTCAGAAAAGTTGGGACCAGATCATGAAGCACCCCTCTTCTTCTTACACCAGTCTGTAACTGACAAGACCAGTTTCTGTAGATTGGAGTGGAGTGTTGTCGTGTTCTTGCTGATGTGGGATTCCAGCTGTTCAAGTCCTGTTTTTTTTTTTTTTTTTCTCATAATACATCCAATGTTTTCAGTTGGTGAGAGGTTGGTACTGCAGGCAGGCCAGTTCAGTACTGGTACTCTTCTAGAGAGGAAGTACCAGTATATGTACAAGCATTATCTTGCTGAAATATGCAAGACCATCCCTGAAAAAGACCAATTCTGGATTGGAGAGTTTTTTTATTTTATTTTATTTTTTCTAAAACCTGCAAGTACTTCTCTGCATTGATGGCACCTTTTCAGCTGTGTAAGCTGCTCAGACCAGAGGCACTAATGCACCCAACAAGAACACATTTGATCCTTTTTATTTTATTTGTTCTACTTATTTTAATGCTTTGAGTTACTTTTTTTTTTTTTAGTTTGGATGTTTGTTTTAGTTATGTTGTGGGCAACTGAAGCGTTTCATTGCTCAGAGTAAACTGTTTTTCTCTGTTTTGATAAACTTATTGAAGTTATTTGGCCACCAGATGTCGCTGTGGTGAAGTTCTGAACTTGAGATTGAATCTTTTTCTGGAAAGATTGTTCCAAATGCTTCGATCGCTCAGATGTTCTATTTCTGCAGTAAATCATTTATGGACGTGGTCCTGAGTCCATGCAGTGATGTTCAGAACAGAATCAGACCTGTTTTTAATGCAGGGCCCGAAGATTACGAGCATCTAATGATTTTCAGCCTTGTGCTTTGAGCTCTTCAGATTCTAGAATTTTTTATTTTTTTATTATATTGTTATGAACTGTAGGTGATGGGATCTTCAGTCTTTCCTATTTATTTATTTTTTGTTTGTTGGGGAACTTTATTCTGAAAGTGCATTTTTAGACTCCGTATTTTGCAGATTGGTAAACCTGTGTCCATCTTTACTTCTGAGAGATTCAGACTTTCTCAAATGCTCATTTTTCACCCAGTCCTATGCTGGTGAAGATGATCAGTCATCCAGGACATGATGAATTCAAAAATGTTCAATGCAAAAACAACTGTCTTCTGTTACAAATAAAGTCCAGTTGTTTTTGCATTGAACATTTAATTCACCCAGTCCTCTTACTGACCTGTTGATAATTAACCTAATTAGTTGCAAATTGCTCCTTCAGCTGTTTCTCATCCGTATCACTTTCACAACCTTTTGTTGCCTCGGTCCTGTTTTTGAGATGAATTGCACCAAATTTAAAAATCACTTTTTTTTTCAAAAACTCTGACAATTTTAAATGTCAACATTTGATATTTACTAGCTTCCATAAATAAGGATTCACAAGATTTGCAAATCATTTCACCCCAACTTGAATGGTTAAAGTTTTGTAGAGTAAACACAACTCTTAAGTTTATAGGAGTCTGCAGTAAGTTTGCTCAGTAGTCTTTGCAGTATTTTTGTAACGCTGATGTCCTGTTGCTGACTTCTTGTTTTAGGTGGACAAACACAAGGCAAGCCTGGCAGCCATAATGATCACCTACCCGTCTACGTTTGGTGTCTTTGAGGAGAACGTCAGAGACGTTTGTGATCTTATCCATAAAAATGGCGGCCAGGTTTACTTGGATGGTGCCAACATGAACGCCCAGGTGAGGACAAAATTCAGTCAGGGTTGTGAGGGGAAACCAAAAACCAACAGGATGGAGTTTTATAGATGAACTTAAATAACTTATTGTTTTTGCAGTATGCAGAAATTGACAAATATCCTGATGTCTGCAGTGTACTAATTATAACAGGGTTACATATTAGGGTACATTAATGGGATAGAAAGAAGCAATAAAAACAAATCTCAATATTAGATTTAGTCTCAAAAGTTTGACTTAATTGTTGAAATGTTAGTTTTGTTTACTTTTTCTACTTCACCTTAAATTCAAATACTTTATACTTCTAGCATTGTGTACTACAGCTGCTCAAAAAACAAAAGATGGTTGAAAAAAGGCAAAGTCAATGTAATTTTTTTTAATGCAGTAAATATTAAATTAATATCAATTAAAGTGGAGCACAAAAACATTTTAAATATATATTTTTACCTGCTGCCATTTTCTTCAGGTGGGTTTATGTCGCCCTGGAGATTACGGTTCTGACGTGTCTCACCTGAACCTGCACAAAACCTTCTGCATCCCTCATGGGGGAGGAGGACCCGGCATGGGGCCCATCGGCGTGTAAGTGGCACAGCAAACAATTAATTTAAACCTCTTTCTGTGTTTGAGCTCAATGGATCATCAAAGATGCGAATGAAGAAGGTTTGAAGCTTCTTTATCTCGTCACACAGCGTTGAAATAAAACGTTCAAATTCATCACTTCACTGCAGAAACATCCTTAAAAGTTTAAATGGATCACAGAAAGTTGGACGTTACACATCTGAACTGGCAGTTTGATACATTTCATATTTTTTATCCAATCTCAGTTTAAGTTTTATACATTTTAGGATGTTTTTGACAGTTTTTGTCACACGTCAACTTTTGAAGTGTCTAAAAATTTCTAAACATTTGCACAAAACCTCCTTTTATTCCCCCACAACCCTTTTGGTATGCAGCATAAACAAATTGTACATCAAATCATGGGATTTTACTTTTTTCATCCAGGGTATCTCTTCATTGCTTTAGGAATTACAATTTTATTTCATATCTTTCCAGAATACAGAGTTCACACCTGAGCTTCCAGAGTTCAGGTAAATTGTAGCTCAGAAAAATCTCATGTGAAGCGTCTTTAACAAAGTTCAGTCAGGTCTTGTATTTTTTTTTTTTTTTTTTTTTTTTTGAGACGTTTCATCGTTCATCCAGAGGACTGCTTGTGGAACAAGTTGTTGTGGCTCCGTGGACTGATTAAGTGCTTTTGATGAAGGACAAAAAATATAAAAAAAAAAAAAAAAAAAACATTCAGATGACCTGACTGAGTATTGTTGGATTTTATACTTGGATTACTGAGCATGAACTTTGAAGTCTTCTTAACTCATATATCCGCTACATAAAACACTGTAGAAACATAAAAAATCATATGAATGGGAGTGACAGACAGAGGCGTGTGGTTGCCACGGGGACCATAATGAGCAGTACAGTAATAACATTTCTTGTGATCTTAGTTCTCCTTACTGTTCTACAATTTAGGCCTTTTTTCTTAAGTTCTGTTGGAACTGAAGGCTGTAGCTGCACTGGGACTGTATGAAATGTTCTAGTAGTCAAATGGCAACATTAATGTCTGTATGAGCACACAGGTGAAGTTGTACATGCAAGTAAAAAGAGAAAAGCTTTTTTCTTCTGAGTTTCCATCATATCTTGAAACGTTTACCCTGATGGCGTGCTCTTCTCTTCAGGAAGGCCCACTTAGCCCCCTTCCTGCCGAGCCACCCGGTGGTCCCCATGCAGTCTGTGAACAGCAGCAGCTCTCTGGGCACCATCAGCGCCGCTCCGTGGGGCTCCAGCGCCATCCTGCCAATCTCATGGGCTTACATCAAGGTGACGCTTAAGACAGAGTTGTTTTTTTCAGAGCAGGGCCGTTCTGTGCCAAATCACCCAACAAGTGTAACCCGACCATCTCAGAATTTGATGCAACTTTGCGTATTTGTTCATTGTCACCCCACAGCACAGGATCTTACATCTTAGGTCAGTCTGACCAGTGGTTTCAGAAATACGACCTTTCAAATTTTCTGTTTTTTTTGGCAATGATGTGTGTTGTCACTGATCTTCAGCCTCAATTATCTCAGGAACTACTGGGTTAACGTTCATAAACTTAAGTGTTGTTGGAAAGGGACTTTGATGAGGATTCCAAATCTGCCTTTACGTTTTTTAGTTGACTGTGTTGCAGCCCATCAACCTTTAATATTTCTGTGAATTTGACCTTAAGAGGACCTTTCCTGAAATTAATTTCCCTATTACCTGGTATCTAAAAATCTAAAAGTTTCAAAAGGATATTTTTGGTGTAGGAGTAATTTTAATAATAATAAAAAAAGACCTTTCAGCATAAACAAGCCATAAAATCTATTATAAATGTGTATAATGTGTTGAATTTATGGACTAAACTCATTGGCTGTAGAATAACCTGATTTGTAACAAACTTCCCACTTATCTAAAATGTAACATTTTCAAAGGGGTAATGTTTTTTTTTGTTTCAGCGCAATAAAAAAAAAAAAAAAAAAAGCATTTGCAAACATGCACCATAAAATGCACATAATTACCGTACATTCCTGTGTACACAGTGCATCCCTTTGGCCCAAAGTCATATTCTTACTGGTTGTAGATTAACCTGACACCTAAAAATAACACGTCAGAGTGGTTCAGTATCCCTCCAGTGTATGTTGGGCTGAACACAAACCCCAGCCTTTTGCTCGGAAATCAAATGCCTACGTGAAATTGTTTTTCATCAACTACACATGGCTTGAATCATCTTGATATCAGTAAATAGAAAAAGCTAACAGTTGTGAGATTCCATTAGAAGTGTAAGCATCACAGCAGCTGCTACTGTGTCACAGAAAATGAGAATTGAACACAAAACTTTTTTTTTTCCCCTTGCCCTAAGTTTTTCTGTATTTTAGAGTATGAAAACCTCTGAAAATATGATGAACACTAAAAACTCTTGAAAACCAGGACTCTACATGTGGGCATTGCCTGTGTAAAGATTCACGCTTCTGAAGAAAACTAGAATAAAGTAATGGAGGTTTTAGTTAAGAAACATCCAGATATTTTTCCATTTGGCACAGGCTGCACATTTTATCACCAAAGTGAAGCTCTCCAGTAACTAAAGGAGAACATGACACTGTTTATCATACTGCAAGGTGACTTCAAAGAGAACGTCTCATTCGTAGTACAAGATGCTAGCCAGAATTTTTACTGTGAAAAATCCATCATTGGTGACGGACACATGCTGGGACCGGCAGTGTAACTGAGCTCATCAAATCTACCTTTGATACAAATAAAGTAAGTTGATGGATTGATTTTTTTCATTTTCACAGACAGATGAGCTGCCCAATACACAAATGAGACCAATTTTATGAACTTATTAGATCACGAATAGGACTTTGTCAAGGTCAGAGCTCCTGTGATGGCATAGGTGAGACTGTGAAGAGGCTACTAAGTCCAGTTTGCAGTGTTCAGATACAGACACAATCCTGAACACTGAGGTGGTAATGGAGTTCTGCCACAACAATGTTCCATCCATCATCTTCTGCTTGTTCCAAAGTCTGAGGAGGTCCAGACATCTCTTTCCACAGCCACCTCTTCTAGGACTCCAAGGTGTTCCCAGGCCAACCAAGAGACAGTCACTCCAGAGTGTCCTGGGTCTTCCCTGGGGTCTCCTCCCAGTCAGACATGCCCGAAGAACCTTCCTAGGGAGGTGCCCAGGGATACAATATACTGTACAACCAACAATATTCCAGGCATTCAAATCTTCAGCATCCCACTAGAGGACATAGACCAGTTTGATACCAAGTAGAGGCAGATGTGGAAAAATCACATTTACTTTCCAATGATACCAAGACTGTGAAAATGGAACCAGTTGTTCCTGAGGTAACTGGGGTTGAAGATTTTTGCAAAAATTGAAACATTTGGGTGGCCGTATTTCTGAAACCACTAGTCCAATTGACCTAAAATTTGAGACCATGTGCTGTGGGATCACTGTTGACAAATACGCTAAGTTTCATCAAAATCTGAAATGGTCACACTAAAATGGTTCTTTTTTGGAAGGTGACTTGACGCAGCAGTGGCATTTTATGAAGGGATTTTGGTGATAACTGTAAAATTCTGACCCAAAAACGGAGGACGTGGGATTTCCAAGCATATTCAACCTTCATGTTGTAAAAACTACCGGTATTCATAAATAATTCACGTCATTTATAGAAAATACCTGATTTTGCCAACAGTTAAAGAAGGTTTTATAAACTACTGTCCTTGAAAATGTTCTTTAGTTCCATTTTCCCTGAGTCGTTGTTGTTGTGCTCAGATGATGGGATCGAAGGGACTGACTCACGCTACAGAAGTGGCCGTCCTCAACGCCAACTACATGGCCAAGAGGCTAGAAGGTCACTATAAAATCCTCTTCAGAGGCAGGAAAGGTAAAAAAAAAAAAGTTTGGTTTCTGCAAATCGATCTGCTTTAGGAGGCAGTGCTTCTAAAATAATCTGCTTCTGTTTGGTTCTGGGCAGGTTTTGTTGCTCACGAGTTTATTCTAGACGTGAGGCCGTTTAAGAAGACTGCCAACATCGAGGCGGTTGACGTGGCCAAGAGGCTGCAGGATTATGGTAGGTTGAATCTTCTTCAAATTTAGTCTCTTTGATAGAATTTGGTATACAGTATTTCCTTTTTGTGTGTGTGTGTGCAGGTTTTCACGCACCCACGATGTCATGGCCGGTGGCCGGTACGCTCATGATCGAACCCACCGAGTCTGAGGACAAGGCTGAGATGGACCGTTTCTGCGACGCCCTGCTTGGTATCCGACAGGAGATCGCGGACATTGAGGAGGGAAGGATGGACTCCCGCATCAACCCGCTCAAGGTACTCCCATCTTGATTAGGATCTGATAAAAGGCGTCTGATACGTTAAATTTTTGTGGGGCTGCTTTTGCGGTGCCTGTTCCTCAGCTTTGGTTTTCTGTGCAGATGGCTCCTCACTCTCTGGCATGCGTCTCATCCTCAAACTGGGACAGACCTTACTCCAGAGAGTTTGCTGCATTCCCCTTGGTGAGTGTTGTCCTGTCACGGAGCAATTCGACGAGTCTCTTAGCAGCAGTTTGGGGCTCAGCAAATTTCAGGTTGTGCAGTTCAGTGTTTCCATACGGCTGCATGAAGGTCATATCTGGTGTGTAGACTTGTAACTAGGGGTGCGAATCTCTGTGTCTGGAGAATCGATTCGATTCCGATTTTTGGTGTAACGATTCAATTCAAAATCGATTTTTCGATTCAGAAACGATTTTTGATTCAGAAACGATTTTTCTATTAAAATGGTCATAAATTTA